>CM031946.1:29158503-29195760 GCA_018749465.1 Paracanthobrama guichenoti | reverse complement strand
AATGTTTTGTAAATGTATGATATGATGTATGGAAATATGTGAAATGTGCTGTAAAGGTGATTTTATTGCATTTTTGCTGTATTGTATTTTATTGGTTGAAATTTCTTAATACATTTATTTTTTTATCTATCTGGCAGTAACATGACAAAGCAAACTTCTTGGAAAAAATGTATTATTATTGGAAAATTAACCTTTTTCTGCTGTATTATCCCATGGCCAACTTAAGCAGGTCCAGCCAGAATGTGACATGAAAGGGAGACATTTTTGGTAGAAACCTTGATTTTTATTGGGCAGATGCTTTAGTGAGGCCAGTAGTAGTTAATGCACTGTAATGCACGTGCAGGTGATAGCTCATTTGGAGGGGAATCTTGAGCTACTTCAGGATGTGCTGCCACTCCATAAGACCATTTTATTAAAATGCACATAGTCACTTCTGCCAGCGCCTCCCATGGCCAAAGCTTGACTATGTACTAAGACTTTTTCTGGTTCTAGCCCAGCAGTAACATGAAAGAGAATTTTTTGGGGAAAAAACTTGAATTTATTATTGGAAGATAGACAACACTCTGCTGTATTATCCCATGGCCAAAGCGACTGAGTTGATACTCACTTGGCTCCAAGAGCAAATCTCTTTGGCTGCATTTTCAGGACCGCGGTCTGGACCCTAGGTTTTTTTTTTTATTGACCGCGCCACCTATACTTGAATTAGAAGAGGACCAACGCGCAGATGGATGGCGATCAGAATGTGAGTATCACATAGTCAGTTTTTATTTTAACATTAAAAATAATCGTGATGCATTTCATTGGAAAGTTAGCATGCTTGAAGTGATCGTGATTTGCTAAACCGATCTTGAATGCATAGCTATCATATAGTGCTGTAAATGGTGTTGGCATTAGTTTAACTAAACTTGCATGAAAAAACGTGTTGACTTAGTGACAGCACAAGACAACTGTATTCGTTAGTTGTGAAAGCTTGTTAGTTACTCGCTGCGTTTTTTCTTCATTTTAAGTTAGTTAAAATAATCTTAATGTTTTGAAAGCTGTCACATGCTCACTGCTCAGCCTGTTTAACGACACCACACAATACATAAAGTTATGAGACGTGTCTTCATTTGTGACATGGTTTTACCAAGTGTTGATTGAGGCGTATGATGTTTTGTAGTCAGGCATAACAGAGGCCATCATAATAATTGATCATTAAATACCGCGTTTGATTGTGGGCCATGTACTGTGTACTGTACTCTATATGAAGTGCTTTCAAGGACACAGCTCAGAGCAGGCAGGGTTATGACAAAAGATGAATTCATTGGTCAAGTCCTAGACTTAGCCCTAATTCGTATCTATTTATTTATATCAAATGAACTTTATACATTAAAGTAGAAAGAGCCATTTTAAGCGTGCAGTTGAAAAGCATTAACTTCTGCGAAATACAAATGTAACGATCAATTCATTTTTTGAGCAATTAATCCAAACAACAGCATTTTTGTGTTTTATGTTAACCTGATTCCGATTTTTGGTATTCATAATTTACACTGATGACCATCATATTGATAATAAAGTGTATTGCTCTTATATTTTAGGAGTATACCATTATTCTACAGACGTGGATTAGCTTGCTGACCAAAGTGGCATTACCAATGTATCCACTGTAAGTCCATGCTGCTCATTAAACCGGACTTCATGAAGCATCTTGTCTTTTTTTGCAAAGAGGTAAGCACCCTGCCACAACCCCCCCACCCATTCCAGCTCCAACTACTCCCACCATCTCCTGCTCCAACTACCTCCACCATTCCAGCTCCAACTACCTCCCACCATTCCTGCTCCACTACCTCCACCATTCCTGCTCCTACTACCTCCTGCCATTCTAGCTCGAACTACTTCTGCCATTCCAGCTCTAACTCATTTATCTACTAGAATCATATTTCAATTTAGCAATTTTTCTTTGATTGATGCATCATATATGTCCACCTCCAACAGATTTTATTCTTCTGTAAAGCTAATTTATATTTAACAAATGTAAGACAGCCGGGGTGTTTGCTTCATCATGTCTGACTGAATTGTTTCCTGCCAATACAAAAATCTAGACGTGGTCTCAAATCCATGTTTCTTGGGTGCAAGATTATATCCAGTCTGTCCTTTCCAGTCCCTCTTAAATTCCTGTCCATTTGTTCTTAAATCCTTTAGCTATTCCACTGAAAGATGGTAGGTACTCATTATTACTAAGGCCATTACCATTATTTCTTTATACTGTTTTCCCATTCTGTACTTGACATCCCAAGACACTCTTTTTGCTAGCTTCCACAATAGTTTTGACCTCTCTCATTCCTGTCATTTTGCTCTAATCTGATGTACACCACTTTATATGCACACCAATAATATGGATTTGTATGTCTATGTTTTTAACTCATAGCTCTCTTTACTATAAATGGACCTCAGTAACATCAATTATACGACTAACATACAGAGCAACAGAGTCTACTGGAAAAACAAACACAACCTGTTATTTCGGGAGTAGCCTCAGGGCTCATCAAATTTTCAAGGTTTTTGGATGAACTATCCCTTTAAGGTAACTGGTATTACAAATTTAAGGAATATGTTTTAAAGTACATTGTATTTAAGGTAACAATGATGATAATGGTTTAGTATTTAAGGCAAAGACAGCTTACATCTGTTGGTGCAAAGTCTCCAGGCCAGTTCCTGTTCTCTTTATTAAGTCAATGTATTTTTTTGATTACAGAGATTCTCACCTTTTGTCTTTAACGGCTCTCTGAGCCCCAATGTCGCTAGGCTGATTAGATTGTGATTGGAGTCTGGGGCAGGTCTCTTTACATATAACAACATTGCATTCTTGTGTTCAGATTGTCTCCTCCTCTACTGTGTTAATCCCTCCCCTGAAATGTGGATAAATTACAGTGTAAACTGGTTTGAGTAGACTTGATGACCACAGATGAAACACAGCGCAAGTTCTCAATAAAGAATCCTGCTGAAGATATATTCAAGTCTCCTGGTCTCTGCTTCCAAGGAGGAAAAGAGTTTCCAACAGTTTCTGAACTTGGAATTATAGGTAATTCATAAAATTAATTAAATATCAATCTGAAAATTAGGTGCCAAAGTTATGGCAATGCTGCATCAATTTTAATGTTAAATTAGATAATTGTGTCATTGATCTTTCCTCTACAGAAACTAGATCTGTGCCTAATTTATAGTTTTAAATATTAGCTAGTAGATCAATGTACCTAATTCATGCAATAACAATGCATCAAACAAATTAACGTTTATGTCCTTTCACTTCATATTTCTCTCTTTTATTTACTTTGATGTACTGAAATGCAATTAAACAGTTTTTCTTTGATTTCCAGACCTGATGGAAGAGAACGAGGAGAGTGAAGAACTGAGTGAAATGGAGGAGGAACATCATGTCAAACCTGCCAGAAAAACCTTTGAGTCGCTCCAAAGACTAAAGAGACATTTATAAAGAGAAAAGAAGAGCCAAGAAATCTTTCACCTGCGCTCAGTGTGGGAAGAGTTTCACACGATCATCAACCCTTAATGATCACATGAGAATCCACACCGGAGAGAAGCCGTTCACATGTGATCAGTGTAGGAAGAGATTCACACAATCATCAACCCTTAATGATCACATGAGAATCCACACCGGAGAGAAGCTTCACGCATGTGATCAGTGCGGGAAGTGTTTCACAAAAAACAAATCTTGAGTTTCATGAGAGTTCATACTGGAGAGAAGCCGCACTGGTGTGATCAGTGTGGGAAGAGTTTCAGTCAATCAACATGCCTTAAAAAGTCACGCGAGGATCCACACCGAGTGAAGCCGTATGCATGTGATCAGTGCAGCAAAACATTTTTTTGATACATCAGCCCTGAAGTCACACCTGAGTTCATACGAAGGAGAAGCCATATTCATGTTCTGTGTGTGGAAAGAGTTTTCACATCATCAAAGTTTACATGACACATGAAAATACATACTGGTGTGAGAGAGAGTACATGTGCTTTGAGTGTGAGAAGACTTTTACTACAGCAAACTGTTTAAAACTGCACCAGAGAATTCACACTGGAGAAAAACCTTACAAGTGTTCACACTGTGACAAAGAGATTCAGTCGGTCATCACATCTGAAAACACATGAGAGGGGCCACACTGGAGAAAAACTTTACCAGTGTTCACACTGTGACAAGAGATTCAGTCGGTCATCTAATCTGAAAAAACATGAGAGGATCCACACTGGAGAAAAACGCACAGTGTTCACACTGTGACAAGAGAGATTCAGTCAGTCATCAGATCTGAAAAACATGAGAGGATCCACACTGGAGAAAAACCTTACCAGTGTTCACACTGTGACAAGAGATTCAGTCAGTCATCAGATCTGAAAAAGCACTAGAGAGGATCCACACTGAGAAAAACCTTTACCAGTGTTCACACTGTGAAAAGAGATTCAGTTGGTCATCAGATCTGAAAAAAAACATGAGAAGAGCCACACCTGAGGGAGAAGCCTACCTGAGGGAAGAGTTTCACTATTAAAAAGTTACCTCAAGAGACACATGAAGATCCATGCAGTGGAGAAACCACATCACCACAGTCTGAAATAAGTAGTTCATCTTTATGCTGAGCAAGAAAGTTAAGTTTGTGACAGAACAATTTTTTGATTGCTTGGAAAGTTTCTCATCATAACAAGTAAGTGTCTCATTATTACGAGACATGGAGCCGTTATTATGGGGCGTTAAGTCTTCAGTGTAAGCTTTCACACCACATACTGTACACAAATCTTCCTCACATGGAGGATTTGACTACTTAACCCCTTAGAGTATCGAAATTTGATACTCAATGTTATCAAGGCAATTCGGTCAGTGCCTAAAGGATGGAGCTCTATACCCAGCCCTACCACACATCAGAAAGGGTCATACTCTGGATTTAGTGTTTTTCACTTGGTTTTAGATGTTTTAAATTCCTCTTCTGCCAGATCTTCTTGTGTGAATCAGATGATTTGGCCGATCTTTTAGCAGTACCTGGACTTACCTTCCATTCAAGGCAATGAAGAAAATACATCCTTTTACAAAGACTTGGTTCCTTGACTTACCTTAGGACATGCAGGCGGCAAGATGATGATTTGAGCTTCTGCATGACGATGAAAGATTTTCAGACAGAAATCCAGTGGATAAACATGGCTCCAGTCGTGGAAGAGCGCGTGAGACATTAAGAGTCGGACTGTATAGAAAAACACATCCCAGAGTACAGAAAGACATCAGTCTGAGCATTACAGCAGTGCCTGTTCAAATCATATTGTCATAAATATATGTATACATCAGAAAATTAAATGTCAGTTATTGTGACAATAAAATAACATGAACATGAAAAAGTCCTTGTGTCTTTCTTTCCTGTAAAAACACTGGAACTGAACTGGCTCTTTATCGACACTGAAAACCTCTCAAATCTCACAATACAATAATGATTATTATCTCATTACTCATTTGAGCAACGAAGCATATTTGTTGTCCATTTTATTTTTCTGCTAATAGAAATGCATCAGGAATGATTTCATAATTTTAGTCCTGAAAGCCATTTGCTTTTGAGCTTTCCATGTTTTTAAATGCCCTAATAAATGATATTTCCCTGCACACACTTATTTGACATTAAATGTGACCAATCACAGAAAGTAGGGACACAAGTCAGTTCTGGGGCATTTTGAGTTATTCTGCAGATTCTGAAAGTGTAGTCTCCAAGCTTTCCAACGATGTGTACACATGGAAATCTGATAATATTTGGAGAAGTTTGGCCATTTGAAGGTAGGCACTCAGAAAAGCTCAAAAGGGAGAAAGCGGCCTCTAAAGATTGTGCAGTTGTGCCTGTTCTCACCTGCTGGAGTGACAGCAGGGCTCATTTACATCTCATTTACATAAGCCATACCCCCTGTAAGCTGCATGGTTTAACGTAATGACAGAGACGCAACAGGAAAAATCCGACGCATACTATTAATAATAAAGGATAATGTGCACTGTAAATGTCAGTAATTTATCTTTTTTGACAAAACTCAATTTGAACTTGTGCATTGTAGATGACATGTTGCAAGACACTCGCTTAAAATCAGCCATCATTTTTAATGTTATTATTTTAATGTTTATGTAAACAAAAGTACATATTGATGCTAATTTTATTTGTTATTTGCTGGTTTTCTACATAAAACTTGGTGAATTGATTTCATTGTGTAGCATTAGGACTTTTAGAACAGGATTCTGTGATAACAAGTGATCATTTTGGTCACTATAATCATGAAATGAAATTTTCATCTCTAGTTATGATCAACTATGATAAACTAAAATCAACTATAATTATGTGTTTTATAGTCTAATATGCAAAGAATTACAATTTTCTATGAAGAAAAAAAAAATCTCTGATTCTGTTCTTTTCTCTGACATTTAAGGGTAACATAGGCCTACAAAGACTCTTTTAGGTCTAAAACAGTTTGGATAGTTGTTTGATAGTTGTACCACTGGCTAAAATTATTAGCATCACATTCAGTTCAAGAATGCTAACAGGCAGGTTTACGTGGAAGCTAAATCATTCACCACCCAGTCAATTCAAGCAATTGAAGCATTATTCAAATTAATAGCAGATGCTAACATTACCATCTAAAGCCCATTATAGTAATGGGGTTTTGGCAAGTGATCTGATGCTAACGATTACAATTAAAGCGACAGATCTTTTCTCTCGTCTAGCATTTACAGTCAAAGTTATGGATTTTCCCTGTCTTTATCCCCATCAAATGTTACTCTCGATATAGCCATACGCGATACTCTTTTGCGGCGTCCATCTTCATTGAATTTTGATATCAGCTAGAGCGGCCAGAGCTGCATAGAAAGTAACCACGCTTCCCTTTTGGAGAGTCGGGACAATGAAATACACTACAGACAATGACTTACGACCCTACGGATGTGTGTGTACATTTCAGAAAAACAACTTTGGACACAGTCACCTCTGATAACAGATCACACTAAACTGTAATGATTCATGATTTTTAAAAAGTTATCACGTTCACAACTACACTAGAGACAGAGGCGACGCGGCATAATCTGAAAACCCTTTTTAACTTTTAAAAATCATTACTATAACTTCGATTTGAGGTCAAAATCACCTCAGAAAACACATTTTCCTGTCAGAAACCCTCCTCTCAGAACAGATTCTGTCAGAATATATTTTATGTTGATATTGCCCTCTAACTTTATAAAAATCATTACGGTTTAGTGTGATCTGTTATCAGAAAGGTGACTATTCAAAAGATATGTATTTCAAAATGTGCATACACACATCACAATAACTAACTGCATTTCTCCAAATAAATAAAACAATAACAGACATCATGAATTTCCTGTGATATAAAATACTATTTTCCATTACTTCATGCTTCCTGTTTTATATTTTGTTCTGTATGTGGGCATAATCACGGTCACTTCCCCAATGTTTTACACTTTAATAATGAAGTAATTATTTGATATCCAGTTCTTTTACCTGAAATATTGAAATCGCATGTGCATCGTTAGAATCCAGTGAACAAAGGAAGATATCTGTTCAAAAAATAATCCATTAGTTGGGAGTGCAGGGTCTGGAGGACGAAATAGAAAAGAGAGGAGAAGGTTATTACAAGAATAAGCAGCGGTTTTGTTTTTGCAGCATTTGGGTAGTGTGACCACATGAACAAACAGCTTAATAAAAAGCAATCCATGATCTCAGTACAATAACTAAAGGGTCCCCTGCTCTGGCCCATAGTGCACTGGGTGAACAGGCGTGTGGAAAGCAGAATGACTGTAAAAATCACATTAGCATGGTCTTGCCAGGTGCTGAAGAGGAGCGTGAGCAGAATAATAATAACAAGCAACCCGAGCCATTACAGTTTCACTGCGTAGCCATGATCTTTAATCGCTTGTGCTTTGAGTTCAGTCTGGTTTAATGGCAGCGTTCATGAATATAGGATGTTGATGCTTTATAAAGTTTCATTTAATTCTCTTTTACAAAATGAGCTTGATACTTAACTGCTTCATGCAAACCTTATGTATATTAAACCATGAAATTCTCTAAACATTAATCAGGAGATATTTCAGAGAAGCTGCCACAATCATATTAAGACACACAGAATGATGAGCCTCTGGCGTGATACTCAGGTCATTCCCAGGCCCAATGTTTGAGCTGTTAGAAGTCGCCTTGAAATCAAAATGGACAATTCTTATGTTTTTAATGGAATATTGCACACATAATTTCCAAAATACTGGCGAAACAGTTCTCTCTCGGGACTGGAGAACATAATGATAGCAAGAGTGAATATTGTGGATATGGATATTAATATAACTTGATTTGAGGTCAAATTACCTCCAGAAAAGACATTTTCCTGTCATAAATCCTCCTCTCAGAACAGATTCTGTCAGAATATATTTTATTATGTTGATATTTCCTTTAACTTCTTAAAAATCATTAATCTAGCTTGATTTGAGGTCAAAATTACCTCAGAAAGTAAATTTCCTGTCAGAAACCCTCCTCTCAGAGCAGATTCTGTCAGAATATATTTTATTAGGTTGAAGTTTCCCCATAACCTTTTTAAAAATCATTACTATAACTTAATTTGAGGTCAAAATTACCTCAGAAAAGACATTTTCCTGTCAGAAACCCTCCTCAGAGCAGATTCTGTCAGAATATATTTTATTATGCTGATATTTCCCTTTAACGTTTTAAAATCATTAATATAACTTGATTTGAGGTCCAAAATTACCTCAGAAAAGACATTTTCCTGTCAGAAACCCTCCTCTCAGAGCAGATTCTGTCAGAATATATTTTATTATGTTGAAATTTCCCCATAACTTTTTTAAAATCATTAATATAAGCTTCATTTGAGGTCAAAATTACCTCCAGAAAAGACATTTTCCTGTCAGAAACCCTCCTCTCAGAACAGAATCTGTCAGAATATATTTTATTATGTTGAAATTTCCCGTTACTTTAAAAAAAAATCATTGATATAGCTTGATTTGAGGTCAAAATTACCTCAGAAAAACACATTTTCCTGTCAGAAACCCTCCTCTCAGAGCAGATTCTGTCAGAATATATTTTATTATGTTGATATTTCCCCTTTAACTTCTTAAAAATCATTAATATAGCTTGATTTGACGTCAAAATTACCTCAGAAAAGTCATTTTCCTGTCAGAAACCCTCCTCTCAGAACAGATTCTGTCAGAATATATTTTATTATGTTGATATTTCCCTTTAACTTTTAAAAAAATCATTAATATAGCTTTGATTTGACGTCCAAAATTACCTCAGAAAACACATTTTCCTGTCAGAAACCCTCCTCTCAGAACAGATTCTGTCAGAATATATTTTATTATGTTGATATTTCCTCATAGCACGTTTTAAAAATCATTGACTATAACTTAATTTGAGAGTCAAAAATTACCTCAGAAAAGACACTTTTCCTGTCAGAAACCCTCTCCTCTCAGAGCAGATTCTGTCAGAATATATTTTATTATGCTGATATTTTCTTTAACGTTTTAAAAATCATTAATATAACTTTATTTGAGGTCAAAAATTACACTCCAGAAAAGACATTTTCCTGTCAGAAACCCTCCTCTCAGAGCAGATTCTGTCAGAATATATTTTTTATGTTGAAATTTCCTCATAACTTTTAAAAATCATTAATATATATGCTTGACGGAGGTCAAAATTACACTCCAGAAAGACATTTTCCTGTCAGAAACCCTCCTCTCAGAGCAGAATCTGTCAGAATATATTTTATTATGTTGATATTTCCCCGTTACTTTAAAAAAAAAATCATTGATATAACTTGATTTGAGACCAAAATTACCTCAGAAAACACATTTTCCTGTCAGAAACCCTCCTCTCAGAGCAGATTCTGTCAGAATATATTTTATTATGTTGATATTTCCCTTTAACTTCTTAAAAATCATTAATCTAGCTTGATTTGACGTCAAAATTACCCTCAGAAAACACATTTTCCTGTCAGAAATCCTCCTCTCAGAACAGATTCTGTCAGAATATATTTTATTATGTTGATATTTCCTCATAACTTTCAAAATACTAGGTAAAACAGTTCTCTCTCCGTGACTGGAGAACATAATGATGGGAAGAGTGAATATTGTGTATATATATATATATATATATATAGTTTTTTTATTTGTTTGTTTGTTATTATCTCATTGAAAATGTTGTCTTTGTCATTATAGTTTATATGTTTATATATGTTGATATTTCCAGATCAGTGGGTGGCGAATTTTGGCCTTTCAAAATTGTTTGGTTTAAAGAGCATTAGTCTCTCCGTGACTGGAGAACGGCATGACGTGGGAAGAGCGCACTGCGCGCTACACCGGGCGCATATATAGTCCGCGGGAGATCTGATAGAAAGGCGTATGTTCACTCGTGTTCAAAAGCGTCTCAAAGGTTAGAATCGATGATTAATTCATCTGTGTTTTGTTCAATGTGTGAATGAGCTGCATTGAAAGATGTTGTCTTCAGTGCCGAGAGTTTAAAGGCGTTTATATAGAGCAGAAGTGTGATTTAACCAGTGTGAAGGTTTATGTGAGCACTTCTGCTGTGAAACTGAATTTCTCTGCCTGTGCGCCAATGTTTAAAAACATTCATAATACACTGAAGAATAACTGCATGTTCTACAACTTGTGCTGGCGTGCTTGTGTGATTTATTCATCATGCTTCAAAACTGAATTGAGTTCATCTGTTTATTATTTAAATCTTTTCTAACCTGATGTGTTAAGTGTTTAAACTTCTCCTCAGTTGTTCAATAACATTTGAGAAAGTGTTCAGTCATTTGAAATTATAATAATAGTTGCCTTTGGGTGGATTTAGAAATCAGATGATAGATAAGAGACAAGATAATTATTTTAATGGAATAAATTCCCAAAAGTAAAAAAAAACGCTGAGTAATGAGTGTAGTGCAATAACATCTGAAATGCGCAGAAGAAAGAATATAAGTGCTTCTTACTGTGTGACTATGATGGCTACCTCATCAACTTTACTGAAATGTTTTGCTGTTATTTATCAGCTGTAGAATGATGATTGTGATTTTTTCCGATGTGGTGAATTATGTCCCATGTAATGTGAACTACTAGAGGTTCTCACAATATTACAGATATGGTTATGTTAGGTTAGATCCCTAAAACAGAGGAAGTTTTTGAATATAATATTGAATATGTAAAATTATAATGAACATTATAAAATTATAACATGTTACAGTGACCTCAATAAAACAACTAAAACAAATGTGTGAGAAATTTTAATATTTCTTATGTTTTATACAGCTAAAAGAGCCTGGGGTCAAATTGACCCCAAGGAGCACCGATGTTACAAAATGTGTACAGGACATTGAAAAAAATATCAGCAGGTTAATTTTATGTTTACAGAGTTGTCCCCATTAAAATAGGAAAAGTCATTAAATCTGAAGCAAAAAAATAAATTTAATCATGTTTTTACAGACGTTAAAACACTGAATGGGGTCAAATTGACCCCAAAGATAATAGGAGGGTTAAGGTGCTCCTGCATATAGCCTTGCACGTTGTGCTGCCGTTTTATTATCCCTAATGTGGATACCCAGAGCTGTACGTGATACATCTTCATATTATTATAGAAACAGGAATAATAAGGATCTTGCTTGGAAGAAAGTGAGTGAGGAGAATTCGGACAATCTGGTAAATTGTAAAAAATCCTCCTTACTCAATTTGAGCTATATATATTTATACACATATTGAGAGGCTGAACTCTCTATGAGGTGGCGATACATCCTCCACTGTGAGGACAGGATCCTGAAGGCATTCTCCACCACCAGCTGGGCTCTGGAGAGCGGCGGTAGACCCGTCTCTCGAGGAAGGGGAATGGCCCGTGAGGTTTCTCCTGAGGAAGGCCTCATCTGCCACAAAGACATGGGACTCTGTGGTCAGCTCCTGGGAGAGAGAGGGTCAGGTGGCAGATAGAGGTGCCACCACAGAGTGCCTGGCCAAAGGCTGAGTTGGCCAGAGTCCCACCATCGCTCATCCACCCATATCCCCTGACACCAATGACCCGGGAAGCAATCCCTTGCATCCACAACAGCAAGGAGAACTCAAAGAAGACCTAATAGGTATAAAAAAATTACGTGCCACAATTAATCTCACTGGATTATTACAATTAAAGGAATGTTTGGAAATGTAAATTTATAATTTGTAATGACACACATTTCAACAACATTAGAACAGCCAATCACAGCTGCTGCTTAGCATGTACCGTCATTCATTGCTGTGAAACTCGTCACTGCACGTAATTATGAGTTACACGTGAACCGTGAATGATCCTTCTTGAGTCATTATGGAGTTTCTAAACTTTTTGGGCACTTTAATTCCACTTTTAGAAAATTGTAATTTGTGTTCATTGTCAATGTTTATTGAAAGTAAATGCCTTTCCGACAAAGAGATATGTGATGAAAAGCGCGAACACTGCCGAAGGCGGATTCGATCCGTGTCAAAACAGAAAGTCCATGAACCTTACGCTCTGCTGACTAAGCCACTGAAGACTTCGTAAACATAAATCCTATTTAATCTTGTGTGGCCCAACGTAGTATTGCTGGACAGTCGAATATAAATAGGCATTTAAAACCTGCACAAAAAGCTACACGACACAATTCATATTATATTGCACAATTTAGTGGGGTAAGAATAGAAATGATTATTCTGTCTAAATAAATGAAATACAAGTGTAGATCTATCAATATTTCTCCAATTATGCACACTTCTGGATTAAAAACCCATATAGAGTGCGTTTAGTGAAGCCATGTGAACACAGAACCCCTGAACAATTTTTACCACCATCACATTCGGGAGCATACATGTACATAGTGGATATATGTATTGATTCACTTACATTAATTAATTATTTTGCATGTAACAACCACACAATATTTGATTATAAAATGATCAAAAAGACAAAACCAAGTAATTATGTTTAAAATGTATTTTTATTAAATGAATGCCCATTTGGATTGCACTTAGTCTGGAACCTCACCCTTTAGCAAGCCAAACCAGAGGGAGCTTACTCTTCGGCCGCTTCACACTGCAGCGCCGAAGCGGTGCATGAGCAGCGCATATTTCTTTTCAGCCGCATAAGTTAAGCAAATGAGTGCATTCACACCGGGAGCAGGAGCAGCAGCAGTTTAATTGATGCTCTGTTAAAGAGAAATCACACTTTTGATGGACAAAATAAATGATTTCACAGAAAAAGTGCTCACAATGCACAGAATAAGCATGTCTAGTGTGTTTTAACAAGAACGGAGTATGGCAGGAAAGAAAATAAAGAATCTATAAATAATTTATAGAAGATTTACCCATTTAAACTTGTTTTAAAATTTTCTTTTTTTATGTTTTTTATTATGAAGGTATAGTATAGGCTATTATAAAAAATAAAAATAAAAACTTAATTAAGTAAAAAATATGATGCATAAATTCCTTTTAGTTTATTATGTGACACAGAAAGGTAGCCCATATGTAGGCTGTAGCACTACCAAAATCAAACCCAGCAGCTGCTGTTACGCTGTACAAACGCTTCCAGTGTGAATACTCTTGCTTGTCTGATGTGAAGCTCGCGCTTGCAGTGTGAAACGGCCGTTAGGGATCACTGGAACACACAAGCCTTTCCACCACGGCAAGGTGGCAATCCTTGGAAAGGACATTCACTCTCCATTCATTCTTTATCTAACACATGCTCTCACTCACTCACAAACTCACACAAACATACAGTCTATAACTAACATGCACACAAGGAGACAAAAAAATGTAAACAGTTTAGTATTACACATTCATTTTTTGTGCATTTGTATTAGCATTGTTATTCCTAACTAAGACCATAAAAAAATACAGTTTGTATGACAATGCACTGCAACACTAGACCTTACCTGTAGTACTGATATACTTTACCCCTGTGCTTCTACCTCTGCTTCTTCCGTCTTTAGCATTGTCCTCAATGCCATACATATTTGGTCCCGTCTTCTGAGAATGAAATGAATATTGGGATTACAGTAACACTTTAGAATTTAATTAGTAAATGTTGAAATTAACATGAACAAAGATAAATAAATGCTTTATAAGTGCAGTTCATTATTAGTTATAATGTAAACATTGTAATGTATTTGTACTAACTAATTAACTAATTAGTTAACTAATGTTAACTAATGACCATTATGCTAACGTGTTACTGGGATTACTAATAAACTAAAAGATAAATTAAAATTAAACTCACAACTAAACCTTACAGAAAGAAACGAGCACGTGCCGGTGTCCAGCTTGTCATCATCTTCTCAAACATTCTGACTTCAATTAGCCGGTTACTGAAAAACATCAAAATCAAAATTAGATTAAGATTTAACATTTTCCTCCAAATGTGGTTATGGTATGGATTCTTCAAATCCATAGTGCGGTGGCCTGTAGACAGCAGCGTTTGTCAATTGGATGGGACGGTCCACTTTGATGACGACAAACTCCAGATCGGTCACATTTTGTATAAATTGCCTAGGCTGAGCTGAAATATGCTCTTTACAAAATATGACGACTCCACCTCCATCTTTCCTTTGCAATTTCTTGGTGAGTGGAGTACGAGACATGCCTATTGCGCATAAATGCGTTGTATCCTTGCAATTGGAGATGGGGTGAAATAAACGATCCGGTCAGGTGAGTTTCCGTCAAGCAAAGAATATCTGACAAAAGCAGTTTGTGATGGCTTCTGATGTCTTCGATGAGTGATGACAGGCCTTCCGTGTTGTGGTGGATGATTTTGAAGTGTTGATCCATGTCGGTTTCCCTCATCTTCTGCAAAAGGGGCATGATTCCTTCCAGCGACGCCTCGCCATATTCGTGAACGAAGGCTGTGACTGCAGAATCAGCGTAAATCTTCTTTTCGCTGAAGTCCGTTATGTGCAATCCACGGAGCGAGGTCGTCCTGCTGAGGGCAACGAGGCCATTCCGGCTCAAAAATCTTCTTCAGCGACACTACAGCATCCTGCATGGTCATACCCTGAACTTTGTGAGCCGCAGGCGTAGGCCAACTTGATGGGGAACTGTCGTCGAACCACTCCTTTCCTCAGGCTTTCTTCAGATCTCTCGATGTAGACCAAGTAGTCATCTTCACCTTGCATCCTTCTGCGGTGATTCTTGCCTGCGCTCGGATTGTCCAGATGAAGTCCAAGCATCTGTCGCGGTGTCGATTCCATCTTTTGTCTTACGGACAATATTTGAAATCTTTCCCAAAACATCCGATTGACGATTCCATCTTCAACGCCCAGGTTCCTGGTCACCATTATCGCACTCCCAACGCAATTTTGATGGTGTTGAGCAAGTCGTCCTTTTTTCCGATGACAGGTTTGTTTTGTTTCTTCATCCCTCCTGTCCTTCCTGTAGTCTTGGCATCGACGGTGACGATGTCAGTGTGAAGAGCGTGGGATTGTTTGAGTGTTGTGTCTGTGGACTTCCTTGTTGGTGGCAAATATATGCAGTGCATTACACGGGCAGTCTTCAGGGTTCTTCACAGCCTTACGTAACAGCGCTCTATCGTCTCTCTAAGATCGTCGGACATCGCTCTGCTTAACTCGTAGCCGGTTCAGAAGTTGGGCAAAAGCAAAGGTCCTCTTTCTGACGCATAATCTCTGAGAGGGTAATCATTTGGAAATGGTCTTTCCAGAAGTCCAACACATCCTCTTCATACACACACAGTGGTTTGGCTTTACCCAGAGGTGGCAGTTGGTAAAAGTCACCCACTGCAAGAACAGAGATTCCAATCAAAGGTTTTTGCTGCCTTTGATTTGTTGAAATCTCCAATTCACATAGGCAAAAAAGATTCTTTGAAATCATGGAGACTTCTTCGATGATAAGAATCTCGACGTCGCATGATCTAGCTCGTAGCTCATCTAGAGCATTTCCAAGTCCTTGATACGCGGCTTCAGGTTCCTTGGAAGTTTTAAGATGGAATGCAGCGCTTTACCAGAAATATTGAACGCTGCTGTTCCAGTAAATGCACTCAAGAGCACTGTAGGCACGGAGAGATCCCCTTCCTCTTGGAGTCGAGGCAGTTGTCGCTGAATTTTGTTGCTTCTGTGTATATGCACTTGATGACGTGGCGATTTGCCACAACCAGCACCACCCGACACTAAGTAGTAAACAGTTCTGGATTCTGACCACACGCGCTTCTGACACCACTGGCAGACAGTGTAGAAAATGGCTGCCTGCGCCGAGACTTCAAACAACTTCCTAACAAATTCAACACTCATCTGGGGTTCCTCTACTCGTGGTACAACTCCATCTCCGTGTTCAACAATCTGATACTCTGGAACATTGTCTTGTACCACATTCTCATCATCAGGATCGATGTCTTCTTGTTCCGCAACGCACTCCAAGCGATCGAGAGTTCGATTTCAGGTGCAAAAGCGTCCATGCATTCTCGGTGGTCCTTGCTGTTGCAGCTGATCGAATGCCTTCTCCATTCTTTGCTGTGTTTCTAACTTTTTCTTGGTGTGCTTGCACCATGGCACGTTAACAGGCATCAGGAGACCGGGGTGTGTTGGAAGCTCCACAGATGCACTATTGTAAAACAGCTCATAAGTTGGAAATTTATGAGGTTTTAGCTGTTCGCTGGAACAATGGGGCAAGTAAAGTTTAAGTAGTCTACCGTAAAATTTTTCCAGTTGTTTTTCTTTTGAAAAGCGCCAAGGTATTCCACATAACCGCAGCCTTACCGACGGTTCTTTTCTGGAAAAATCCCATACCGTTGAGCAGCCGGTGAACATTCTTTCCTTTCGTTTGCTGACCGTACACGATTCGGCATTCCGAAGCAAAATCCGCCAGACACATAATTTCGAACTCTCGGGTTTGAGGCCTAGCTCTGTATTTATCCATGATCCCTGACATCCAGACGCCCTCTGAATCGATCTTTATTTAGTAGGGCACTAAGAGGGAGACTCATCTTAAGCGCGTCATCGTCCGTCGGTAGTACAAACACAACAACCGCGAACACTTCTTCAACGGTAAGCTGCATGTTCGTGCCACAGACTCCTGAGCGCTTACTTGCCTATGTTTGGAGTACGCCTGCATTATGTGCTTCATTTCGCCCTCCTCGTTAACGCTACCTTCGCACACGCCGATGATGTTCTTTAGCAAATCGCCCATTTCGTGTTCGCTTGGAAATGTACGATAACATGTACATGATGCAGCTAAAAGCATCAAGAACATACTGTATGTCCATGTTGGCATTCCATGCCCTCAACAAATCGGTATTATATCCGTTCACCCAAGACTCTTTGGATCACGCTTCCAGCAAAATTACGTTGAAGTGGACAACGCTTCGACGGAGTTAGTGTAGTCATCGACGGTCATCTTACATTTTGTCAGTAGCTCTGACAAGCTGTTAAAGGAGGCTTGGGGATCGCTCAACAAATCCCACATCGCTTGAGTTTTGTTCTAGCATCGTTCATGGCTTTTTGAGCAGCCTCCCGCCTCGCCGCCCTCCTTCTCTCGTCTTTTTGTTTCTGCTCATCTTCAGGGTTCTGTGGTGGGGACGAGCGAGCACCGGTTTTAGACGCAAACATGCAGCTTCCCCACGCGAAGCAGCGCCCGTGTCATCCTCTTCTTCGGACGCTGGCGGTCGCGGGCGAGTTATCGTGGTGTTAGTCATCGGTAGCTTGGGAAACCCAAATCTACACAACAAATTACCTTTTTACACGACTTTGAGTGGTTCCTGCTATGAAGCTGAACTTTGGTGACAATTCGATGAAGCTCAGGATCAGTGTCGGAATCGCAACCGCAAGTTATGTAGTGGTCGATAAAGTCGCAAACTTTATCCTGATCGCTTTCAAACCCGCGCATCCTTTACCCAAACGAGAAGATGAATATGCGGGCTCCCTCTAGCTTGGAACTCGACCCGGTAAAAATAATCCTCGACTTTACCGATGGGTTGGGCAGGCGACAAGAGCAGATGAGTCATCAGCGCATTCACGCGTTTTTCAAACATGCGCATGACAGTGACAGGGTTGCTTCGGAGGATTTCGCATTTCGTTGTCCAGTCAAGCTCTGAAAAGTCAATCTGTTCACCTTGCTGGGCCTTGATCGCCATTATTACTTCAGGCCATCGCATTTCGGCTGCGCTGAATGTGCAAAAAAACGTAGGCGTTCCTAACTGTCTAATCATAGCCTGCAGATCCCTCAAAGTTTTCTCCCAGTAAGCTGGAGAACCTCTCAGCGGTTGCATGAACCGTGTGGCGTCTCTGTTGTGAACCAGTCTCTTGATCTCACGGTTATCTTGAAGCAGCTTGTTGGAAATTCTTCTGCCATCTCTCGTGAATCGGTTTACCTTTTCGCAACTGGATGGACATGCTGTTTCTAGCCAGTTGCGTTTCTGTCACAAACTGTGCAAAGAAAAGGTAACGCGAAACGTGTATCCACGCAGAACAATCTGGTGTTGAAATACATGCTGGGAGATATGGATACTTGTCTCACCTCATCAATCGTGTTCTGTCCAGTTGGGGAATTGAACAGGAACGCCATGGCTTCCAGCTTTGGGATCTTGAAAAAACCCAACAGGCTTCTGTCCTTGGGCAGGAGCGATGCTAAAAATTCCTCACCGCATTTCTGACAAGATCTCTTGTGCAATGTCAGGCGGCTGCATACACGTGTTCAATGTGAGACCCGGTCTGAGTTTGTCTTTTTCCTCGAAACACTAACCTGCTGCTCGCCCTGCTCGCGACGCCGAATTTCTTCTTTTCGCCCTCCTTCATAATTTTCCTCGTCTAGGTCAAATCGCCGCTTTCTCTTATGGAGATGTCCTGCACTGAATGCATTGCTTTCAGCGCCGCTAAAGCTGGAAAGCACTTTGTGCATGTTCACGGTAAGGGAAGTGCTGGTATCCTTTAAACTTAATGTGTCTCTTCAGCTTGACCTGCAGTAGCTGGGACTCACTACTAGGTCTTGGGAGAGAGTTGGACAGTCTTCTCCACCTCAGAGGGCACACACACAACAGAACCATGCACCGACGCAAAGTTGGCGACAAAAATTTTGGCGACGAGTTGACGTTTCGAGCACATTCAATCCAGCCAATTCCACAGGGATGGGAAACATATATGAGATCCCTGCTTAATAATAATTATTTCATAGCCTTGTATAACAATAACAATACAGGAAGCCCCGCCCACACTGGCAAAGCAAATTGTGATTACCATAGTTAATGTCGTTTCATTCCTATGGATAAAATAATTCGAGTCATGTTAGCTGCTGCGATTGAAGACATGTGGCCTCTTTTAAGATGGCTATCACACGTGTGGCAAATCCACTCTGTCTTCTCTCTTCCGAACTACGCAATGACTTGAGCAGGCACGATCACAGGCATGAACGCATTTCCCGTCAAGCAAGACGTGGCAACATTAAAGCTTTTTGCCATAACTCGCTCTGTTACAGCCCTTGACTTGATCCGGAAACAGGGCTCTGTGACAGACGGTGCAGACACGCAGTAGGGCCATGCCGAATCCTTACATCGAATGCGTGTATGGCACTTCTTCCATCGCCGCCACCAACCAAAGGCTGGGGTGTTTCTTGCTGAAGCGGGATGGGCGGTTTGTACTTCCTTTTAATCTTGAGTGCTCATTGCAACCGATGAAGAATTCGATATGCAGCATCATCAACACATTTTCTGCGCCTTGCGCAGGGTACATCGTGAGGATGTGATGTGCTCGAACTCTGGGTCACCTGCATATCTCCTCGCCATGTACTTTTCATTTTACTCTGGAAAAGAGTATCTGTCCTATACCGCCTAACCATGTAATGTTTCATCTTCTTCTGAAAGAGAACATCCGTGCTATATCTCCTAATCATGTACTCTTTTTTGTCTGCACAACCTCATCTATTTTGTGCTGCCTAGCCATATAGTCTTTCTTTTTGTTTCTGAAGTAACGATCCTGATTTTTTTAATGACTTCTTTTTTTTTTTTTTTTTTTTTGTCCGAAATTGCAAAAACAGCTGACATACCTATTTCTCTCATAATCCCTTTTTTATGTTTTCTGATAGCATAAGATGCGGATGTGTCCTTAAGTTCTCCACCTTGTTTTGAAATTTTCAGTGATTTACGCATTTCTTTTCTTCTCCTGTGCTTATTTCTTTTTATCTACCATATCCTGTTTTTTTGCTCCTGAGTCAACAAGACTTACTTTGGCTCCAACATTTGTCCATGGTTCTGGTGGAGCTGAAATCACTTGTGATACCAGTTCACAAACTGATGGTGAAGGTAGTTGTCCAGACTGTTGCTCTGTTTCAAATGACACGGGCATGAATTCATAGCTGGCCTCATCAGCACGATCACGGAAGAGCTTGAGAACTCGATCAATCATGTCACTCAGGTGTGTAAAAGTTAACATGACAGCAGTTCCACGACCAGTAGGATGGGGCAAGCCTTCGACAGTTCTTGAATGGGAATCAAAGAACTGCACTACCTCCAAAGATCGGTCCCCTGAACACAGCAATACATTTCTTTCTAGTCTTTCAGTGAGAGGAATCCACCACCCTTCCATGTCAGGGTCCCTCTGGCTCGTGAGATATCCCCATCGCCACTTCAGACTTCTGTACCTGGTGTGTTCGGTTAAACGATGACACACTCAGCGGCACTTCCTCCATAGTCAGATGATCCTGATTAAATCTCTTCCTTCAGCAATAAGCTGCATTTTTAACACCGACGCATAACGCGGGCCCCCTCCTCTAAAACTCTCATCGAGGTCAGGCATCTTGAACCGAATCCCTTCACTGTGATTGGCTAAGAATGTCAACGCCTACACGCGCACTTGATGATTTCTGGAAAACACGCTATACCTGGACATCATTCTGGCAATGAGACGCCTGCACTGACAAAACCCTATCACTACCTTCCGCAAACATTCTATCCGAAAACTGGAGCTACAGAGAATAAATGTGAGTGTGTTTGTGTCTGTGTGTCAGTGAACATGAGTGTGTTTGAAATGTCTTTGATTGAGTGTAAGAGTGAGTGTGTGTATGTGAGATTGAATGATTGTGAGTGTGTGTGTCTATGTGTGATTGAATGTGTTTTTATTAAATGTAAAAGTGTGAGTGGAATGGAATGTGAGTAAATGAGTGAGTGTGTGATTGAATGGAAGAGTGAGACTGTGGGAAAATGAATGTGTGTGTGTGTGTGTGTGTGTGTGTGAAGATAGAGAGAGAGAGAGAGAATAAATGAGTGTGTGTGTTTGTGTCTGTCAGTGAACATGAGTGTGTTTATGATTGAGTGTAATTTTAGCCCAATTTATACTTCTGCATGGAGCTTATGCCATAGGCTGTGTGTTGTAACGTGTAGCTTTCGACATACCCTGACGCGCACCTCTCCAAAAATGTAACTGTACGATTGCAACGCAGACCGCAAGCGCTGTCTGCCAGAACTTCTCTCTCAGGGGTACACATGCTCCATCTGCATATGTACCTGCACGTCAACATGGACAAGGACACAGAACTATACATTTAAATGCACGTGATAGCCCACGGCGCAGAGGCTATGCGCAGGTCCGACGCAGAAGTATAAATCCAGCCTTAAGAGTGAATGAGTGAGTGTGCAGAGTTACTGAATGTGTTTGTGTAATTGAGTGCAGAGACACCCTGTCATGCTGTTGCTATAAGCTACTGCTGTAGGTGCATATTGCAGTATTAAAGCTAACGACTAATCGATTAATTGATCGTTAATTTAAATGTCGAGTGATCATGGAAATTTGTGTAATTTGAAATCCCTAACGTTAATAGTACTCTTGTTAATCATGGAGAGTTGATCCTTCAGGTCCTTCTTTTACAACGCATTTGTTGAGCTCCGAGATCTCTTTTCCTTTCCGTGGTATCTTTTAAAATATCAAGAGATAAAAGAAGAGACAAATTTATCTGATTAACTCACCAATCTGAGTGAACCAAGTAGCTATTAAAAGTAGAGACTTTAAAGTGTCAAATCATTAAAAGTAACCATTGATTTCTTTTTAATCCTGAAAGTAATGCATATTTAAATACACTTCCTTGTTAGTCAGATTCATTTTAACAGGACATTCTCACTTTAATAGAGACTTACTTTGAAAGTTCTCCGATGTAACAGCTGGTGAGCCTGAAAAGAGAAAACCTGCAGTACGCTCAGGTAGAAAAAGTTAAACAACAAGGAAAGAGACACGGTGTATTTATTTATTTATTTATTTATTTTTTTTAATTATAGTAAAATGAACTGCTCTCTGTATGAGAGTGTAGAACAAGGATAACCAGAAGAATAACTAGTTAAGATTTATAAATAAAAATAAATAAAAGTTAAAATAAATAAATAAAACAACTTTATTAAAATATACAAAATAAACTGCTGTATTTAAAATAATGCTGAATATATAAAAAAACTACACAATAACTTCAAGTCTCAATTTTTTTTTCCTTAAATGTTTTAAGTAAAAAAAAGTACTAAGAAGAAATGAACTGCTCCTCGTGAAAAACAGCAAAACACAAGAAACCTGAGAAAGAAGCACAAACAGAAACAGTATAAATCACCTTCTGGCTCTGATGTCTGAGTGACGCTTATCAAGAACGTCCGTGATTCTGAGTTACAGGACCTCCAAACGTGGAGTACTTGCATTGAGAAACGCCCAATGACCCGCTCATAAACACGCGCCTCGTTCTTGAATGAATCAGCCGATTGAATGAATGACTGGACGACCTGCTGATTAAGATTAAGTCACTTGTCGCCACCTACTGGCGGTTGAATTTCAAATTTAAAGTATAACTCCCCCATCTCATACCATTATTTAATGCAGTAATTTTTCAGTGTAAATGGTTTAATTTGATGGTAACAGCCCTATAGTGTCTTATTATTCTAACTGAATTTATTGATCAAACGTAAAGGCTTTTATGTGACGGGCCCTGTATTTTGTATTTATATTCTCTCTTTACTGGTTATATTATTCCTATATTTGATACTGTCACAAAGGAGAGAGCACGGCCTACAGAAATACGTTATTGTCATAAATCTCAGGGAAAGGCCAGTGGCTGGAACCGTCTGGATGGGACAATGAACACAAATACTGTAGCTGTAGATGTGAGTCTACATGGGAAAATAATTAAGAAGTAGTACTTCATTAAGACACACAAAAATGAAGTGACTGCATTTGTGTTACTGCTTTATTGATTTTTTTAACTCTCAATATGAACTGTATTATTAACTTACCATTGTGTTATTAAATGTATTTCACCAATACATTCAACTCATTTTGGCATCTTTTTATTTTATTTTTAATCAATTTTTCTTAGGAAATTTCTATGAACTTCTTTGTGATTTTAGACACTGCTGCGTGTAAGCAGGACTTTATTTTGGTGTGGCGGTGACGACGCAGTATTGCGCCGCCTTCCTGCATCTGTCGGTTTGTTTTGGCTGAAGAAAGGTTTGTTTTTAAGCGCTTAAAGTGTTTAAAGCGATGCAGAATGAATGCTGTGTTATTAAATGTAACGCTGCAATGCTTTATCTAACATTTATCAGCGTTGTGTGAGTAAAGTAACATCATAAACTCACGAGGAACAGAAGGAGCGGTTGTAAATGCGGTTGAGCCCCAGGCCTCATGAGCCCTCACCCCATATATCTATGTTCATGGTCCTAGAGAGCTGAAACTCTGCCCATTTATTAATTGGGGGTGGGCAGTCGATTGCACATGGTTTGGGACCTCTAGCGCTACCAGGCGGCTTACACATCCATTAGTGCACATCCCCAATTATTGCACCTATAGAGCTCAAGTCTTGTACATATACTAATCGGGCCACGGCCGGTCGAATGGCCTCTGTCTCTGTCTTTAGCCTGCTCGGATTGGGCGTGGGGCCCCGTGAGTCTTGGCACAATCGCAGAGTTGAGAGAATCACACTTGATGTGGTATCACTTGTGATGCAAGCGCCACCTTCCGTAATAGGTCCTTCTCATTTATTATTTTTATATTAGGCCCCTAAATCCCTCCCAGACATCGGAAGGTCAAAAAGGTCAAGACGTTATGCCATCCACAGAAGAATGAGCCGGGTATGAGAAGGCGGGCTGTTTGAGTTCCGGGCTATTTTAAAGAGGATATTTTTTGCCAGGGTTCTTTGGGTAAGTTTTAGGTCCCGCGTGGGTTGGTCAGTCTAGGGCTCTATTGGAGAAGTCCGAGATACCGCTCCAGGTCATGGATGGTCATGACTCGGACACAGCATTAGTCATGCAGCTGTGTGACAAATGGGGGAATCTTTCACCAGACCAGCAGGTTAAGATTGTGATGAAGACTCAGTGACATCTCAGCCTGTAGATTCACAAAGAAAAGCTAGCTTCATATTTAAAAATATATGGTCCAAAAGGGGAGTATCATTTTGAATTCTTCAGGGATGTTTTGGCAGGAAAGGTATTCCAAGCCCAGCAATAAGACTAAACGTGTATCCTGATAACGTATCCTGTATAAAACTCTCTTGAATCTTGATCCCATCAAACCTGTGGAACTCTGCATTGAATATGACAGCGCTGCCACCTGGCGGTTGTGCTGCCTGAAGAGGGTGGGCTAGTGACATCTGCACAGCAAACCTATCAATGTTGCTCTGGAAAGGCAAAGGCCAAAGGTTGTTTTTTTTCCCCTTTCCCTCATTTCACAGAGCTTGAGTTCTTGCCACTTTTTTCTGGTTTATTTATGTCTTCATTTTATAGTTCTGTTACATAAGTTATTTATTTTAGTTCTGTTCTATTTTTTGTTGTAGTTCTTTAACGCTCTACATTGTTACTTTTTAAGATGCTATTTTGTAAAATGTTTGTTACTTTATTTTTCAAATATAACTGTTAGCCATCTCTAAAGTTCTCTGATTGTTCTCTATAAATCTTTTGATTTGAGAATGAGTCATGCATTATTGTACATAAATATGCATACGAAAGTGAGCCCCGCCCCTGAGTCCAGTTGTCATGCTCCGTAGGCCCTTAACACTGCAACAGAAGACAAGTTTTTACAGAAAACAATTCTAAAATTAATGCAAATGTTTATTCACAAACTCAAAATGTAAAGTTTTATTCTATTGCACATCACAAGTGTTATTGTTGCCTTTGAGCGGGTCCGCTTAAGTTTGGGGTTAGGCTGTTTCACCAAAAACTGTTGTTGTTTTTTTGCACAGGCGATGGGAAGGTTTAACTGGTTAGGCTTAGGCGAGGTAGCGTGTCGGGCCCGTGGCCTTTGGACCTTAGCAAAAACCGAACTTGAGTTAAGCTAAAGAGGCAACATTGACCACATATGCTGTTTATATTGCTTTCAATTGGAATGAAGTAATGTCCGTTGAGTATTTTAACAAATTGTTTGATTATGCTGAATTGAAAACCTAAAAATGCAGCGTGACCCATTTAACACTGGCTGAATAACAAAAATATGAGCGCTACACAAGGGTTAACACACATTTGCATTTATTGAAAACAATTTTTGTACAAACATTATAAATAGATGTAATATAAAATGTTTCATCAGAAGGTAAGATTTACTTTAATTAATGATACTTGATGGTACAAAATTGTTTACAGAAATAGCACAAACACAATCAATCCAATCATGATTCCTAAGGCAACGCTCGGGTAAGTGTCTTGTGAGGAGTGAGAAGTCAAATTGAGGCAAGTTGTGAGGCTTTGACTGTCAAAATGAGTATGAATAAAGTATAAATAAATTAGAGAGTAGGGAGACGTCGCTTCCAAACAGGAGTTCCACGCCACAGTGGTACCAGGTGAGTGTCTCCTGGCTGAACTGTGAATAGAAAAGACTCACATTAGTGAATTGCAGAGAGAAGGAAAAGTATTTTAATTTTCAAAAAATAAACACTTACTTAAGAGAGTCGTTGTCTCTTGTCCGAAATGCCCGGATTGTTCTTGCAGGCCTCCCTAGCTCCTCGCATGCCTTGACGAAGCCTGGTAGGCTTGTGCGTGGCTCAGACCTGGATTAGCCATAACCAACTGAAGTTCTTCGCCTGACCACTTTGTTTTGAAATTGGCTGGCACAGTCTTTGTCTTGACTCTTTCAATGACCTGCTCCATTTCCTCTTCTTCCTGGTCCTCTTGTTCAGATAGCTGGGGAGATGGTGCCCGCTTTGAAGGTGCCTTGGAGGTGGTGGCTTTGGGCTTTTCTGGCTGCCGTGGGGCCAACTTGTGGGGAAAGGACTGGTGCAGCCGGTTGAGGGTGGGTGAGTGGACAAGAATTAATGGAGACATTATGTTCAGTTTTTTGCAGTTGGCTCTGGCTCAGGGTCACATCTTGAAGTAGTGATCTTAACATGCGAATGATACAAAATCGCTGCTTTGTATCAGCTCCCGCGCAACTGACCAGGGTGAGGGTGTTTATTTTCTTCACTCGCCCGGGTTCTTTGGGAGTTGTTTTTATTATCGGTTCCATCCAGGGAATCCCATTCCCTTGTACCTCTGGAGGTTGCTGGAGTAGCACAGGCCCCGCTTATCTCTGCGCACACATCTCCGAGAAGTGCAGCCGCCCCGCCCGCAGTTGATGGTGCCTCAGTTGAAGTAAATGCTGGGAAGAACTTTAATTCACTGGTACCTGACTCAGACAGGAGTAAACATCATGTCCTGCCGCCCCTTGCCATTTCCAGTGCCCTTCCAAAGGTCCTAGGATAGTCGTAAGCCTTTCTCTCTGAAAGGTTCCGCACAGCTGTTCGACTGTCCGCACCCACCAACTTCGGACAGCAGAGGAGGAGCATCACCTTTTCAGGCTTTGGATCGAGATTCCTCGCTTATGTCTTGCGCAGGTCAGACAGGATGACCCGCACGAGTGCCTCTCCGATGACAGCCGCCCAGCCTCAAGCGTGTCGGTGAAGGGAAATATCCGCTTCTATTCTCAGCCTTTGTATTGTGTCACTGATCCAGATCTTGATCAGTGGTGGAGACTCTGACGCTGGCACTCACCGACAGGGGACAGTCCCAGGAAACCTCTTCTTTTGGTAAGGCTGTTTGGATCTGTGGAGAGGGTCCCGAGGCTGATGGCGAAAGGTCTAGATGGAGGATAGAACAGCCTTCCAAAGAACAGCTCCTCAAGGGCAAGCTCCATCTGCAAAGCCATCCAGCTGTTCTTGTACCCCCTTTGCTGTGTGAATTTCTTAACAGCCCTTTGAGGGTGCTGGTCAGGCACGTGGCAACAGGTTTCACCACGTGTCGCAGGCCCAACCCATGGGAATTGTCCTTGAAAGGGAGGACCATTGGCGTCTGCTCCAGCAGCAGGTGAAGAGCTGGTGGGTTAAAAAGTCCCTTCCCTCTAGACATACTGGGATGTGTTCCTTTTATCAGAAAACTGCCTCGATCCTTGCATGGGTTCGGCACTGTGATTTCTGGCCAGGTCATCCATGCATTTGATATAGCTAGCCCTTTGAAGAATCATTTTCAAATTACTCTTATTGTGAACCCGCAGGTGGCAGTCACCCTGGTCACTGGGTGTTTGGTGACTGGCATGTGGACACTGGGTGTTGTTGGAAATATTCTTTCCCCCCAGTCCGCTGATTTGCCAGGCCAAAGAAAGACGCCTACTCGTAAATAAATGAAATCGATTTAATAGAGAATCAGAAGAGCTCTGAGCTCAGGATTACAGGACCACAATGCCAAAAGCTGACATCTGGGCAGTCCAGAATGTCTCACAAGCGCTTGCAAATGGTTTATATATTCTTGACTTTCAGTTCCTCCTCGAGTCCACTGTTGTCAGGCAAATTTCTTCATCTGTTACTTCATAGCAATCAGTAGTCTGCACACAAAAACAAGAACCCCCTTGCCCTATCCCTTTCTATCTGTAACTTTTCTGGTAAACAGATAGCGCCAACAGTTTCAGTCTTGGACTCTTCACCCTGGGTGCATTGTTCTTTGTTTTAGTCAGAAAAGGTTTGCTACAGAATTAAAAACAGTAACTTTATGTTTGAATGGAAAAGAACATGTCAATACAATTTGAAACATTTTAAACTATCATTAGAAATAAACACCCCAACACAACCTCTAACATTCCAAACTATTATTCCCTTCAATTCCTCTCTTGATCTCTGAAAGAGATCACAACTCATCCAAATGCCCATCCCCTTCACAGTCATCATACTCATCCTCAGTCCTGTGGAATTGAAAGGTTATTGTTCTGTTCTCGTTGTTACTGTGTAACAAACCTGTTATAAACCTGTTTGCACATTATACTCTTTATACATTTGTTAACCACATATTTATAAGTCTACAGTCTACTCACTGCAAAGTCTACTTCAATTATTTTATTCCACTTTATCCTTATTTGTTACCTTTTTTAATGTGATGAACACTCAGCGATAGAATTATTAGTGATGAAATACAGACGATAGAACATTAGTGATGAACACCAGCGATAGAACATTAGTGATGAACACTAGTGACAGAACAGCAAAGACAAGCATCTGGGCAGTCCAGAATGCCTTTGCAACTTTTTCATAAAAAAGATAAATACTGACATTTACAGTGCACATTATCCTTTATTATTAATAGTATGCGGTCCGATTTTTCCCAGCATGCCTGTCGCTATATGCAACCATGCAGCTTTACACAGGTATGGCTTATGTAAATGAGATGTAAATGAGCCCTGTTGTCACTCCAGCAGGTGAGAACAGGTGACAACTGCACAATCTTTAGAGGCCGCTTTCTCCCTTTTGAGCTCTTTTGAGTGCCTACCTTCAAATGGCCACAACTTCTCCAAATATTATCAGATTTCCATGTGTTACACATCGTTGGAAAGCTTGAGACTACACTTTCAGAATCTGTGAATAACTCAAAATGCCCCAGAACCGACTTGTGTCCCTACTTTCTGTGATTGGTCACATTTAATGTCAGTCATGTGTGCAGGGAAATATCATTTATTAGGCATTTAAAAACATGGAAAGCCTCAAAAGTAAATGGCTTTCAGGACTAAAATTATGAAATCATTCCTGATGCATTTCTATTAGCAGAAAAATAAAATGGACAACAAAGATAAGCTGTTGCTCAAATGAGTAATGAGATAATAATCATTATTGTATTGTGAGATTTGAGAGGTTTTCAGTGTCAATCACAAGAGCCAGTTCAGTTCCAGTGTTTTTACAGGAAAGAAAGACACAAGGACTTTTTCATGTTCATGTTATTTTATTGTCACAATAACTGACATTTAATTTTCTGATGTACACATATATTTTATGACAATATGATTTGAACAGGCACTGCTGTAATGCTCAGACTGATGTCTTTCTGTACCCTGATGTGTTTTTCATACAGTCCCGACTCAAGCTAATGTCTCACGCGCTTCTTCCACGACTGGAACCATGTTTATCCACTGGATTTCTGTCTGAAAACCTTTCATCATCATGCAGAAGCTCAAATCATCATCTTGGCGCTTTCGACATGTCTTTAAGGTAAGTCAAGGAATCAAGTCTTTGTAAAAGGATGTATTTTCTTCATCGCCTTGAATGGAAGGCAGAAGTCCAGGTACTGTTAAAAAGATCAGCCAATTCATCTGATTCACACAAGAAGATCTGGCAGAAGAGGAATTAAAACATCTAAAACCAAGTGAAAACACTAAATCCAGAGTATGACCCTTCTGATGTGTAGGGCTGGGTATAGAGCTCCATACTTTTAGGCACTGACCGAATTGCCTCGATAACATTGAGTATCAAATTTCCGATACCTAAGGGGTTAAGTAGTCAATCCCTCCATGTGAGGAAGATTTGTGTACAGTATGTGGTGTGAAAGCCACTGAAGACTTAAACTCATAATAACGGCTCCATGTCTCGTAATAATGAGACACTTTCTTGTTATGATGAGAAACTTTCAAGCAGTCAAAAATTGTTCTGTCACAAACTAACTTTCTTGCTCAGCATATAAAGATGAACTACTTATTTCAGACTGTGGTGATGTGGTTTCTCCACTGCATGGATCTTCATGTGTCTCTTGAGGTAACTTTTAATAGTGAAACTCTTCCCACACTGATCACACGTAAAGTGCTTCTCTCAGGTGTGGATCCTCTCATGTGTTTTCAGATTAGATGACTGACTGAATCTCTTGTCACAGTGTGAACACTTGTATGGTTTTTTTCTCCAGTGTGGATCCGCTCGTGTCTTCTTTCAGAACTGATGACTGACCGAATGTCTTGTCACAGTGTGAACACTTGTAAAGGTTTTTCTCCAGTGTGGCTCCTCTCATGTGCGTTTTCAGATGTGCTGACACACTGAATCTCTTGTCACAGTGTGAACACTTGTATGGTTTTTCTCCAGTGTGGATCCGCTCGTGTTCTTTCAGAACTGATGACTGACCTGAATCTCTTGTCAGCAATGTGAACACTGGTAAGGTTTTTCTCCCAGTGTGGCTCCTCTCATGTGTTTTCAGACTAGATGACTGACTGAATCTCTTTCACAGTGTGAACACTTGTAAGGTTTTCTCCAGTGTGAATTATCTGGTGCAGTTGTAAATGGTTTGCTGTGGTAAAAGTCTTCTCACACTCAAAGCACATGTAATCTCTCTCACACCAGTGTGAATTTTCTCATGTGTATGTAAACTTTGCTGATGTGAAAACTCTTTCCACACACAGAACATGAATATGGCTTCTCCTTCGTATGAACTCTCAGGTGTGACTTCAGGGCTGATGTATCAAAAATGTTTTGCTGCACTGATCACATGCATACGGCTTCACTCCGATGTGGATCCTCATGTGCCTTTTAAGGTTTGATGAATGTGTGAAACTCTTCCCGCACTGATCACATCTCGAATGGTCTCTCTCCAGTGTGGATTCTCATGAAACTCTTCCCACACTGGAGCGCAGTGAAAGATTTCTTGGCTCTTCTTTTCTTTATAAATGTCTTTTTAGTCTTTGAGCGACTCAAAGGTTTTTCTGCAGGTTTGACATGATGTTCCTCCTCCATTTCACTCAGTTCTTCACTCTCCTCGTTTCTTCCATCAGGTCTGAAATCAAAGAAAAACTGTTTAATCATGATTTCAGTACATCAAAGTAAATAAAAGAGAGAAATATGAAGTGAAAGGACATAAATGTTAATTTGTTTGATGCATTGTTATTGCATGAATTAGGTACATTGATCTACCAGCTAATATTTAAAACATAAATTAGGCACAGATCTAGTTTCTGTAGAGAAAGAATGACACAATTATCAGCTTTTAAGCTTCAAACTGATTCAGTGTGGTTATATTTTGTCATCTCAATTTGTTGCAAGTGAAAATTATTTAGTGTAGGCCATTTATTTATTCAGTTTTTCTGTTGTCAGAAACTGCTGCAGGTGCTAAACATTATATAATGTGAATCCAGGTTCCATTGCTGATCTGTTCTGTATGCATGTTAAAATAATCGAAAATTAAATCAAATAAGCATCCCTAGAACAAACAAGTCCCATCAATGGAGGACCCACCTCAGAACTTAAAGGACTTAAAGGATCTGCAGTTAACATCTTGATGCCAGATCCATTATGACCATGTTTCAAGTATTGTGTTGGTCCCCTTTAGCTGCCAGAACAGCCCTGACCCATCGAGGCATGGACTCCACTGACCTCTCTGAAGGTGTGCTGAGGTATCTGACGGAAGGCGCCAAGGCAGACATGAAGCTGAGCAACCTCTACACTCTGGTACTGCTACACACTAGGGGTGTAATGTTTCTTGGTTATAAAAAAGAATGTAAAAATATTATTTGATCAGTCCCATTCTCCACCCACAGTTCAGCACGCACACGCACAAGCAGCTCATCTAAGCCTTACATCAGCAAGTGCAGTGCAAAGCGTGGGATGCAGTGGAGTAAAGCACACCGCCACTGGACGTGTTCTTAGGAGTGACCAATCACGCTTCTCTGCCTGACAATCCCATGGACGAGTCTGGGTTTGGCGGTTGCCAGGAGAACAGTACTTGCCTGACTGCGCTGTGTCACGTGTAAAGTTTGGTGGAGGGGGGATTATGGTGTGGGGTTGTTTTTCAGGGGTTGGGCTTGGCCCCTTAGTTCCAGAGAAAGGAACTCTTAATGTGTCAGCATACCAAGGCATTGTGACAATTTCATGCTCCCAACTTTGTGGGAACAGTTTGGGGATCAAATGAGTGAGTTCAGCTTTGAGAATGAAACCAACCTGTTTGTTCCTCAGTTTCTTCATGTTTCACTCTCAATGTTTCTTCTATCTTCATGTCTTCACTCTCCTCTTTAATGAACTCCATCTCTTCATCAGGAGTTTATCTGTGTTTGTCCTGTTTAAAATGAGTAATTAATGAATAATTAACAGAAAGAAAAATTAATCACAATCTGAGAGTGTGTCTCAATCAGTTCAGTCACTGGTAAGAGAGTCAGAGAGAGTGAGTTTTTCACAATTTTCACAGGCATGTCCTTTGACGCCGTGTTTGGATTTTAAACAGAACTGCTTTTTTATTTGACGTTAAGTATATCACACCAAAGATGCTTTTTCATTGTGTTCAATGGTTTGAGTTTTCAATGGTTGTTGTCTAATATATTATTAGTTGGTCAGTTGTTGATTTCTGATGGTCAGCTTTTTGAGATTTACTGAACTATGAATTAAATGTAAAGTGTCATATTTCTGTGAAAGAATATTGTACTGTCATGAATTCATCTCTATTCATCAGTCAGAGCGATAGTTAATTGACTCTACGTTACCTGGATTAGATGAAAACACTCAAAACTAACACTACAGATTAATATAATAATGCATATTATACTAGGGTGACAGTCCCGGTTTTGGTGTTCTGTCCCTGTTTTACAGCCTGCTCAAAACAACCTTATGCAGATACTTCTGCAAAAGCGCCCAACCAACATACACCAGCAGATGGTTATAGGAGCAATCGTGCAGTGATTATTTCAGATACGCTGACTCTACTTCATGAAGAGCGTAACCGTGGAGCAGAGCGCCATTATCATGATGTTGATGGCGCTTGCATTTCATCAACACGCTTACAGAGCAAGCCACGCAAACAATAACAATAACGTCCTTCTCAAATCAGAAACCGTGGTGGACAATTCAATCCGCGCGGCAGTGAACGCGACGCACTGCTGCTTACAACGCCGGTCTCCATTCAGGAATATGACTGAATACAGGTCGCCCTGCTATGCTCTCAGACGAGCAGTTAAAGCCGAAACTCCGCTATAAAGACCGAAGTGGAGTCTCATTTCCAACTCAACGACTCGCGCGCATGTGGCAGGTCTGAGGTCCATCTGCTCGCTTTGGATCTAAATCCTCTGCAGAGGCAAGCGTTGATCCGCTGCTCGTGAATGAGTTAAACTCTTTCTATGCTCGCTTTGACTGTAACCGCGGTAACGCGACTCCGCCAAGTGGCGTTAGAGGAAATTACTCAGAGCAGCAACAATCACGTGATTCTGTCTCAGAGGATGAAGTTCGAGAGCACTCAAGCTTGTGACGCGTAGGGAAAGCTGCCGGGCCGGATGGTATTTCAGGTCGTGTTCTCTGCGGTCCTGTGCTGATCAGCTCGCCGGGTTGTTTACATCTATCTTAATGAGTCCTCGCTACATCTGTGGTCCCCACCTCCTTCAAAAATCCACCATCATCCCTGTCCCTAAGAACAGTAAACCTCTGCCTAAATGACTATCGCCCAGTGGCTCTCACGCCTATAGTCATGAAGGTCTTTGAGAGACTCATTAAAAACACCATTTGCGCCTTCATTCCTGACACTTTGGACCTCTTCAGTTTGCCTATCGTCCCAATAGATCGACTGAAGATGCCATCTCTCATGTCCTCCACTCCTCCCTCACTCACATCGACAGCAAAAGTGGGAACTACGCAAGACTGCTATTTATTGACTATAGCTCAGCCTTTAACACCATAGTTCCCACCAAGCTAACCTCCAAACTCCTGGATCTCGGCCTGAATCCTTCTCTCTGCCACTGGATTGAGGACTTCCTCACTGGCAGGCCTCAGGTGGTGAGAATAGGCCAGTCCACCTCCACCTCCATCACCCTGAGTGTGGGAGCTCCACAGGGCTGTGTCCTGAGCCCTGCTCTACTCTCTCTACACGCATGACTGTTTGTCCACACACAGCTCCACCTCTATCATCAAATTTGCTGATGATACTGTTGTCCTGGGCCTCATTTCCAACAACAATGAGACGGCATACTTGGACGAGGTGGAGCATCTAACATCATGGTGCCAGGACAACTGTCTCTCTCTGAATGTTGGCAAGACCAAAGAAATGATTGTGGACTTCAGGAAGAGACAGCAACGGACATACTCCCCTCATGATCAGCGTGGTCACCAGTAGAGAGAGTGAGCAGCTTCAAGTACCTGGGAGTAAACATCTCCGAGGACCTGACCTGACTGCTCACATTCAGACACAGGTGAAAAAAGCCAGGCAAAGACTGTACCACCTGCGCCAGCTGAGGAAATTCAGGTTTCACCAGCTATCCTGAAAACTTTCATTTAGGGGCGATAGAAAGTGTTTTAACTCAGTGCATCACAGCGTGGTATGGGAACAGCACCAGTCATGACCGCAAAGCCCTGCAAAGAGTAGTGCGCGCTTATCCGGAAGATCTCAGGGTCAGCTCTCCCGCCTCTGCAGGACGCCTACACCAAACGCTGCAAAGGTAGAGCTACCAAGATCATCAAGGACTCTAATCACCCTGCAAACCTCATTTCACGCTGCTGCCATCTGGTAAGCGCTCAAGCCTGATGGCCAAAACTGAGAGACTCCAGGAGGAGCTTCTTTCCCAGGCCATCAGACTCCTGAACTCAGTCACTTAACATCACGTGACTTCACTTCAGGATAAAACATACACTGTCATTGCACTGCACTTTCTGTTCTCGTTGTTACTGTGTAACAACCTGTTATAAACCTGTTTGCACATTATACTCTTTATACATTTGTTAACCACATATTTATAAGTCTACAGTTTACTCACTGCAAAGTCTACTTCAATTATTTTATTCCACTTTATCCTTATTTGTTACCTTTTTTTTTTTTTTTGACTTGATTATTTATAATTCTATATATATATATATATATATATATATATATATATATATATATATAGTATATATTTTTTTATATCCTATTTCTATTATAATTTCTTCCTTGTGTTTTTAACTGTGAATTTGCACTGTCCATGGAGCGGACCTGTTTACATTTCACTGCCGGTTGTATATTCTGTATATAACTGTGTATGTGACAAATAAAACTTGAATCTTGAATCATCAACATCAATGATGACCACACACACACACACACACACACACACACACACACACAGAGACACACACACACACACACACACACACAGAGAGTAGACACACACACACACACACAGAGACACACACACACACACACACCTGAACTATAAAAACGAAACATAATGTGTATTAACACTTAACAAATGCTTAAAATAAGTTTCATAACATGCAAAAATGACAAGACCAACTAAAGATGTTATTTTCCAAACAAAACATTTAAAGTAAAAAGTCGGGCTAATTTATACAGTATAAACTTTAAGTATCAAAACAATTATATTTGTTAAATACTTTTATTCAACATATATTTGTTGTTTTATTTTTTGTAATGTGTTTAATTCATGTAGGCTATTGTTTTGAACCGCTTGTGATTTACAAAGGTTACTATTAACGGTTTTCATTGTTTGTGTTTTATTTGTTTTGTTTTTTTATGCGGTGCTGTGAATTATATTAAACCAGACCAACAGTCTTAATATCAAACTAAATCATCATAATTATTAATGTTAATAATAATATAGGGAGCCCACAACAACAACTAAAAACATTCACCCGCTTTTATAATTAATAGATAATAAATGAGATTTTTAGTGATATTGACCACTCAAATAGGAAGTCCTCGGTTTCCATTTCAGAAATCTGGTCACCTTATATTATACAGACCCTTAATATATTAGCTGGGTTTAGCTATTAATGATTTGTAGAAATAGATAGTAGCTATTATAGTAGCGCTTCAAATCACTGAATCATTTGTTGCGAATCAATCGGTTCAATTGACTCGGAGAGTCTAAAGCTCTGGTTCTCTCTCGTCACTTCAGAGACTGAACTCATGTTTGAACTGGATTCACGATAAAGAGTTAAATGAGACGCTCCTTCTGTTCCTCGTGAGTTTATGATGTTACTTTATCCAATCACAACGCTGATAAATGTTAGATGAAATAATGCAGCGTTACATTTAATAACACACCATTCATTCTACGCCGCTTTAAACACTTAAAACAAACCTTTCTTTCAGCCGAATCACAACAGACGCAGAGCGGCGCGGCCTTATGACGTCACACCACCACACCAGTAAATAAAAAGTCCTGTTCACTGACGTAAAATCACAAAAGTGCACAGAAATATACAAAAAAATATTTTTAAAAATCAGATTTGAATGTATTATTGAAATTCATTTAATAAATACAATAGTAAGTTAATAATAGTTTAAATTAATAGTTAATGTAGCAAATACATAGTAATAAAAACAAAAGTAAAACCTTTTTATTTTTTATTTTAAAATCTTTATCATAAGATTTATAACAAATAACTCGTAATAATAATACAATTTGGTTGTAACATAGGAAATTAAATGGCTAGCATTATGAGACACAATTGCTCTAATTTCTCCAAATGGACAAACATGCATATTTGAACATGCATGTTAAAAATATTTTTGTTAAAAAAACCCTACTCAATCAAAATAAATCTATTATGACTAATGAAAAGTGGAAAAACAAAATGAAAAGTAAGTTATGGCACACAGATGCCTCACGTGGTGTGCAAGATGACTTTTAGAGTATCAGCTCTCGTTGAGCTCATCGTATGGAACAGCCAATCAGATGAGTTTAGATTAGCCACAGGCATCTAAAACTTTTCAGCCTACTTAACCTAAAAATAACGGAGCATCACAGGGTCGCTTTTCTTATTTAGTTTTGAAGTCTTTTGCCTAGTTCCGGAATCCATCTGTGTAATTTCTTACATTTAAGAAGCATTTACTAAACAAGAACAAGACAGAAAGTTAGCTGCATAAATCTTGTTTGAATCTACATTGTTTATAATTTTACAAAAACTCACTTAATTCTGAGTTATTTTGCTCCAAAGCAAGACAATAACGCTTGCTTGTTTAGTAAATGCTTCTGTGTTTAAGGCAGAATTGTTAGATGTTTGACTGGAAACAAGACAAAATACAAAGTAAGAAAAGCATTTTTTGCAGTGCATCTGTGGATTCA
>CM031946.1:29050500-29088359 GCA_018749465.1 Paracanthobrama guichenoti | reverse complement strand
TTCGGCTAAAAACACAGCCAGTTCCGCTGCAAAACTGATTAAAAATCATCTCAATCGGTCTCTGTAATCGATTAAAGTTGAATGATCGAGGATAAGCGGGCGACTGAAGACCCACGCCGAGTGGAAAACACGCGATGGATGACAGTAAGGTGCGTTACAGCGACACATGAACACTAAGCTCGCGTTTCCATTCAGCTCAGTCACAACAGAAGCAACACCGCGATTTATGTGCGGTAATATTGATATCACTGTACACGACTCACGGTAAATAAACCTCCTTCACCGCCCGCTGACTAATGCATGTTATGAGAACGGTTTGCTAACTTTACCCTTACGATAGGAACGCTATTCTGAACGCGTCCTGTTCTAATGTTTTAAAACGTCAAGGAACATTCTCTTGTGTAATTCTTCAAACATTACGGGACTTTTGAAACATTTAGTAGAAACATTTAAAACACGTTACATAAGAAAACGTTCTGTGAATGTTCCGAGAACGTTATTGAAGAGCAGATAACATTGAACGTTTTATTAACGTCGTTGAAAGAACGTTCTGAGATTGTTGATTCAAGTTCAATAAGAGTGTTTGTGATGCAGCATTGATCATTTGAGTTCAGCACCAGGCGTCTTTACCACAGAGCGTGTGGTCGTAATGTTTTGCTGCTCTTGTGTGTTGTTTGTGATGAGTGTTTGACTGTCGAGTGTGTGCTGGTCTGCAGATGGTGGCTGTTAAAGTGAAGAAACCAGGCAAACGCGGCCGCAAACCTGCTAAGATCGACCTGAAGGCCAAGCTGGAGCGCAGTCGCCAGAGCGCCCGAGAGTGCCGCGCCCGGAAGAAGCTCCGCTATCAGTATCTGGAGGAGCTGGTGTCCAGCAAAGAGAGGGCCATCTGTGCGCTGAGAGAGGAGCTGGACATGGTAAACGCTGACCCTCACCTCCTAAACCACCCGAGCCTTTCAAAAGAGCTGTGAAACCCTCACAAACACACAGAGAGTCATTATCACAGAAGAATGAAACGAGTGAAGTCTTTATGAGTGGGTCATTGAATCATTCACTCAAGAGATTCGCTCAAAAACACTGATTCATCCAGTAATGAAACGAGTGAAGTCTTTATGAGTGAGTCATTGAATCATTCACTCAAGAGATTCGCTCAAAAACACTGATTCATCCAGTAATGAAACGAGTGAAGTGTTTATGAGTGAGTCATTGAATCATTCACTCAAGAGATTCGCTCAAAAACACTGATTCATCCAGTAATGAAACGAGTGAAGTCTTTATGAGTGGGTCATTGAATCATTCACTCAAGAGATTCGCTCAAAAACACTGATTCATCCAGTAATGAAACGGGTGAAGTCTTTATGAGTGGGTCATTGAATCATTCACTCTAGAGATTCACTCAAAAACGCTGATTCATCCAGTAATGATTGTGTGTGTGTGTGTGTGTCCGCAGTATAAGCAGTGGTGTTTGGCCATGGATCAGGGGAAGATCCCGTCAGAAATCAAAGCCCTCCTAACCGGAGACGAGCAGAAAGCGCCTCAGAGCTCCAGCAACAAGATCCCCAAGAACGGCAAGTACGGCTCCACCGCCAACAAGACGCCTTAGAGACGAGCCGCCGGAGAGATCCGTGACGATCCCGTATGTTCACAGTGTTCATGAGATGACGTCTCAGAGTCTTAAATAAGCTTCATTCCCGAGTACACACTCACAGTAATCTCACCGTTCAGAGAATCCTGTTCATCCATACGAGTCACGTTCAGGTTTCGTCTGGAATGTTCTGTGCGATTTGTAAACATTTCCTCTTCCTTTATATATTTATTTTGGAGCCTTTATGATGTTGAATGTGATGATGCGTTATGATCTGTTTAATCCATTATGATGTTAAACATTAGACATTAAATGACGGACTGTTGCCAAAATCTTTTTGCACTTTACAACCATGTGAATGATTTCAACGCGTAGCACTTCCCTTCTTCTCTTTCGGAAGAACAGATTCGTTCAGTTTGATGTCAATCATATATTTATATCCTTAACTGAACCTAAAAGCACTTTCCTTAAAAGCTCTAATTTTGTACTTAAGATTCAGATTCGGCCGCCACAAACAGCAGCACAGATGAGTCATGGTGAGTCGTTATGAGTCATGGTGAGTCGTTATGAGTCATGGTGAGTCGTTATGAGTCGATATGGTTATGATGAGTCATGATGAGCCCAAAACATGTGATGAATGTAAAATGATTTCATCGGCCCAAACGAACCCTCGCCCGGATCTGGCGTCGAGTGTAAATCCCCATCACTGAGTCATGATCGATAATGTTTAGAGCTCAAATGTATATTTTTATATGCCGTGTTTGAAATGTAGGTTGTAATTTGTTGCAGGATGTAATGCATGTCTTATTAAACGATGTAGCTTTGCTTTGTGATCCTGATGAATATAAACAGTGGATCTGAAACTTCTGGTGTTTTCTCCTCATTATCAGAGCTCTTTCAGTTCATCAACCCTGATGCATTTCACACACCAAGAGCACAAAACACTTCACAATCATTAGAATCCACAAGCCTGTGAAACCTCATCGTGTGTGTGTGTGTGTGTGTGTGTGTGTGTGTTTCATTAAATCCCTTTGCTTTCCTCCTGATAATCGAATCACTCCTGTCCGAGTCCGACGGCTTTATATTTTCTTGTATAAACACCCAACTAATACTGTGGAAAATCCTCCCAATACTTTATTATAATCCCCATCAATCATTATCAATCTCTCATATTTCCCTCTACTCCTGCGTAAGAGTAGGGAAGCCCCGCCCATGCCTGCTGCTGATTGGCCCTTTAGCATAGACACGCCCCTGAGTGAGAAGCACTTCTGTTTCCTGGCTGTATCAGCGCTCGAGTATTACAGTGTGTGCGCCACAAACATCACTAATGTCCTGATGAAGCAGCGAACACACGAGTCTCATAGACTCCGGCATCAGAGCCACTGGCACCGGGGGTGAAGTTCAGTTATGAAGGAAATGAGCCCAAGAATGGCGGGAACATGTGATATATTTGAGCCAATCATTTTACACACGACTGCTTCACCAACGCTCGGCTCTAACTTCATATCAGAACACGTGAGGATGGCACTTCATACTCTGTGAATGTTTGCTAATGTCCTTCTGAATGGGCGGAGCTAATGTGGCTAAAGCTAGCATCGTCTCTGACTGTATTCACAGAGACTAGAGCTGTGCCGTTAGTTTGATCCTGAAAACACTCACCGTCTGCGGGATTCATAAAACACATTTATTATGCATTGTATAGTCGGGTGTGACGGACGGGTTGCGTTCCCACACGAGCACCGAGACAGCACTCTATAGATGAACACGACGGCACATGCTAGTCCATGAGCTGAATCAGCGTAACTCAACTAGCGTTACAGAAATGATCCACTGAGCGTTCAGTGTAAAGTGTGGAGCTCTTCCTGAGTCTCTCGTCTGTGCCGACTCCGGCTCAAACATACGGCTGCTCCACAACGGCTTATCTCTGACATCTGTCTGCGTGAGATTGGCCTGTTTTTGTTGTTGTGGAGTATCTGAAGCTCGTGTAAAGGCTCCGCCCTCTTCTCAAGCAGCAGCTCATTTGCATTTAAAGGGACACACACAGACGGTGTCCAAATAGAGGCAAATTTGACGCTATAATAAATGATCTTTTGAGCTGAAACTTCACACACACATTCTGGGACACCAGAGATTTATATTACATCTCGTGCATAACATGTTCCCTTTAATCTTATTTTATATTTCTATTTCTTATTAATTTATTTAAAACAAGTTTTATTTTTATTAAACTGTATTATTTATTAAAAATAATTTTTATATAATATCATTAATGTTTACATTTTAGTATTACTTTTTATTTGAATTAAATGTATTTATTTAGTATCCATGTGTTTTGACATTATTGTTCTCGATGGAAGCTCCAGTTTCTGAGCGGTTTGATGAGTTTGCGTGTGCAGCTTTACGCTCAGCGTCAGCTAAAGAACACACAGTGAGTTTCGTCTGAAACGTACAGAACGTTTAATGTAAAGTCACAGGGTCACGTCTGGCTTGCATCATGAAAAGACACACAAAAACTAAGAGACAAAGTTTATCTGTAGCTATAGGCACAGAAACACAAACATGAGTGCTCCACAGACGGACAGAAGAACACATGACCATCAAACGCTTTCTCTGGCGTCCTCCGTGTCTGAACTCAGTTAGCACCACGGTTGAGTTTTGTCTTTAGATTCTGTGCTTACATTTCCTGTTTGATGTGTGATGGGGCGTCTCGCTCAACAGAAAGTGTGAGCCGCGCTTCATACATCGAGACTTCTGACGAGAGACAATGGCCTTTATTCACCCGCGAAACATCACTGATGTGATGGTGCAGTTAAAGCAACAGTTCACTCAAAACATGCATCCCAGCGAACAGGAAACATTCTCAGAACGTTCTCTCAACCTTTTTCCAGTAACGCTAATAGAATGTTTTCTGGTGTTTAATAATGTTCTCAAAACATTAGAGCAAAAACTAAAGAACAAAAAAGTAATGTTCTCCTAATGTTTGAAGAATAACACAATGTGATGTAATGAAACGAGTGAAGTCTTTATGAGTGAGTCATTGAATCATTCACTCAAGAGATTCATTCAAAAACGCAGATTCATCCAGTAATGAAACGAGTGAAGTCTTTATGAGTGAGTCATTGAATCATTCACTCAAGAGATTCACTCAAAAACGCAGATTCATCCAGTAATGAAACGAGTGAAGTCTTTATGAGTGAGTCATTGAATCATTCACTCAAGAGATTCATTCAAAACGCAGATTCATCCAGTAATGAAACGAGTGAAGTCTTTATGAGTGAGTCATTGAATCATTCACACAAGAGATTCATTCAAAAACGCAGATTCATCCAGTAATGAAACGAGTGAAGTCTTTATGAGTGAGTCATTGAATCATTCACTCAAGAGATTCTCTCAAAAACGCAGATTCATCCAGTAATGAAACGAGTGAAGACTTTATGAGTGAGTCATTGATCTCTGAGTGAACTGTTGCTTTACGACACTGAGAGTCTTTATACAAAAGTGTTGGGTGGGTTAGTGCTAATGGGCCATGCTAACTTCTTCTCCTTTGCTTCTCGGTCAAAAGTGTCGTAAACCGAGTCTTTGATGAGGGTCTTTGCCGGCACCGGCAGATCGACCACGCCCACATAGTTCTTTTTGGCGATCCTTGAGCTGGCGGTGATGGTGTACGCATTACTGCGGTAACATTTCATGGACGACATGCAGAACGTCTCTCTCATGCCTCGCCTGAAGTTGGCGTTGTACACAGAGTAGAGCGTGGGTTTGGACGCGGTGGAGCTGAAGGAGATCCAGGCCACGGCGATGAAGAACAGCGCCCCCTGTCTGCCGGAGCCCGGCACCTCTTTCGGGTGCCACAGCTGCGCCACGTAAAATGGCGTCCAGGTGAGCAGGAACATGCCGTTGAGCATCAGGAACATCTTTATGGTTTTGACTTTAGTCCTGGGGACTATGTTCATGGTCCTGCGCACCGTCCGGCCATCGGCGCCGATCCTCCAGATGTAGCGCACCACCCGCTGGTAAAAGGACACGATGAGCAGAGCCGGCACCAGGAACCCGAAGAGCAGGTGCGCGACTGCGTACGCCAGCCCGTCCCAGCTGTCCGCCAGGAAGAAGTCGCAGTGGTTCCGAGACGCTGAGGATCCATAGAAGAACAAGCACGGCGACACAAAGGCCGCGTCGAAGAGCCAGGACGCCAGAATCATGCGCTTGGCCTTCTCACGGGACACTTTGAAGCTCAGCGGGTACACGATGGTGTAGAAGCGGTCCACGCAGATGGACAGGAGCACGTACACCTGCACGCCGGGGCACAGATGCTGCAGGTAGCGCACAGCTTTACACGTGGCCGTGGTCAGAGGCCAGTGACCGGCCGACACCTGCAGCAGGACCAGCGGCGCGCAGGCCAGACTCAGCAGCAGGTCCGCGCACGCCATCGACACCACAAAGTAGTTGGTCGTGGACTGAGTTCTGCGGCTGCGGTGGATCACCAGACATACCAGCGAGTTTCCCAGAACCGATATGAGCCAGAAGACCCCGAAGACCAGCCCGAGGAGCGTGACCTCCGCCGGGGTCAGGTCGTACGAGGTCAGCGAGCCGTTGCTCTGCAGGGAGGTGGTGGACGAGGAGGCGTCCAGGCGACACATGACCGGCGTTGGCGATCCGGACGCTGGTGTTGAGGAGTCATCCTTGTCGGAGTAGTTGAAGAGGACGGCGGAGTGGAACGAAGGCTTTACGCCCTCCATGGACAGGAAGTACACCATTAGCCTCTCTGTGTCAGATCAAAGCTGAAACACACAACAGGTACAGTTTAATCACATCATCTGTACAGCGCTTTACAATGCATACTGATTCATAACAGGTATACTAGATCTATCATTTAACTTTATATATAGAGCTGTGCAATAATACAATTTATAAAGTTAAATATCCAACTTTAGATATAGATGCTATAGTTTATATACAGTTATATATGTCCAACTTTATATATAGATACTGTAGTTTATATACGATTATATATGTCCAACTTTATATATAGATATTATAGTTTATATACGGTTATATATGTCCAACTTTATATATAGATACTGTAGTTTATATACGGTTATATATGTCCAACTTTATATATAGATATTATAGTTTATATACGGTTATATATGTCCAACTTTATATATAGATATTATAGTTTATATACGGTTATATATGTCCAACTTTATATATAGATACTGTAGTTTATATCACGTTATATATATGTCCAACTTTATATATAGATACTGTAGTTTATATCACGGTTATATATGTCCAACTTTATATATAGATACTGTAGTTTATATACGATTTATATATGTCCAACTTTATATATAGATACTGTAGTTTATATCACGGTTATATATGTCCAACTTTATATATAGATATGTAGTTTATATACGGTTATATATGTCCAACTTTATATATAGATACTGTAGTTTATATACGGTTATATATGTCCAACTTTATATATAAATACTGTAGTTTATATACGGTTATATATGTCCAACTTTATATATAGATACTGTAGTTTATATACGGTTATATATGTCCAACTTTATATATAAATACTGTAGTTTATATACTGAGTTATATATGTCCAACTTTATATATAAATACTGTAGTTTATATACGGTTATATATGTCCAACTTTATATATAAATACTGTAGTTTATATACGGTTATATATGTCCAACTTTATATATAGATATTATAGTTTATATACGGTTATATATGTCCAACTTTATATATAGATACTGTAGTTTATATACGGTTATATATGTCCAACTTTATATATAGATGTTATAGTTTATATACGATTTATATATGTCCAACTTTATATATAGATACTGTAGTTTATATACGGTTATATATGTCCAACTTTATATATAGATACTGTAGTTTATATACGGTTATATATGTCCAACTTTATATATAGATACTGTAGTTTATATACGGTTATATATGTCCAACTTTATATATAAATACTGTAGTTTATATACGGTTATATATGTCCAACTTTTTATATAGATACTGTAGTTTATATACGGTTATATATGTCCAACTTTATATATAGATGTTATAGTTTATATCACGGTTATATATGTCCAACTTTATATATAGATACTGTAGTTTATATACTGTTATATATGTCCAACTTTATATATAGATGTTATAGTTTATATACGGTTATATATGTCCAACTTTATATATAGATACTGTAGTTTATATACGGTTATATATGTCCAACTTTATATATAGATACTGTAGTTTATATCTGGTTATATATGTCCAACTTTATATATAGATGTTATAGTTTATATACGGTTATATATGTCCAACTTTATATATAGATACTGTAGTTTATATACGGTTTATATATGTCCAACTTTATATATAGATGTTATAGTTTATATACGGTTATATATGTCCAACTTTATATATAGATACTGTAGTTTATATACGGTTATATATGTCCAACTTTATATATAGATACTGTAGTTTATATACAGTTATATATGTCCAACTTTATATATAGATGTTATAGTTTATATACGGTTATATATGTCCAACTTTATATATAGATACTGTAGTTTATATACGGTTATATATGTCCAACTTTATATATAGATACTGTAGTTTTATATACGGTTATATATGTCCAACTTTATATATAGATGTTATAGTTTATATAATGTTTATATATGTCCAACTTTATATATAGATACTGTAGTTTATATACGGTTATATATGTCCAACTTTATATATAGATACTGTAGTTTATATACGGTTATATATGTCCAACTTTATATATAGATACTGTAGTTTATATACGGTTATATATGTCCAACTGAGCGCATGAACGATGTCCTGATCTAGAACTGTGTTTTTGATCCTGTTCTTTGCTAAACGCACAGCAGAATCTGTGATCATCTGAAACACGTTTCCACGGCTGAATTGACCCTGTCATGATTTATCAGTTTTACACACACACACCACACACACACACACCACACACCACACACACACACACACACACACACACACACCACACACCACACACACACACACACACACACACACACACACACCACACACACACACCACATACACACACCACACACACACACCACATACACACACCACATACACACACCACATACACACACACACACACCACACACACACACCACACACACAAAACACTGCTGAAGGATCTGAGCTCAGAAAACGACTGTGATGTGAGGAAACGAGTGTGCAGACGGGCCACACACACATTCAGATCAAACGAGCGCTTGAACACCTGATTGAGTTGATCAGCTCATCCTCATCATCATCATCATCACCTGTGTCAGATTCCAGCCAGGTGACACTCAGATGAGATGTGGGACTCTTGTGTGTTCACTGGGAAAGAGAAGACGACATGAGGGTGAGTGAGCGATGATTGTTTGCAGAAAAACCCAACTCAAGTTCTCGAGAGATAAAACATGGCTCAGATCTGTGACTGAGTTATTAATATCGTCTGAAGAAACATGTTTATCAGCGATTACAGCGCTGTGTGCTGGATCTCAATCATCCAGAGAGTGTTAATTCTATTAAAGCCCCCAGAGACGGCAGACTCAGAGAAGCTCCTCCAGAGAGTGTGTGTTGTGCTGATGTCAGGGTAAAGTTTACTCTGGCGACGCTGTAATTCATCAACAACACGTCCTCAGCAGCTCCTCCCACATTAAGCACTTCTAGAGAGCCTTCTCTTTAGAAACTCACTTTAGATCGAGGGCCGGGTGGGGATATATGCAACCATGTACGGTCCGAATGACCTTTTTAAACTATAACATTTCAGGCAATTCTGAAGACCGTTCCCTTTCATAGATTTCAATATTTATATTTTTCTTCCTATATTTTCCAAACTGTGAGCAGTTTTTGCTCTGCTGGCACGTCAGTGTTCTCCTCTTTGTTCCTGGCCTGTGTTAATGTCCTTCATAATATTAACACACAAATTACATTTTGGGAAATGATTGCAAAGCAGTTTGTGTGCAAGTCCAGAACAGAGATCAGCCTAGTGTTGTAGTACTCGAGACCGGTCTTGGTCTTGTCTCGCTCTCAGACTTCGAGGACCACGACTGCTGGGATATTACTACACCGCCGGTGCATTGACATCATTGATGTGACTGGATGTAAAACTCTGATATAATTAAGCAATCTCACAAGAGCAAGAGAGACGTTTTCACTAATGTGAGCATGATTGCAAACATTATATTGCTTTTATAAAAACATGAAATTAAAAAATTATTCTCAACATTATTTATGCATTTGTAATTTACCAGTTCAGATGCATCTTCTGTACCACCACTAGTGCAAAGATGAATTTTGTTGTTAATGATTTAATTTGATTGGTAACAGCTCTATATATAGTGTCTTATTCAAATTATGTTTATTGATTAAAAATAAGTAATTTCTCAGACAGTAATGTGGATCTTTATGAACTTAAGAAGTGCTGGTCTTGTCTTGCTCTCGACTCTGTCTGCTTTATTTGGCTGTCAAACCCTTCCGAGTCATGACCGGAGCATCCCTATTTTCTGTTATTGTTCAAATCATCCCACGTGCCGTGTGTTTGACTCCCTCCTACTCCTGTACTGGATGGTCGTCTAACGTTTTTTAAATGTTTGTTTCAGAACGTTCCCTTAACGTAAGCAATGAAGAATGATGCAATGTAACGTTCCCATAACGTTTGAAGAATGATACAATGTAACGTTCCCTTAACGTTTGAAGAATGATACAATGTAACGTTCCTTAACGTTTGAAGAATGATACAATGTAACGTTCCCTTAACGTTTGAAGAATGATACGATGTAACGTTCCCTTAACGTTTGAAGAATGATACGATGTAACATTCTCTTAACGTTTGAAGAATGATACAATGTAACGTTCCCTTAACGTTTGAAGAATGATACAATGTAACGTTCCCTTAACGTTTGAAGAATGATACAATGTAACGTTCCCTTAACGTTTGAAGAATGATACAATGTAACGTTCCCTTAACGTTTGAAGAATGATACAATGTAACGTTCCCTTAACGTTTGAAGAATGATACAATGTAACGTTCCCTTAACGTTCACGCAACCAAGAAATAATGCTTTTAAAACATTTTTAAAAACTGGAATTTTTCGAACATTCAGAAATAAAGTTTTCATAACTTACCGTTAGCAGAACGTTCTTCTGCCGCTGTTCGGTCAAAAAAATGGTACGTTTGGTTAGAACTGGGTAAAGGTTTTTTGGCACTTGCTGTGTGAACACAAAAGCTAAATCATGGCCACGATTGGAACGGGCCTGGAACGAGTCGCACCGCTTCCGGGGAATGTGAGGCCCTCACCGAGCTCATCTTCTGAGATATCAACCTCACCTTTGGAACAACACTAGTTTAGATTGATTGGCTTTCATTTTTCTCGCAGTTTTAGAGTAAAATGTGTATTTTATATAAAAATTGAAATGGTGTGTTTGTGCATTATTCATAAGAACAAATGTAAAATGTAAGTTCACTTTTGAAACTCTTCCCGCTTGAGCATTAATCTGCCAGTGTTGCTCCAAAGCAGTCCATATTTATGTTGGAAAACCCTTTCCAGGTGTTCAAAATGTGAATAAATGGATTATAAACACAGCATAAATATAATTTAGTACCATAAAATGTATTTAAAAATATTATCGAACTAAAATACAGGACAATCTTTTCATCGAAATAAAAAAAAAAACACTTTTGTTGACCGACGCGAACGGTAACGATTCTCAAAGCCAAACGATCCACATCGGTTATATTTACACATGCAGTTACGATTCAACCACAAACCTCGCTTATGGCGGATAATGCGCCTGTATAATCGGAAAGACGCCGCGGATCCGAGGATGTTTGTGAAGATGTGAGCGTCGTGTTGTTTTTCTCACACACACACACACACACACGCACCTCATATGAAGCTGCTTCTCCTTCTCCTCCATCGTTTCTTTACATTTCCTCAGAGTGACAAATCAATCTCAGCATCCACTCCCGAGACGAGCACGCGCGCGCGCACTCTCATCACACCCGCGGGCGCGCGCGCACTCGGATCAGATCAATGTATGTAAATCCGTGACGCGTGCTCATGAATTATTCATACGAGCCACACAATGTTTGTTTAATTGTCACGGTGGGGTTATAAAACACCGATGTATTTTGTTTTCGCAGTGAGCATGTGCATTAAATATTAACCCTCACACACACCTGTTTTCATGAATCCATTACTGAGCACGTTTACTGGCATTGTGCGGACATTACGAGACGATGGAGATCTCTGCAGCTGTTTATCATCCGCTCTGACGTCAGTGATGCAGCGTGTCACGTGACCCGCGGGATGTAACGAATCTGCCAAATGTTTGTTACACTGGTGCTGATGCTGTTGTCTGAGGGTGTTGCCGTGGCAACACAGCTGCTGAGCAAAGACTGTTCTTTTGTCTGTTGTCATGGCGATTAATGGCTGTATCAGAGAGAGAGAGAGAGTGGAGGAAAATCATTTTCTAATTTCAGTTACAGACACACACTCATCTTTGAGCCGCTCACATACCCTGTGTTGACCTTTGACCCCAGAGTTGTTTAACATGCATCATCTCTGATACACTGTATTGTCAAAAGGTTTGTGACGCCTGCATTTACACACACGAGCTTCCCATTCTTAATCCGTAGGGTTTAATATGGAGTTGTCGCACCCTTTGCAGCTCTAACAGCTTCAGCTCTTCTGGGAAGGCTTTCCACAAGGTTTAGGAGTGTGTTTATGGGAATTTTTGACCATTCTTCTAGAAGCGCATTTGTGAGGTCAGGCACTGATGTTGGACGAGAAGGCCTGGCTCGCAGTCTCCGCTCTAATTCATCCCAAAGGTGTTCTATCGGGATGAGGTCAGGACTCTGTGCAGGCCAGTCAAGTTCCTCCACACCAAACTCGCTCATCCATGTCTTTATGGACCGACGCTTTGTGCACTGGAGCGCAGTCATGTTGGGACAGGAAGGGGCCGTCCCCAAACTGTTCCCACAAAGATGGGAGCATGAAATTGTCCAAAATGTCTTGAAGCATTAAGAGTTCCTTTCACTGGAACTAAGGGGCCAAGCCCAACCCCTGAAAAACAACCCCACCCCATAATCCCCCCTCCACCAAACTTTACACTTGGCACAATGCAGTCAGGCAAGTCCCGTTCTCCTGGCGACGCCAAACCCAGACTCGTCCATGGGATTGTCAGACAGAGAAGCGTGATTGGTCACTCAGAGAACACGTCTCCACTGCTCTAGAGTCCAGTGGCGGCGTGCTTTACTCCACTGCATCCCACGCTTTGCATTGCACTTGGTGATGTAAGGCTTGGATGAGCTGCTCGGCCATGGAAACCCATTCCATGAAGCTCTCTCCACACTGTTCTTGAGCTCATCTGAAGGCCACAGAAGTCTGGAGGTCTGGAGCGATTGACTGCAGAAAGTTGGTGACTTCTGCGCACTGTGACCCTCAGCATGCGCTGACCCCGCTCTGTGATTTTACCACTTCGTGGCTGTTGTTCCCAATCGCTTCCACTTTGTTATAATCCCACTAACAGTTGAGCGTGGAATATTTAGTAGTGAGGAAATGTCAGGAATGGACTTATTGCACAGGTGGCAACCTATCACGGTCCCACGCTTGAGTTCACTGAGCTCCTGAGAGCGACCCATTCTTTCACAAATGTGTGTAGAAGCGTCTGCATGCCTAGTGCTTGATTTATACACCTGTGGCCATGAAGGGATTGAACACCTGAACTCGGGGATGGGAGGGGCGGCACAATACTTTAGGCAATATAGTTTAGTACAGTACTATAATCAGAACTGATGGTTTATTTTCGTTCACAGCAGTAAAGAAACAGACACAGCTCATCAGAACTCAGATCTTTATACTCATTTACAGAAAACAACATTAATGTCTATAAATAGTTTTCATTTACACTCAAACAATCTGTGTTTCAGAAAAACGTTACAGTCTGCCAGAAACTTTTCACCCAGCGAACACCGTTCTCTCAACGTCATGATCAAACCTTCCAGTAACGTTCTGCTCTTTGATGATTCATGGAGCGTCTAACGTTCCCATAATGTTTGCAGAAAGACCCCACCAGCGGAACGGGCTCATCCGCTGGGCTGACCAACACAAGCGCTTAATAACTGCACTGACATAGTTCATCTTCATGATAAGAACAGAGTAAAATCACTTATTAAACCGTAGTTTGATGTTCACATTCAGAGAATTAACACAAGACTAAAGCAATGTCATGAAGAGTTGAGGCGTGTGTATTTACATCTGTTCATATGTACAGCGCTCAGAGCCGGGATGGTCACATGCGGTCCACCGTCCTGATGCCGCCGTCCAGCGTCAGCGAGCCGAACCTGAAACACACAAGCTGATTGTCTTCTGTAGCGACGCGAACACAGAGTTTGATCATAATCTGAGTGCAGCTTCACCTCTCCAGGAACAGGTTGTTCTCCGCCAGCTCCTTCACCACTCCCTCCATCTCCTCCTTCAGCTTCTTCATCCTGCGGTCAAGAGCACATCACTAATGAAGAGTCAGCCGAGACCGACCCTCTTCCTCAGCGTTTCTGTCTCGTCCAGCACAAATATCTACATCTTCTTAAACGGTCAGTTCAGCCAAAACTGATAATCCTGTCATTAATTCCTCCTGTCGGTCCAAACCCGTCAGCCCTTCGCTCATCTTCAGACACACGGGAGGAGATCTCTGATGACCCCTGAGCTCTCTGACCCCTCCATAGACAGCAATGTCATGAACACTTTCAAGGGCCAGAGAGGAAGAGAAGACATCGTTACAATAGCCCATGAGACTCCAGCGGTTCAGCCTTAATGTGATGAAGAGATGAGAATACTGTAGTGCGCACACACACACACACACACATAATGACTTTATTCATCAATCTCTTCTCTGTGTCCGTCTCTGACGCTGTTGCCGTTGGTCAGGTCCTGCGTCATCATCATCACACGTGTCACGTGATCAGCGTCAGCCAATGGTGAGCCGGCGTTCTGGCGTCACTGAAGAGCTGCACTGTATTTATGCATCAACAGCGTCAGAGACGGACACAGAGAAGAGATTGATGAATAAAGTCATTATGTGTGTGTGTGTGTGTGTGTGTGTGTGCGCACTACAGTATTCTCATCTCTTCATCACATTAAGGCTGAACCGCTGGAGTCTCATGGGCTATTGTAAGGATGTCTTCTCTTCCTCTCTGGCCCTTGAAAGTGTTCATGACATTGCTGTCTATGGAGGGGTCAGAGAGCTCAGGGGTCATCAGAGATCTCCTCCCGTGTGTCTGAAGATGAGCGAAGGGCTGACGGGTTTGGACCGACAGGAGGAATTATTCAGTGTGTTTACATGCTCCCTCATAATGTGATTGTAATGGGTTTTTGGCAATATTGCGATTAAACTTTACCTCATGTAAACTAATGCGATGTGGCGTATGCCGATTTTAATCGCATTAAACAGGCATGTTGCCACTGACCAAAGTGCGCGTGTACACGGATGCACGTGTTCATGAATGACATTATTCTGAAGTTTTCTCTTCTCTAAATCACTAAACTCAGTCTCTGCTCCGCACTTCATCCCGACGCGTGAAAAGCATGACGACAGCAAACCCGGCACTGCCATGTTCATCACGGCGCCGATTAATATCCAGTACGTCCATAAAAATGTATTCTGCATTAGATGTGTGTGGATTAAAACAGCCGGTATCATGCACACTGTATGCCTCTCTGAGTCTTTAGTGAATAATCAGCACTGAGGGAGGAGTTCTGCTCGTACTCGGGTTATCAGACACATTATTGGTGCTCATGTAAACGTAGTCAAGGACACAATTTACATTTTTGGGTGATCTAACCCTTTAAACATATTTCCTGGAGAAGCAAAATGATTTAGTTTTCTGAAAAATTTATCAAAATGAAGTGAGTTTGTGCTTAAAACAAGAATTGGGGTTAGAGATTATTTCTCTGACTGCACTGGCTGATATTTGTTCTTGTTTTAAGCAAAAAATGCCCTAAGAACGTTTTTCTAATGTTCCCATTAGGTTTTAAAAATGTTATTTCTTGGTTGTGTGAACGTTAAGGGAACATCCCATTATGTCATTCTTCAAAAACAAGTTGAAACACTAAACCCCGCCCAGCTGTAACTCCCCGAGTGACGTGTTTCTGAGAACATCATGAACGAGCAGGGGCTGTTCCAGAAAGCAAGGTTATCTGACCCTCACATATAGCCTGAACTCCTGGATTAACCCTAACCTTGCTTACTCCAGGTGTGCTGGTTACACAAACGCATCCGTGAGTAAGTTCCCGTTTAACACACAAGACGAATCGATGAGTCTTTGCGATTTACATAACCTACTTACTGCACATCGCCACCTATTTAGTGGTTGTGCAATAATTTTTTCGTTTAATAAGTCGTGTTTATTCACGAGGATAAGAATTATAGTGTTTGTTTGATGCTAATTCACTGAATGCAGATCCATGTGTGAGATGACTAATTATATCTGAATTAACATTTAAACATTACCTTCTTATAATACTGCTTTAGAATTAATACATAATATTGTATATTATATAACTGTAATTACATAACACAGTTGGTTATATTAATATAACTATATTAATTATATAACACACATCTGAATACCTCTTAAGCAAACTAACCCTGGATCACGAGCCGCTCCGGAGCAGGTGATGTTCAGAGAGGGAGTTGCTATGGTTACTCACAGGTTATGTTCAGTGAGTGAGTTGCTATGGTTACTCACGCAGGTTATGTTCAGTGAGTGAGTTGCTATGGTTACTCACAGGTTATGTTCAGAGAGGGAGTTGCTATGGTTACTCACAGGTTATGTTCAGAGAGGGAGTTGCTATGGTTACTCACAGGTTATGTTCAGTGAGTGAGTTGCTATGGTTACTTACTTACCCTGAAAGTTACCTCTGTTTTTGGAACTGAAAGTTGAGGTTATCCCCTTTGTCACATAACCTGCTTTGTGGAATACCCCCCAGATCACTCTGAATGAACTATTAGCGTTACTGGAAGAACGTTTGCTCACAACGTTGAGAGAACCTTCTGAGAACATTCCCATAAGTCATTCTGCTTCTCCAGTAAATGTATCTTGATGTAAGAATGTTTAGATGTTTGCAGTGTTATGATGCGTTTAAGCTGCTCCAGTCACATGATCAGTGGTGAGCTGGTGATTGGTTAGCGAAAGGATGTGGGTCTAACAAAGCTGAGATATGTTTAACTTTATGCAAAATAGGAGTGAAGTGGGTGGATCACATGATCCGTCAGTTAATCTCCGTGAACACAGGTGGACGTCTCTGTAATCTGGACTCACCCCAGGGTCATCTCCACCAGCGTGCTGGGACTGAGGTACGCCTGCGGTTTGATTCCTCCGGCCGTCATGGGCATCATCTTCTGAGGCAGCTGCTCCATCAGCTGAACACACACACACACGTCAGCGTCTCTGTCATTTCAGCACAGCCACATGGACGGCACTTCCTGTTTACTCACTTTATACACGCGCTGCATGAGCAGGGTCACTTCCTGTTCCATGCTGCCGAACTGACTGGTCAGAGACAGGAGGTGCTTCCGCACGTGATGGAACTTCCTGCAACGAGACGCTCAGAGTCAGAACAGCAGCTGATCTCCAGGCACAGTTTCCATGGCAACAGAGCAAAGAGCCAATCAGATCCCTGCGCTCACACTCGTGTGTCACAAAACAGCAGGTCACGTGATGTTTTAATAATTGATGTTACACTGCAAAACATGATGTTCTTCCTCCGTTTCTGTCGTTTTACAGCACACACACACATCTAAACATTTCCTGGAGAGAAATGACTGAAGATAATAAGAATTATTTTTCTGAAAATTTATCAAAATGAAGTGAGTTTATGCTTACAAAGAAAAACAGATGCATTTCCCTTTGAACAGGGTTTCTGCAGGTTAAGGAATAAATGTAAAGAGTTATTAGTGACACTTCAGAGTTTGAGAATACAATTTCCTACATTTAATTAATTTGACAAAAAACAGCTCAAAGTCTGAGAATCTTGTGATTTTATGATAAAACGAGCACAAACCTCTGGCGGTGTGTTCATAAACATCAGCTTAGCTCAGCTGAGAGCGATGTTCACACCCAAAGACAGAGATCTGCTCTTCATTCTGCTGTCATTAATGTGTTCTGAGTTTGGGCCGGAAAACTAAAATCCGCATTTTTTGCAGTGGGTTAGGTTATCATTGCATGTGATTTAATGTCCAGCTTTAGGAAATCTGTTTGAATGGTTTCTGCTTCAATGGCCAGATTAAATGTGGCGGACTCTCGCTCATCTTCTGAACACACATGAAGAGATCTGTAATGAAATGGAAAGATTTCTGTCCTCCATTGACAGGCTAAGCAACTTCCACTGACGCTTCAGAAAGCTCATAAAGAGAAACTGATCCCTACGGATCGAGCGGATTATTCCTGATGTCCTGAAGAGACTCCAGGGCTTTATATGAGGAAGGGAAGTCTGACGGGTGTGAGCGACATTAGGGAGGAAATGATCCCAGGATTCTCATTAATGGGTGAACTGGCCCTTTAAGAGTCGGACCTGCTGTTGATTTATTAATCCGTGTCATTCTGCATTATACAGTAAATTACAGTTTTATGAATGGATTCTGCCGTCCATGTTTTCTGGGGCCTTAATATTAAATTTAAGACGTTCTGATCCAATTTAAGACATTAAGACCTGCGGAAACCCTGTTTGAATTAAGATGATTTTTTGTTTTTGTTTTTAATATACACTCACCTAAAGGATTATTAGGAACACCTGTTCAATTTCTCAATGCAATTATCTAATCAACCAATCACATGGCAGTTGCTTCAATGCATTTAGGGGTGTGGTCCTGGTCAAGACAATCTCCTGAACTCCAAACTGAATGTCAGAATGGGAAAGAAAGGTGATTTAAGCAATTTTGAGCGTGGCATGGTTGTTGGTGCCAGACGGGCCGGTCTGAGTATTTCACAATCTGCTCAGTTACTGGGATTTTCACGCACAACCATTTCTAGGATTTACAAAGAATGGTGTGAAAAGGGAAAAACATCCAGTATGCGGCAGTCCTGTGGGCGAAAAATGCCTTGTTGATGCTAGAGGTCAGAGGAGAATGGGCCGACTGATTCAAGCTGATAGAAGAGCAACTTTGACTGAAATAACCACTCGTTACAACCGAGGTATGCAGCAAAGCATTTGTGAAGCCACAACACGCACAACCTTGAGGCGGATGGGCTACAACAGCAGAAGACCCCACTGGGTACCACTCATCTCCACTACAAATAGGAAAAAGAGGCTACAATTTGCACAAGCTCACCAAAATTGGACAGTTGAAGACTGGAAAAATGTTGCCTGGTCTGATGAGTCTCGATTTCTGCTGAGACATTCAGATGGTAGTCAGAATTTGGCGTAAACAGAATGAGAACATGGATCCATCATGCCTTGTTACCACTGTGCAGGCTGGTGGTGGTGGTGTAATGGTGTGGGGGATGTTTTCTTGGCACACTTTAGGCCCCTTAGTGCCAATTGGGCATCGTTTAAATGCCACGGCCTACCTGAGCATTGTTTCTGACCATGTCCATCCCTTTATGACCACCATGTACCCATTCTCTGATGGCTACTTCCAGCAGGATAATGCACCATGTCACAAAGCTCCAATCATTTCAAATTGGTTTCTTGAACATGACAATGAGTTCACTGTACTAAAATGGCCCCCACAGTCACCAGATCTCAACCCAATAGAGCATCTTTGGGATGTGGTGGAACGGGAGCTTCGTGCCCTGGATGTGCATCCCACAAATCTCCATCAACTGCAAGATGCTATCCTATCAATATGGGCCAACATTTCTAAAGAATGCTTTCAGCACCTTGTTGAATCAATGCCACGTAGAATTAAGGCAGTTCTGAAGGCGAAAGGGGGTCAAACACAGGATTAGTGTGGTGTTCCTAATAATCCTGACAGGTGAGAGTATAAGAAGCTTTAGATATTTTGACACCAAGGAAAACATGTTTTGCAGTGTAACTCTGAGAGAATGAGTTAGAGGAACGCTGGAACTGAGCATTTAAAGCCACAGACGTCAGCGTTTATAATAATCACAGCGATATGTGACGCTGATATAGTTATTGATCTCTGAACACATGACCTCAGACACCTCATCAATGACTGAATCCTTGCATTAAAGCATCAGTTCACCTCAGAATGAACATGTCCTGATGATCTCATCCAAGATCTTCATATCTTTCTTTCTTCAGTGGAAAAGAAATTAAGTTTTTTGAGGAGAACATCCCAGGATTTTTCTCCACATAATGGGACTTCAATGGGAACCAACGGCTGAAGGTCCAAATCAATGCACGAGGCTCTGCACGATCCCAGAGGAAAAGGGTCTGATCCAGACAAACCATCGGACATTTATTTACTAAAAATAAACATTTATACACTTTTACCCTCAAACGCTCGACTGCAGTGTTCTTCTTCACGGCGTGTGACATCATCACATCGGAAAGGTCACATGACACAGCTGTAAAGAAGAACAACACCGAAGTCGAACGTTTGAGAGTAAAAGTGTATAAATGTTTATTTTTAGTAAATGTCGGATGGTTTGTCTGGATCAGACCCTATTCCTCTGGGATCGTGCAGAGCCTCTGAAGCCCTTCCTCTGAAACTGCATTGATTTGGACCTTCAACCGTTGGTTCCCATTGAAGTCCATTATGTGGAGAACAATCCTGGGATGTTCTCCTCAAAAAAATGAATGTCTTTCCGACTGAAGAAAGAAAGACATGAGCATCTTGGATGAGATGGGGGCGAGTGATGTTCATTCTGAGGTGAACTGATCCTTTAATAACCAGAGCATCAACTGTAGCTGGACACGTGACTCTTACTTCATCCATTCCTCACTCTTGGAGATGAAGAGGCGATATTTCATGGCACACTCGTCCGTGAAGAGCGCCCGCGCTTTGGTGGCGTGAAGAACAAGCTTTTGCCTGAAAACAGAGAGACGATCGTGTGATGGTGATGCGCGGCAGACGCTCGGATCTACTGCGGCAGAAAACACACACACACTCACTTGTCAAACTTGTGGATTTGTTCTTCATTATACGGCAAACCTGAGGAGACGAGACAGGGGTCAGACACACGGATGACATGAGAAGCAAAGCAGCGCTCACGAGCGTCTCAGACTCACGTCTCTCGGCCTTGTCCTTCTTAAACTGCTGGTAAATGGCGCTGATGGCGTCCAGAAGGACTTTGATCTTCTCCACACTCGACGAGAAACACAACGGCAGTCACAATTAACAAACACACCATGCAGTTTATATTAGTGTCCTTGCTACTGTACACTTACTATAGTAACAACTGTAAATTACCAGGGCTCTAAAAATGCACTAAAATAGATCATAAAGTCTTCAACACCTTAAATGCTATAACAAGCGTCTTATGATCATTTTAAGGCTCTTATATTGTGAGGATGGACAAACATAAATGGCGACACTGCCTAATGTGATTATTAATCTTCATAAGGCTCTGATTTCATTAATAAATGTGAGCGCTTCACGTCTCAGAGCCTCAAGGAATGAGGAAGAGTTAGGAATGACTGTAGGTTGGAGAACCACTCACTTCCTGTCTTCCGGGTGCGTTCCCACTTGCTGCGTCCACGTGTCGGTCAGACTTCCTCCCGGCAGGAACATGCTGCTGATGTCCTGCAGTGTTTGCTCCATTGAGCCCAGAGAGCTGGACAGCTGCACAGAGAGAGCAGACGTGAGGAGAGCGAGAAGACGCCGCTAACCTTCAGAGGACACGGAGAGTCATCCGCAGCTCACCCGCATCACCTTCTTCCTCATGTCCCGGATCTCATTGTACTCCGCTGACAACATGTTGCCCTGAATCAGAACCTCACACCTGAAACACACACACACACACACACGGAGGTCATGAAGACGCGAGCTCTCGCTCAAGGCTCCGTCTGAACTCACGGGCGTTACTCACAGCTGCTCGGTCCTCTCCAGCGATTGGCTGCAGTAGTTACATGCGTGAATCACCTCCGCCTTCTTGTGCACCGTCTCGCCGTACTCGTCTCTGATCAGCTCACTGCAACACAACGTCACAACCACAGTCTGAACTGAGTTGATGATGCAAACTTCATCATTCAGCCGGATTTATCCGAGCGAGTGGCTTCGTTTCCTTTGATTCGTGAACTCACTTCAGGCCTCGGACGGCTTTCCTCACCAGCTCCTGGTACAGAAGCAAAGAATCGGATGTCTTCCACAGATATCCCACGTCACCTGCGAACGTCTGAGCAGAAACACGGCTGAGATCTTTACAAACATGCTGAAAGCGATCAAAACATCCCATGAATCAACTCAAAAGCTCCAGCAGCAAACTCAGGTTAAGGATCTTACACAATCATTGTGCCGGTTAATAACCGGCTGCTGCCACCTCAGATTTGATCCATGACTCACAAAAAATGGATACAGATCCTGTAGTCTCACCTTGGCATAGCTGGCGTCCAAATCCAGGTCGTAGCGTGGCTGTACTTTAGGTGGGCTGGCTGCAAACACAGGTGATCATCATCAGTGTTGTGTGTGATGAAATACAAGTAATCAGATGTGACGAGTAAAGTAACGCAATACAAGTAACGTGCATTATGTAATCAGATTACTTCTGTGATGTGACGAGTAACGCATTACAAGTAACGTGCATTACGTAATCAGATTACTTCTGTGATGTGACGAGTAAAGTAACGCATTACAAGTAACGTGCATTATGTAATCAGATTACTTCTGTGATGTGACGAGTAACGACATTACAGTAACGCGTGCATTACGTAATCAGATTACTTCTGTGATGTGACGAGTAAAGTAACGCATTACAAGTAACGTGCATTATGTAATCAGATTACTTCTGTGATGTGACGAGTAACGACATTACAAGTAACGCATTACGTAATCAGATTACTTCTGTGATGTGACGAGTAAAGTAACGCATTACAAGTAACGTGCATTATGTAATCAGATTACTTCTGTGATGTGACGAGTAACGCATTACAAGTAACGTGCATTATGTAATCAGATTACTTCTGTGATGTGACGAGTAATGCATTACAAGTAAAGTGCATTACGTAATCAGATTACTTCTGTGATGTGACGAGTAAAGTAACGCATTACAAGTAACGCGTTTACGTAATCAGATTACTTCTGTGATGTGACGAGTAACGCATTATAAGTAACGTGCATTACGTAATCAGATTACTTCTGTGATGTGACGAGTAACGCATTACAAGTAACGTGCATTACGTAATCAGATTACTTCTGTGATGTGACGAGTAAAGTAACGCATTACAAGTAACGTGCATTATGTAATCAGATTACTTCTGTGATGACGAGTAAAGTAACGCATTACAAGTAACGTGCATTATGTAATCAGATTACTTCTGTGATGTGACGAGTAACGCATTACAAGTAACGTGCATTATGTAATCAGATTACTTCTGTGATGTGACGAGTAAAGTAACGCATTACAAGTAACGTGCATTACGTAATCAGATTACTTCTGTGATGTGACGAGTAAAGTAACGCATTACAGGTAACGTGCATTACGTAATCAGATTACATCTGTGATGTGACGAGTAAAGTAACGCATTACAGGTAACGTGCATTATGTAATCAGATTACATCTGTGATGTGACGAGTAAAGTAACGCATTACAAGTAACGTGCATTATGTAATCAGATTACTTCTGTGATGTGACGAGTAACACATTACAGGTAACGTGCATTACGTAATCAGATTACATCTGTGATGTGACGAGTAAAGTAACGCATTACAAGTAACGTGCATTATGTAATCAGATTACTTCTGTGATGTGACGAGTAACGCATTATAAGTAACGTGCATTACGTAATCAGATTACTTCTGTGATGTGACGAGTAACGCATTACAAGTAACGTGCATTACGTAATCAGATTACTTCTGTGATGTGACGAGTAAAGTAACGCATTACAGGTAACGTGCATTACGTAATCAGATTACATCTGTGATGTGACGAGTAAAGTAACGCATTACAGGTAACGCAGCATTACGTAATCAGATTACATCTGTGATGTGACGAGTAAAGTAACGATTACAAGTAACGTGCATTATGTAATCAGATTACTTCTGTGATGTGACAAGTAACGCATTATAAGTAACGTGCATTACGTAATCAGATTACTTCTGTGATGTGACGAGTAACGCATTACAAGTAACGCGCATTACGTAATCAGATTACTTCTGTGATGTGACGTGACAAAGTAACGCATTACAAGTAACGTGCATTATGTAATCAGATTACTTCTGTGATGTGACGAGTAACGATTATAAGTAACGTGCATTACGTAATCAGATTACTTCTGTGATGTGACGAGTAAAGTAACGACAAAGTAACGTGCATTATGTAATCAGATTACTTCTGTGATGTGACGAGTAACGCATTATAAGTAACGTGCATTACGTAATCAGATTACTTCTGTGATGTGACGAGTAAAGTAACGCATTACAGGTAACGTGCATTACGTAATCAGATTACATCTGTGATGTGACGAGTAAAGTAACGCATTACAAGTAACGTGCATTACGTAATCAGATTACTTCTGTGATGTGACGAGTAAAGTAACGCATTACAGGTAACGTGCATTACGTAATCAGATTACATCTGTGATGTGACGAGTAAAGTAACGCATTACAGGTAACGTGCATTACGTAATCAGATTACATCTGTGATGTGACGAGTAAAGTAACGACATAAGTAACGTGCATTACGTAATCAGATTACTTCTGTGATGTGACGAGTAACGCATTACAAGTAACGTGCATTACGTAATCAGATTACTTCTGTGATGTGACGAGTAACGCATTACAAGTAACGTGCATTATGTAATCAGATTACTTCTGTGATGTGACGAGTAACGCATTACAAGTAACGTGCATTATGTAATCAGATTACTTCTGTGATGTGACGAGTAACGCATTACAAGTAACGTGCATTATGTAATCAGATTACTTCTGTGATGTGACGAGTAAAGTAACGATTACAAGTAACGTGCATTATGTAATCAGATTACTTCTGTGATGTGACGAGTAACGATTACAAGTAACGTGCATTATGTAATCAGATTACTTCTGTGATGTGACGAGTAACGCATTACAAGTAACGCATTATGTAATCAGATTACTTCTGTGATGTGACGAGTAACGCATTACAAGTAACGTGCATTATGTAATCAGATTACTTCTGTGATGTAACGAGTAAAGTAACGCACTACAAGTAACGTGCATTATGTAATCAGATTACTTCTGTGATGTGACGAAGTAACGACATAAGTAACGCGTGCATTATGTAATCAGATTACTTCTGTGATGTGACGAGTAACGCATTACAAGTAACGCATTATGTAATCAGATTACATCTGTGATGTGACGAGTAAAGTAACGCATTACAAGTAACGTGCATTACGTAATCAGATTACTTCTGTGATGTGACGAGTAAAGTAACGCATTACAAGTAACGTGCATTATGTAATCAGATTACTTCTGTGATGTGACGAGTAACGCATTATAAGTAACGCGCATTACGTAATCAGATTACTTCTGTGATGTGACGAGTAAAGTAACGCATTACAGGTAACGCGGCATTACGTAATCAGATTACTTCTGTGATGTGACGAGTAAAGTAACGCATTACAGGTAACGTGCATTACGTAATCAGATTACATCTGTGATGTGACGAGTAAAGTAACGCATTACAGGTAACGTGCATTACGTAATCAGATTACATCTGTGATGTGACGAGTAAAGTAACGCATTACAAGTAACGTGCATTATGTAATCAGATTACTTCTGTGATGTGACGAGTAACGCATTATAAGTAACGTGCATTACGTAATCAGATTACTTCTGTGATGTGACGAGTAACGCATTACAAGTAACGTGCATTACGTAATCAGATTACTTCTGTGATGTGACGAGTAATTACAAAGTAACGCATTATGTAATCAGATTACTTCTGTGATGTGACGAGTAAAGTAACGCATTACAAGTAACGTGCATTATGTAATCAGATTACATCTGTGATGTGACGAGTAAAGTAACGCATTACAAGTAACGTGCATTATGTAATCAGATTACTTCTGTGATGTGACGAGTAAAGTAACGCATTACTTTATAAATTTAAAGATTAATATTTGAGTTACTTTTTTTAAGTAATGCACGTTACTTTTAAGTTCAATTAATTTACTTTTTGTAAACATCTGAATTAATATTCTCGTCTCCATAATGTGGTCACTTAGACATGCACGGGTAAAGAAGCACAAAAGTAACATTACACTGTTGTACACTGGGTAATATAACCCATAATGTTCAGAGATCTGTTGTTCGTGTATATAGGCTGTGTTGTTAAAAGAACTGGCTGAGATTGAGACTTGGCTGAAAAAGAGTAACGTAACCCATCACATGACTGATTTCATCACGAGACGAGCGTCAAACTCACGGTCCTCAAACATCAGGCCGACGGTGTTGACGGGGTCTCTGCTGAGGAGCATGATGGGATTTTCCCTGGAGGTCTTGGGGAAGGTCTGAGCCTGACGGTTGGGGTCGAGGATGAGACGTCTGCCCTCGTACAGGAAGTCCTGATGGGACGGTGTTATGTTGGTCCGTCTGAAGAGCAGCTCCTGAAAGAGATTCGCCCTGAGCGAAGAGAAAATATCAAGCTAGATTTAACTGTTTAAATTAAAGGGCTCAAGCGTGTGTGTGTGTGAGAGAGCTCACGTGTTGTATGTGTGAATGTAGATGTGGTGGAGCGTGGCCTGCTGCAGACTGAAGACGTAGACCACGATGCGGTGTAAGATATCGCTAGTCTCAGCGAAGAACTGGTCGAAGCCCCAGCATTTCTCCTGGTCTGCCTCTAGGATGTTGGCCAACACTGGCGTGAGGAGACTCTGAAGACCCCTGAAACACACATATCATCAGACACACGTCTCCACACCAAACACACCGCCGCCTCGGACACTCGGACACACTTTGAGAGGCTGCAGGAGATGGGCATTTCTGAGCTCCACTCGATCTTCCCGTTCTCAAACTTCTGATGGCCTGAGATCGCGCCCGATGGCTTCTCTGTGATGATCTTATACCTGCCGAGATCACAAACAATCAGGTGACAGCAGCGCCTGGGCAAACGGAAGCTGAGGTGTGTTAGACGGCACCTACATGACTTCTTTGTTCCTGCGAGGCCCTTCGAAGGGTCTGAACGGCAGGCTGCCAGTGGCGGCATGATAAAACGTGACTCCGATGCTCCACAGATCCACCGTGGCTCCGTATTTTTTCTGGTGATCTTTCCTCAGCACCGCTCGCTCATACATGTCAGGATGCTGCAGACACAGAGGTGTTTATGTTAGCTGGGTACAAACAAGTAACGTGCATTACGTAATCAGATTACTTCTGTGATTTAACAGGTACAAACACACGGCATGTTTCCCCATCATCCTCAGCTCACCAGATATTCCTCTGTGCCGTAGAGGGACACGAACTGCTCGTCATCTTCCAGCTCACGTGCGGCTCCGAAGTCGGTGAGTTTATAGACGGATCGTCCGTCTTCTCCGATCACACGCATGATGTTGCCCGGCTTGATGTCTCGATGGACGATGCCGTACTCTCTCAGATGATTCATTCCTGCCACTGTCACATGACGATATGAGATTGTGTTCGTTCTGCTCGTCCACACCTGATGTACACGAGTCTAGAACTTACCGACGTCTTGCAGAACAATGAGGAACTCGTCCTCTGGGAGCCCGTAGGCGTTGGTCGGCTCCTCCAGCACTGTGTACAGGCTTCCGCAGGGACAATACTCCATCACCAACACTTTGTGACGCGTGTTCGACTGACACAAACATCATCATCACTCAGAATGACAACAAAACAGTGACATTTGGTGTTCAAGGTTTAGAGCGAACCGGTATTACAAGTTACACACATGAGGAAGTAAAGGACATAATCGAGCCCTAAACTCTGCTCAAACACTAAAGTGATGCTATTCTTACGTAAGTGAAGTGCGACTGTGTTTAAAGAAGTTACGCATGAAAGCAGTTGCGTCGGGCTCACCTCCTCCTCGACGGCAAAGAGCTTCACGATGTTCTTGTGGTTCAGTTTCTTCAGCACCTCAAACTCCCTCATCTGGACGTCCAGCGGACGCAGGAAGCTCAGGTTATTGAACACTTTGACAGCGTAGAGATCACCGGTTTTCTACAGAGAGATTTTCAATGTTATAATTTTTGCGTCACACTCAGAGTTCAGGAACGAACGCTGAGTGAACAAAATAATCAAAATCAAGAATGAATCAGAATCCACCTCCAGCATGTGTGAGAGATTCAGACTGAGGTTTAACAAGTGCATCAGATTCCCAGCTAACAGAAACATGTTCTCAGAACGGTCAAAACATCCCAGTTTTTACAACATTATGCGAATGTTGAGGGAACATTCCAAGGGACAGTTACTTTTGAATGTTCTCTGAAACAAGCAGTAACATTTAAAAAAAACGTTAGACGAACATCCAACTGAAAAATTCCATTAATGATGCTTTTGTTCTAACATTTTGAGAACATTATTAAAGACCGGATAACTTTGAATGAATGTTCCCTGTTCGCTGGGTTCTGATTTGAGGTGAATTAAATACTAACAAAGGACTCAATCAGACGCTTGAAATGACATTTATTCTGATCTCGACAGTAGTTGTGTGACGACAGGTTTCCAGCACAAAATAAATGATGTAAAAACTCATAGATTATGTAACATAAACATAAGAAAGGAATACCTTGTGTCTACCGCGGTACACATTGGCAGTGGCTCCCTGACCCAGCAGGTCGGACATCATCCACAGGTAGTTCGACGTACTCTGCATGATGACTCTATAGATTCACCTGAGAACAAATGACATATCATAAGGATCCGAGGAAATCTGTGACAACAACACTATAATAATAATAATAATGCCTGCTGTTTGTAATCAGATTACTTCTGTGATGTGACGAGTAACGCATTATAAGTAACGTGCATTACGTAATCAGATTACTTCTGTGATGTGACGAGTAAAGTAACGAATCATTACAAGTAACGCACATTATGTAATCAATCATTACTTCTGTGATGTGACGAGTAACGCATTATAAGTAACGTGCATTACGAATCAGATTACTTCTGTGATGTGACGAGTAACGCATTATAAGTAACGTGCATTACGTAATCAGATTACTTCTGTGATGTGACGAGTAACGCATTACAAGTAATAACGCATTACGTAATCAGATTACATCTGTGATGTGACGAGTAAAGTAACGCATTACAAGTAACGTGCATTACGTAATCAGATTACTTCTGTGATGTGACGAGTAACGCGCATATAAGTAACGCATTACGTAATCAGATTACATCTGTGATGTGACGAGTAAAGTAACGCATTACAAGTAACGTGCATTACGTAATCAGATTACTTCTGTGATGTGACGAGTAACGTAACGCATTATAAGTAACGTGCATTATGTAATCAGATTACTTCTGTGATGTGACGAGTAACGATTACAAGTAACGTGCATTATGTAATCAGATTACTTCTGTGATGTGACGAACGTAAAGTAACGCATTACGTAATCAGTAACGTGATGCATTACGTAATCAGATTACTTCTGTGATGTGACGAGTAAAGTAACGATTATAAGTAACGCATTACGTAATCAGATTACTTCTGTGATGTGACGAGTAAAGTAACGCATTAAAGTAACGCATTATAATCAGATTACGTGTGATGTGACGCATTACGTGAATCAGATTACTTCTGTGATGTGACGAGTAAAGTAACGCATTACAAGTAACGTGCATTACGTAATCAGATTACTTCTGTGATGTGACGAGTAAAGTAACGCATTACAAGTAACGTGCATTACGTAATCAGATTACTTCTGTGATGTGACGAGTAACGATTACAAGTAACGTGCATTACGTAATCAGATTACTTCTGTGATGTGACGAGTAAAGTAACGCATTACAAGTAACGTGCATTATGTAATCAGATTACTTCTGTGATGTGACGAGTAAAGTAACGCATTACAAGTAACGTGCATTATGTAATCAGATTACTTCTGTGATGTGACGAGTAACGCATTACAAGTAACGTGCATTATGTAATCAGATTACTTCTGTGATGTGACGAGTAAAGTAATGCATTACTTTATAAATTTACATTTTAATATTTGAGTTACTTTTTTTATGCATGCATGGTTACAGAAGCACAAAAGTAACATTACACTGTTGTACACTGGGTAATATAACCCATAATGTTCAGAGTTTGTGACAACACTAGCAATACATGATCATGCCTGTTTGGTCGTAATAATTCAGTACTATAGTATTTTTACAGGTATTAATATCTTTATTGAAAGCAATGGCAGCTCAGTTGTTTTGTTAGCTTTCATTTTCCTGATAATAACGCGATAATAATGTTTAGTGTGTAATGATGAGGATGTTGTGAAATCAGCTGCGGGATTGTTTTTCGCCGTGACGTCACAGATCTGCGGGAATTTCCCGCATCAGCGCGTGATTCTTTCGCGCAAAACTAACATAAAATGAGTTAAATGTGAGGTAACAGCAGAAGCGAGAGGGAATCGCGAGCTTTATCGCATCTGTACGGATCGCTAAACCGAGGGAAACTGAAAGTACACTGAATATGAACACACACATTGAATATGTGGCGGTTTATTATCGCGCGGTGACACGAGATGTGATCGAAGAGATCGATGAATATCCTTGAGCCTGCTTTTATTCCGTTTAATAAATTAATAAATACACACCAGTCAAAACATTGCGTTGTTCCGCCTAACATCAGATTAATAAAGTAAACAGAGATATAATAAATGATGACATGCGCGCAGTGCGATGATTATATGAGGTATTTAATGTCAGTATTTGATGTTTATGTTCTCACCTCGAGAGCACGAAAGTCTCTTCCGCTTCCCGTGTTTTCATCACATGAGAGACTCGGGCTGTGTGCGCCTGCGCACTGGCCGTATTGCACACTACCCGTACTGCGCCTGCGCACTGCCCGTACTGCACAGCTGCAGATAACCGTAAATATCATACTAGAGGAGAACAGAAACAAAGAATAGACGTCCCTGCACACAGCCCAGCCCTACGCGTCCGCCATTTTGGGTGAAAGCGACTGGTCCACGCGCTTCTTGCTGTCGCGATGGCAACATCAGCTGAACACTTCACAAAACATTTGCTCTGTAGAAATCATGTCAGTTTGGCATTATAAATACTGAATTAATATCAACATATGACATTAAATTAAGGACATGCATTAGAAAAATTGGGAATGTTGAACAATAAATATATAACAGGAATATTGACAGTAAACTGTTTTTGTAGTATTTTCTTATATTAATGTCCTTAAACCAAGACTATGTACACAAATAAAACACAGCCACTATATTCTATAAGATCATCATGTTTGTAGCGTGATCCAGGGGATTAAAACGTACCGATCAGGCATAACATTATGACCGGTGAGTAACTCTGATGACCTCTTCCTCACGGCTCCTGTTAGTGGGTGGGATATATTAGGCAGCAAGTGAACATTTTGTCCTCAGAGTTGATGTGTTAGAAGCAGGACAAATGGGCAAGCATAAGGATTTGAGCGAGTTTGACAAGGGCCAGATTGTGATGGCTAGACGACTGGGTCAGAGCATCTCCAGAACTGCAGCTCTTGTGGGGTGTTCCCGGTCTGCAGTGGTCAGGATCTATCAAAAGTGCTCCAAGGAAGGAACAGTGGAGAACCGGCCACAGGGTCATGGGCGGCCAAGGCTCATTGATGCACGTGGGGAGCGAAGGCTGGCCCGTGTGGTCCGATCAAACAGACGAGCTACTGGAGCTCAAACTGCTCAAGAAGTTAATGCTGGTTCTGATAGAAAGGTGTCAGAATACACAGAGCATCTCAGTTTGTTGCGTATGGGGCGGCATAGCCGCTGACCAGTCAGGGTGCCCATGCTGACCCCTGTCCACCGCCGAAATATCAATCCAGTCGAGCATCTGTGGGATGTGCTGAACAAACAAGTCCAATCCACCTTGCAACTTACAGGACTTAAAGGATCTGCTGCTAACATCTTGGTACCAGATACCACAGCACGCCTTCAGGGGTCTAGAGGAGTCCATGCCTCGACGGGTCAGGGGACCAACACAATATTAGGTCATAATGTTATGCCTGATCGCTGTATATTTCAGACCTAGTGGAGTAATAGTAAATGTGTAAAGTTGGATAAAATGGAAATACTCAAAGTGTGCTAGTTAGCCAAAAAGCCTCAGTTTTGCCTCTTGTCTTCTATACTCTTTGCCAGTAAGGCTTCAAAGAAAAGATGTTTTAGTTCTTCCCAAAAGAACTGGTTAAACCACCAGGAGCCCAGATTTACTCTGTTTAACAGCCGCTTCAAACTCTTTTAATGTCGCGCATTGTGTTGTTGTGCTGCAGTAGCGCATGCGCGGCGCTAGAGGGCGACACGCGCGTCACCTGAGAGAGAAACATCACAGCACTTCCTGTTTTGATTTAAAACTTAATTCTAACATCAATGCAACATTAAAGAGAACAAGAACATAGAGGGAAAAATAAACTGGTCAATAATGCGGGTTCAATTATTGGAGTTTTTAATGTAAATACATTCGTAAAGTTCTAACAATCTTCCATGAGATTTAATATTTACATTGTTATTAGAAGTAACACAATTTCTCAAAAATGTATTAGTACGTTTAATCCAAAAGTTCCGGAAGTTAAAATCCCATTAATTTTCTCCATAGGGGAATTGTTTTTAATGATAACTTATAAACATTTAAAGACAGGCGTAATGTGAGCTCAGAGATTGTTAATCAATGATTTATGCTTCTGTTGAAGCCGTCAGCCCGCATTATTTTAATTTATTTAAAAAAAAATAATCCAGTGGTTTTCCGCCATGTTGAAAAACTCCATTACCCATGATCCCTCGGAGAAAGCGAGTCCCGCCGGAAGCGCTGTTCGCGCGTCACTGCCGCCTGCTGGTCAGAATCATGAAGCGCAGAATGTGATTTATTGTTGAAGTAACACAAACGCGTTAGTGTGTATGTGCACTAAGGTAAGTCAGGTAAACTCACGCGCGTGGCGAAACAAATAAAGCTGTGGAGTTGGTGTTTGACGCTGCCGTCGCGCATGCGCTGTAATACACGTCAACATAAGCTTCTAAACACACTATAACACGTGCTCGTCATCGTGACGGCGACATAACGCTTCTGAAGCGAGGCTGTAAATATTAATGGATTTGAACTTTTTAAATTGGGTTTATAGCATTTATTTAATCAAAAATACAGTAAAAACAGTGAACCATTTCTCCAATGGGAAGTCTTCAGTGTCTCAGTGTGTATGTGACAAATAAAACTCCTGAATCTTGAACATGACCCTTCAGAAATCATTCTGATGAGGATTTGATGCTCAAGAAACATTTATGATTATTATCAGTGTTGAGAAGTTCATATTTCTGTGGAAACCGTGACAGATTCAAAAGTCTAACATTAATACTTTTATTCATCAAGGACTCACTGAATTGACCAAAAGTGACAGTAAAGACATTTATAATGTTATAAATATCTATTATAAATAAATGCTGTTCTTTTGAACTTTCCATTCATCACAGAATCCTGAAAAATAAAATGCATCACGACTGTTTAGCACTGATAATAATCACATGTTCTTGAGCATCAAATCATCACACATCAACACTTCTTTAATTCACACGGATTGATCTGATGAAGATCCAGAATAAAGACTGACGAGTTATGATGATCAGATATTAATACAGTCTCGGCTCATGAACGACTCGTGCTGTCGCTCTCTCAACACACACACGTGTGAAACATGTTTTTGAATGAGTCCGAACAGGAGAAGCACGGTCTTATTCCACATCCATCACTTCTGCCGCAGGTTTCCTGGCGCTCTCTGTGGGTTTCTCTCTGGGTTTCTTTGTATCAGCGGTGGGATGGCTCCTCGCCTGGTCTGTGAAGAGAAGAGACACGCGTGAGGACGAGGGTTAGAGAGGAGCGGCTGGAGTAATAGAGGAGCGCCACTGTCTTGAGAGGAGATGCTAGAGGAGGGGCACTTGAGAGGAGGCGTTTACGAGGAGGCGTTTACAAGGAGGCGTTAAAGGAGGGGCGCTTGAGAGGAGGCATTAGAGGAGGGGCTTGAGGAGGGGCACTTGAGAGGAGGGGCACTTGAGAGGAGGGGCGCTTGAGAGGAGGGGCGCTTGAGAGGAGGCGTTTACGAGGAGGCGTTAGAGGAGGGCGCTTGAGAGGAGGCGTTTATGAGGAGGCGTTTATGAGGGGGCGTTAGAGGAGGGAGCTTGAGAGGAGGCGTTTATGAGGAGGAGGGCGCTTGAGAGGAGGCATTAGAGGAGGGGCTTGAGGAGGGGCACTTGAGAGGAGGAGGGCTTGAGAGGAGGAGGGCTTGAGAGGAGGAGGGCTTGAGAGGAGGGACACTTGAGAGGAGGGGCGCTTGAGAGGAGGCGTTTACGAGGAGGCGTTAGAGGAGGGCGCTTGAGAGGAGGCGTTTATGAGGGGCGTTAGAGGAGGGCGCTTGAGAGGAGGCGTTTATGAGGAGGGCGCTTGAGAGGAGGCGTTTATGAGGGGGCGTTAGAGGAGGGCGCTTGAGAGGAGGCGTTTATGAGGGGGCGTTAGAGGAGGCTTAGAGGAGGCGTTAGAGAGGCGCAGAAGGCGTTTATGAGGAGGGCGTTAGAGGAGGCTTGAGGAGGCGTTTATGAGGCGTTAGAGAGGAGGCGCTTGAGGGGCGTTATGAGGCGTTTAGGAGGGCGTTAGAGAGCTTGAGGCGTTTATGAGGAGGCGTTAGAGGAGGGCGCTTGAGAGGAGGCGTTTATGAGGGGGCGTTTATGAGGCGTTAGGAGGGGCGCTTGAGAGGAGGCGTTAGAGGAGGGGCACTTGAGAGGAGGGCACTTGAGAGGAGAGGGCTTGAGAGGAGGGCGCTTGAGAGGAGGCGCTTGAGAGAGGTGTTTACGAGGCGTTAGAGGAGGCGCTTGAGGAGGCGTTTATGAGGGGCGTTTATGAGGCGTTTATGAGAGGCGTTAGAGGAGGAGGGCGCTGAGAGGGCGTTTATGAGCGTTAGGAGCGCTGAGAGGGGCGTTATGAGGGTTAGGAGCGCTTGAGGAGCGTTATGAGGCGTAGAGGAGCGCTTGAGAGGAGGCGTTTATGAGGGGGCGTTAGGAGGGCGCTTGAGAGGAGCGTTATGATGAGGCGTTAGAGGAGGCGCTTGAGAGAGGCGTTTATGAGGAGGCGTTAGAGGAGGGCGCTTGAGAGGAGGCGTTTATGAGGAGGCGTTAGGAGGGCGCTTGAGAGGCGTTTATGAGGAGTTAGAGGAGGCGCTTGAGAGAGGCGTTATGAGGAGGTGTTAGAGGAGGGCGCTTGAGAGGAGGCGTTAGAGGAGGGCGCTGAGAGGAGGCGTTTATGAGGGGGCGTTAGAGGAGGGGCGCTTGAGAGGGGGGCTTGAGAGGAGGTGTTTACGAGGAGGTGTTTACGAGGAGGCGTTAGAGGAGGTGTTTACGAGGAGGCGTTAGAGGAGGGCGCTTGAGAGGAGGCGTTAGAGGAGGGGCGCTTGAGAGGAGGCGTTTATGAGGAGGCATTAGAGGAGGGGCGCTTGAGAGGAGGGGCTTGACAGGAGGCGTTAGAGGAGGGGGGCTTGAGAGGAGGTGTTTACGAGGAGGCGTTAGAGAGGAGGCATTTGAGAAGGAGTTTGACCGGAGACGTCTGAGAGGAGGCATTAGAGAGGAGACATTTGAGAAGAGGCATTTGAGAAGGAGTTTGACAGGAGACGTTTGAGAGGCATTTGAGAAGGAGTTTGACAGGAGACATTTGAGAGGAGGCGTTAGAGAGGAGGCATTTGAGAAGAGGCATTTGAGAAGAAGTTTGACAGGAGACGTTTGAGAGGAGGCATTTGAGAAGTTTGACAGGAGACGTCTGAGAGGAGGCGTTAGAGAGGAAGCATTTGAGAAGGAGTTTGACAGGAGACGTCTGAGAGGAGGCATTTGAGAAGTTTGACAGGAGACGTCTGAGAGGAGGCGTTAGAGAGGAAGCATTTGAGAAGGAGTTTGACAGGAGACGTCTGAGAGGAGGCGTTAGAGAAGAGGCATTTGAGAAGGAGTTTGACAGGAGGCGTCTGAGAGGAGGGGCGTTTGAGGAGACACTTGAGAGGAGGCATTTGAGAGGAGACGTTTGACAGGAGGCGTTAGAGAGGAAGTGTCTGAGAGGAAGCGTTTGAGAGGAGATGCTTGAGAGGAGGCGTTTAAGAGGCGCCGTTAGAGAGGAGGCCATACCTTTCTCTCGCTCCATGTGTGCCAGCTGCTTTATCAGCTTCCTGCGCTTCTTCCCCGACAGAGTGATGTTCGCCCTGGAGCTGGAGCTGAGAAACACTGAGTGTTAACATAAGTGTGTGAGAGACAGAGTGTGTGTATGTGAGAGAGTATCACCTCCTCTTCTTCAGGTGGTGTGTGTGTGTGGTGCGTATGCGTCACCTCCTCTTCTTCAGGTGGTGTGTGTGTGGTGCGTATGCGTCACCTCCTCTTCTTCAGGTGGTGTGTGTGTGTGTGTGGTGCGTATGCGTCACCTCCTCTTCTTCAGGTGGTGTGTGTGTGGTGCGTATGCGTCACCTCCTCTTCTTCAGGTGGTGTGTGTGGTGCGTATATGTGTCACCACCTGTTCTTCAGGTGGTGTGTGTGTGTGGTGAGTATGTGTCACCTCCTGTTCTTCAGGTGGTGTGTGTGTGAGAGAGTATCACCTCCTCTTCAGGTGGTGTGTGAGTATGTGTCACCTCCTGTTCTTCAGGTGGTGTGTGTGTGTGGTGAGTATGTATCACCTCCTCTTCTTCAGGTGGTGTGTGTGTGTGTGGTGCGTATGTGTCACCTCCTCTTCTTCAGGTGGTGTGTGTGTGGTGCGTATGTGTCACCTCCTCTTCTTCAGGTGGTGTGTGTGTGTGTGGTGCGTATGTGTCACCTCCTCTTCTTCAGGTGGTGTGTGTGTGTGTGGTGCGTATGTGTCACCTCCTCTTCTTCAGGTGGTGTGTGTGTGTGTGGTGCGTATGTGTCACCTCCTCTTCTTCAGGTGGTGTGTGTGTGTGTGGTGGCGGTGTGTGTGTCACCTCCTCTTCTTCAGGTGGTGTGTGTGTGTGTGTGGTGCGAGTGTGTCACCTCCTCTTCTTCAGGTGGTGTGTGTGTGTGTGGTGTATGTGTCACCTCCTCTTCTTCAGGTGGTGTGTGTGTGTGTGGTGCGTATGTGTCACCTCCTCTTCTTCAGGTCTTCAGGTGGTGTGTGTGTGGTGGTGTGTGTGTGTGTGTGTCACCTCCTCTTCTTCAGGTGGTGTGTGTGTGTGTGTGCGTATGTGTCACCTCCTCTTCTTCAGGTGGTGTGTGTGTGTGTGGTGCGTATGTGTCACCTCCTCTTCTTCAGGTGGTGTGTGTGTGTGTGGTGCGTTATGTGTCACCTCCTCTTCTTCAGGTGGTGTGTGTGTGTGTGTGGTGCGTATGTGTCACCTCCTCTTCTTCAGGTGGTGTGTGTGTGTGTGTGTGGTGCGTATGTGTCACCTCCTCTTCTTCAGGTGGTGTGTGTGGTGCGTATGTGTCACCTCCTCTTCTTCAGGTGGTGTGTGTGTGTGTGTGCGTATGTGTCACCTCCTCTTCTTCAGGTGGTGTGTGTGTGTGTGTGAAGTGCGTATGTGTCACCTCCTCTTCTTCAGGTGGTGTGTGTGTGTGTGTGTGTGCGTATGTGTCACCTCCTCTTCTTCAGGTGGTGTGTGTGTGTGTGTGTTGCGTATGTGTCACCTCCTCTTCTTCAGGTGGTGTGTGTGTGTGTGTGTGTGCGTATGTGTCACCTCCTCTTCTTCAGGTGGTGTGTGTGTGTGTGTGGTGCGTATGTGTCACCTCCTCTTCTTCAGGTGGTGTGTGTGTGTGTGTGTGGTGCGTATGTGTCACCTCCTCTTCTTCAGGTGGTGTGTGTGGTGCATATGTGTCACCTCCTCTTCTTCCAGGTGGTGTGTGTGGTGTGTGTGTGTAGTGCATATGTGTCACCTCCTCTTCTTCAGGTGGTG
>CM031946.1:29036525-29048007 GCA_018749465.1 Paracanthobrama guichenoti | reverse complement strand
CATTACAGATGAATGAGATTTGTTGAATAATCTCTACTTACATCTGCTTGAAGGATAACTCCATCTAACTTCTCTTTGAAGTGTGCAAGAAGTAGTTGTAGGACCATGGCACCCACATAATTTTCACCAATGGAGAGTATGCTCCAGGCGTCATCATTGGATATGTGAGCCTTAAAGCAGTGAACTTATTTAATGTTCTGGAGCAAAAATGTATTAGGAACATGACTATGGATTTTCATGTACTGGTAAAATGCTGACAACGATTCAAAAGCACAATTAGAACTTACACCATAGCATTTTTGTTAACTATAACTAACACTAACAGGCTACATACTAAAGCATTTAACTTGCGTTGCTTGTTTACATGCACTGGACCGTCTTCGGTTTACAATACAAGCTGAAAAAACAAAATATAAATATATATATATTGAGAACAGATTGTTTTCGCGGTAAGAAACCGCATTCTCAAAATCAAACCAAACCATTCGTGTAAACAATATCGAAATGCAAAACATTGATTGGCTTACCGTATCAAACTCAGTAGAACAATTTTCCATCTTCTTAAGCTCTACACTCCTCGTCGTTTTCTACAGATCACAAATTCTTCCTCTCGTCTTCATGTAACGTTATAACGTCCTCCATTTTCTGCTGCGTCACAGGCAACTAACGTAATGTTTTGAAACGCGAACCGATTCAACTGAAGCACACAAAAGCTTACAAACTGCTCACAAATTCACAGATACACTGGTTTAACATGATAGCAGGAATAATTATTCTGTTCAGTTGAATGCCACAGACCAGTCGAGTTTGCTGTCTGTTCGCCTCATATTAGATCTGAAATGAGTGTGAAAGAAATCAATCCCACAATTCAATGCCTTTACAGAATGATACTGTATTATGAATTTAGCGGGCTGAAAACAGAAATGTGCTGTATATTTACAGATGTTCTGTAAAAAATACAGTATATTACTGCTTTGTGGAAATACAGTACAATACTGTAATGTTAGAAATTCCCTGTAAATTTACAGTAAAAGGTTACAGTGTGAACCCACCGCCCAAGTCAGAAAGGGTGGACAAGAGGAACATGGTTTACCATGTCAACAGCAGCAGACAGGTCCAGTCTTGGCTTTTGCCAGCCGAAGAGTTTCAGCAGTGGTCAACAGGATGAATTTGATGGAGTGTCAGGTTTTGAAGCCAGATTAGTTGTTGTCAAGTAGGTCATTCTGTGAGAGAAAAGCAGAGAGCTGATTGAACACAAATCTTTTTGACAACCCTACAGCAGTTGAATACTGCAGACCAGTCTCTCCTTTTTTTCTTTTTTTCTTTTTTTTGTTAAGTGTTGTTTTTTTTGAGCTATGGGGATACCCGAGCCTCATTAAATATAGAGAGGAAATTTGACAGTAGTGTGGAATATGTTGATGATATGAGTCAGAGCGGTTAGTAATGTCAGTGAAAGTTTGTTTAAACAGAAACAAGTGTTTTTCTTTTAGGTTCAGTTGATAGGGGAATTGTACTTCCATCTGTCAGCGACGATTGGACCATCATGATCATCATGTTGGGTCATTCCGAAGTTATAACAAAAATTTGTTGTTTCTCTTTTAACAAACTTTTAATAAAATTACTGTTTTTGGTCTGATGGTTGAGGGAGTTTGTTCTCTTTTTTTGTGTCTTTGTGTCTTAATCCCTCGAAGATGTAGTAAATGTAAGATTGAGATGAGTCTATACCAGATCTCCTGGGTCAAGCTTTTTTAAGGGTTTAACTGCCAGCTTGAAAGTTTATGTCCTAAAGCCAGTGAAAGGTTTTGATCCTTTACATGTCTGAATATTTTTATGTCTGTTCCTTTGTGCCATTAAACTGGGATTAACATTGTTTTTTTTTCACCTTAGACCTGATGGAGCTGAACGAAGATAGTCAAGAACTGAATAAAAAAGAAAAATATCAATATGAGGATCATGATGATTTTATAACTGGAGTAAAATATTTTAGTTTTGATGAACATGGGCAACGTAAAGTCCACATGACATTTCACAATGGAGAAAAAACTTACACATGCCCACAGTGTGAAAAGAGTTTCAATCAAAAAGGACACTTTGAAGAACACATGAGAATTCATACTGGAGAGAGCCCTTTCACCTGTCAACAGTGTGGAAACAGATTTACTCAAAAAGGAAGCCTTAACAGGCATGTGAGAATTCACACTGGAGAGAGGCCTTACACCTGCCAACAGTGTGGAAAGAGTTTCAGTCAACATGGCAACCTTGCAGACCACATGAAAGTTCACACTGAAGAGAAGCCTTACACTTGCCAACAGTGTGGAAAAAGTTTCAACCGAAAAGGAAATCTTAACTGCCACATGAGAATTCACACTAAAAAGAGCCTTTTCACCTGCCAGCAGTGTGGAATGAGTTTCACTGTAAAAGGAAGCCTTAACAGCCACATGAAAATTCACACCGGAGAAAAGCCTTATACGTGCCTTCAATGTGGAAAGAGTTTTGATCAACATGAAAACCTTAAAGTCCACATGATGAGAGTTCACTCTGAAGAGAAGCTTTACACATGCCCTCAATGTGAAAAGAGTTTCAAACAAAAAGGACATTTTGAAGTCCACATGAGAGCTCACTCTGAAGAGAAGCTTTACACATGCCCTCAATGTGAAAAGAGTTTCAATCAAAAAGGACACTTTGAAGACCACATAAGAATTCACACTGGAGAGAGGCCTTTCACCTGCCAACAATGTGGGAAAGGTTTCAACCGAAAAGGAATTCTTAACAGGCATATGAGAATTCACACTGGAGAGAAGCCGTTTATATGTGGTCACTGTGGAAAGTGTTTCCAATATAAAGTAACCCTTAAGTACCACATGAGGATTCACTTATGAGGGGACTGTTTTATACTGTTTTATATTTTATAAGGAAACACATGAAAAATCATGTAATAACTCGCACCGGAGAGAACCCTGTCATGTTCCACTGTGGAAAGAAGTTTTTTGCTTAAGTCTAAAAAGAAGTTTAAAATACCTGAGTAGCAGACTTGGTGAAACACCCATTTAGATGAATATGTAAATATATGATGCACATTTTCTTTTCGATAACAAAATAAATGTGGTGAGAAATAAGCAGTTGTGAAGGCATTTTATTACAAAAGATGACCGTCTTTGAAGTTGAGCATGGTTTGCCTCATATCACTATAGAGAGTCATACTGCTGAGGCCTCCGCTCACCTGAGCTCCAGTTAGACAGTAAATTTTCAGCCTTCTGGAAGGCCGCCTTGATAAACTGTCTTTGAAGTTGAGTGTGGTTGGCCTCCTCTCATTATAGAGATTATAGAGCTCTTGTGGGGTGTTTATGGTCTGCAGTGGTCAGTATCTATCAAAAGTGGTCCAAGGAAGGAACAGTGGTGAACCGGCGACAGGGTCATGGGCGGCCAAGACTCATTGATGCGTGTGGGGAGTGAAGGCTAGCCTGTGTGGTCTGATCAAACAGTTGAGCTACTGTAGCTCAAATTGCTCAAGAAGTTAATGCTGGTTTTGATAGAAAGGTGTCAGGGAACACAGTACATCACAGTTTGTTGTGTATAGGGGCTGCATAGCCTCAGACCAGTCAGGGTGCCCATGCTGACCCGTCTACTGCCGAAAGCACCAACAGTGGGCACATGAGCATTAGAACTGGACCAGGGAGCAATGGAAGAAGGTGGCCTGGTCTGATAAATCAGGTTTTCTTTTACATCACGTGGATGGCTGGGTGTGTGTGCATCGCTTACCTGGGGAACACATGGCACCGGGATGCACTATGGGAAGAAGGCAAGCCGACGGAGTGTGATGCTTTGGGCAATGTTCTGCTGGGAAACCTTGTGTCCTGCCATCCATGTGGATGTTACTTTGACATGTACCACCTACCTAAGCATTGTTGCAGACCATGTATACCCTTTCATGGAAACAGTATTCCCTGGTGACTGGCCTCTTTCAGCAGGATAATGTGCCCTGCCACAAAGCAAAAATGGCTCAGGAAGCTTCGCCTCCAAATTCCCCAGATCTCAATCCAATCGAACAAACAAGTCTGATCCATGGAGGCCCCACCTTGCAACTTACAGGACTTAAAGGATCTGCTGCTAACATCTTGGTGCCAGATACCACAGCACACCTTCAGGGTCCATGGAGTCCATGCCTCGATGGGTCAGGGCTGTTTTGGCAGCAAAAGTGGGACCAACACTTAATGTCATATGGTCATAATGTTATGCCTGTTCGGTGTATATTGGCATTAAAAAAAGAAAGTAGTTTGGCACGCTTTATTTTAGCATTCGTTTCCATGGTGACTCGTTGATTCAATTGAATTTAAATAGGCAAATGCTTAAGAGTCTATAATTGGATAATTATTGCAGTAATTATGTTTCTAGCATGTTATATGTTTGGCAACAGTTCTTCTAACCTTAACTGATGGAGTGTGCAGCTTTTCATTTCCTACATGACAATGCCAAGATTCATCAGGCTCAATTTGTGAAAGAATGATCAGGAATGATCTGGGAGTCCAGACTTTAAATTCATTGAAAGTCTTTGGGATGTGCTGGAGTAGACTCTACTGAGTGCTTGACTCTTGCATTGTCAAAGAGATATGGCCATTTGGTTCTTAAAGGGTAACTAAAGCATAGAACAACTTTTTCTAGTTAATGATCTGCAAGACTGGGGCTTTATTGATCTGAGTAAATGTTTTGACATTGGGGTATAAAGTGTTTTAATTCTACAATATATGGTGTAAAAAACGTCTGAGTGCTGCCCTCTTAAGGTTGAACGGTGGCTACTGCAGTTGAATTTTCCTATTGAATGTTGTTGGTCATCCTAAAGCCCTGAACGCAGTATGTTGGCTCTTCCAACGACTCACTACCACGCCCTTGGCATCGGGAGTTAACGCAGTTTGAGTTTAATTCTGCAATTGTAGGGGATGGTGTTGCATTGATCATGTGACGCTGGAGGCAATAGGTTCCCTCCATGAGCTTGCAAACATCTCCCCTTTTTGCTTCAGAGATTCCTTAATGAAGATGTATATCCTCCATTTGACGCTTTACTTCAAGACTGTCATAACTTTTACTTGGTGGATGAGCAGCCTGCCATCCTGTACAACCATATGAGTCAATGGAACTTTGTTGTCTAGTATTCCCAGTGTCATTACATGGGATCCATCTGAATTGAAAAAGTAAACTGTGACAGAAGAGATTCATATCCACCTACCTATCACCCATCATGTTAGAAAAATCTTTGGATACTGCCTCACTATTTGGCGATTAACAGGAAGACACTGTGATGTGGTAGGGTTTGTGTCATGTTTTCTCATTTCATCAACAAGGATTCTAATCATTTGGGTTATTCTCAACAGCACTCTGTATGCCTGCTGACATTTAGTTCCAGGTAAATTTCCAAAATTTTGGGTCTTTGAATCCAGAGAACTTAGGGTACATAAATATGTTCTCTCCAATAAACCACAAAATGGTGGATGACACGATAGTCAGAGCAAAAGAAACACAGAAAAGTCTTCCAGTTACACAAACTATGCTTATTTTTGTTTCAGACACAAACACTGTCACTAGATATACATTTAACAGAATGTTTTTGCTTTCATCTCTCAAAAAACTCATGGAATCTTTTGTGTCCAGCTCTCCACTCTGGTACCCTCTCCTCCTCTTCTTCTCATTGGCTGATTCCAAACACATCAAACTCAAATGGAACATCTTGCCACTTGACATTTGAAATATGCAAAAATACAATTTATGTAGTTGGTCATATTTCAAATGCCCTATATAAAATACACATACACATTTATGAACATAGTACATGAAGTAAATGTATCAAAATATACAAAGGGTTATGTCCAAATGTATCTATGATGGCGTGCCAGATTATTTATGCATGGATAATCAGAATAGGCAAAACTGTTAACGTCCTGATTGGGAAAACTGAGGACCAGCATGCCATTGCTCAAGAAAACCATTTAAAACTATGTTGGTCCTTGACCACATTCGATTGAAACATTCACAAGCTAAATTTAGTTTCATGAAACTAAATTGACGTTTCCTTTAGTTCAGATCGGCGAGAAAGGTAATTGAGACATTTCCACCATTCATTCAATATTGATCCACATCACAATTTCATCACACAACTGAGAAGTCAAATGACTGCAGGTTCTTCTCAAGTCAGGAAATGCAAACCCCAGTGAACATGGGCCGTTCTATTGTACTATACAGTTCATGTAGGAACCTTGGTCTGTTACTGTGAGGGTTTATCTGTGTCTGCTTTGGTTTTCTTCATGTTTTAGTTCAGTTTTCTTGGTTTTCAACTGTGATTAATTTCATTGGATTGGTCTATGTATTTAAGTTCTGTTTTCCTCAGTTCATGTTATGTCTTCATTATATATTGTTGAGTTGTTCTGTTTTGCCAGTTCTAGACTCCTAAGTATCTTGTTATTTTATATAGTTTTTATTTATTAAAAGAATTAAAAGAATTGCTGCACCTAGATTCAGACATTCTCATCATTACCTGCAACTAACGCTGACAGGAAGACAGACCTAATATGGATCTAGCAACCAGTCCCTTGAGAGACACACACAGCTTTTTTTGGAGTTACAACACCTTGTCCATTATGATGATGCCAGCCTGTGTGTGTTCCACATGTGCTGATTTCCTATCAGTGATCCAATATGAAGTATTCTTCTACTGTTCGATTTCCCTGTTGGTAAACCCACTCCACGTACTCCTGGAAAGTCTCTCGAGGTCTGTCTCCGGGTAAGCACACTCTGGTCTTGGCATTAAGAAAACGAACCTCAAGGGTTACATGGATAGGGTTCACCGACAGAGAAACCAAACAGTGGAATACTTCATATGGAATCACTGATAGGTTAGAGAATCAGCACATATGGAGCATGGGTCTATGGGTCTGCACAGTTTTGGGGCCCTTTAGAAGTTTTGACATGCTTTGACATTTGTGCTTTTTTTAGTTGCTTATAAACACATTAATGACAAAAGTGTCATTACACTGTATTCAGCACAAACTGGGCTACCATAATATGTGAGCAACATGTATGTACATGCTTGTATTTTTGAGAGAATTTTGAGAAAAACTAAATATGTAAGACTCTGAAATAAGATGTGTCCACAAGACTTTTGACTAGTGGGTGTTGCCTAGAGTTTATGCTTCAAACTGATTTGAGAATTATTGTGCCTGCTCACTCACATAAAACAATATATTGATTTAAATTTTGAAAGACACTTTTTTCTTACAAAGCCCATATGTGAATAGGTGTGAACGATCATGAATAATGCTGTGCTTCACCAGGTCTGTAGTCAAGTCCACCTTTGTCGAGTCCAAGACCATGAGTAGTCAAGACCGTGTCCAAAGATATCTGAGTCCAAGTGTTGGCAAGTCCAACAGAGACAGAAAAAACAAGAATCCTCTTTAAGACCACATAGCCCAGTGGTTGTCAACCCGCCGATCGCGATTATTTTACGAAGTCTGTTAACAGGACGTTAACAAGGCCCAGAGATGAGATGCACTGAAGACAGATGCAAGGAGGAGAGTGTGACGTGCAGCAGAGAAAATACCAGACATAGTGTCTGGGACGCATTCCAGACGAAATTGGAAGTGTAAATGCATCTGGCTGTTGCTCCTTTCACTCCTCCCAACAATGCTAATAAATAAATAAATATGTGAGAGCGTGTTATAGGCTATATGTTATGTTATAGTTATGACAGCGCTACTGCAGCACGCATCGCAGCAGATATCTTAATATCTCTTCACCAAACTGCAGCAAATGAAAGTGAAAGTTGCAGACGCATCATCATTAAAAGTAAAGAAACCAAATTATCTTACCAATGACGCTCTCTCTCCTATTGCGGTCTTTGATTTTGAAATTAACTGTTGATCAATATAATGCAGCTCATATTTGTTGATTTCGATGACGTGAACTCCATTAAAAATGCATATAGCACTGGATTTGAAGATTGGATTTATTATCTGTTTTGCGGAGACACGTTTATGTGACCAAGTGTAAATGGAATCGTTCTGATAAATCAGATAGATATCTGATCTGCAAAAATGCATGAAGTAGGCTAGACTAGGTATAAATAGGCCCAGCAAGATCACTGATGCTTGAAATATAGGAAGAAAAATATAAATATTGAATTGGGGAAGGGGGTTACATGAATGTATCTCTGTCTTCAGAATAGTTTCGATGTCATTTTTACAGCGGTACCCAAAGAAACGTCTCGGTTACGTATGTAACCCTCGTTCCCTGAGGAGGGAACGGAGACGTAACGTCAGTGACTGATGAATGGGGGTTTGCCTAGAAGCCTATCATCTTCGAGATCTAGAAAAACGCCCAATGGCAGTGCCAGTGCCATGGGCATGCGGAAGTCCACCCCACAGCATGGGTATATAAGGAAGTACGCTGGCACATCGCATTATGTTTACCTGCTAAAGAGCCAAGACTGAACTCTGGCCGTTCCAGCAGTACAGTGGAAGTGGCAGAGGGACGTTACGTCTCCGTTCCCTCCTCAGGGAATGAGGGTTACATACGTAACCGAGATGTTCCCTTTCGTTCAGTCACTCCGAGTAACGTCAGTGACTGACAAATGGGGGTCTCAATATAATCCCGCCACTCAGCTGTCTTCCAGTGCCCTGCGTAAGTGCGAGCTCCCTGACGTAAGACTAGTACGGACGAAGGACTCCCACTTATAACAGGAATACCAAGGTACACTGGGAAACATATTCCAGGAGGAACATGCGCCAGGATGCCTACCCGTAGGGAGGACTTAGTAATACACATATGACCACTAGGGGCTGCATATGGAAAATTCTGGGGAACCAGCCGAAGGTGGATTTTTAACCCCAGGGGTGGCAAGGTTGCCAAGGGAAAACACCTGCTCGAGGAGGCTTATGGTGGAAATACACGTGTGGGGGTCGCCCGGAGGGGGGACCATGCACACGGAGGCACCTGGCCTGACACGAGGGTATGGGCGAGTGGGCAGACTTACTGGTGTCGGCGTCAACAGTGCTGGAGGAGCTCAGGGCTTCCGGGAAGCTCTCCTGAGAATATAATCACACATATCCAGTCCGAGGAGTGGAATGGCGAGCAAGCGAAGACACCTGAGCCTAATCCATTATCGGCCACTAGTAGAGGCGAGTACATAGTTGGAAACTGGCTCCACTCAGAGATTGTAGAATCTGGCGAATGTGTTAGGTGTCGCCTAGCCCAAGAGGAGGCCACACTCCGAGTAGAGTGGGCCCTGACCCTAAGGGGGCATGGACGCCCCTGCGTCTGGTAAGCCAAAACAATGGCGTCCACTATCCAGTGGGACAACCTTTGCTTTGAGAGAGCCTTTCCCTTCAGCTTCCCACCATAACAGACAAAGAACTGGTTTGAGGTCCTGAAACACTGCGTTTTGTCTACGTAGGCGCGGAGGGCGCGTACTGAACAGAGCAGTGCCAAGGTTGGTCTGCCCCATCCAAAAGCAGCACTTGCAGGTTCACCACCTGGTCTCTGAACGATGTGGTGGGAACCTTGGGCACATATCCAGGCCAGGGTCTCAGGATCACGTGAGAATTGGCCGGCCCGAATTCCAGGCACGCTTCGTCAACCAAAAGCTTTCCTGTAGCTCATACAATAAGAACGTCGCGCTAGCAACACCAAGGTCATGGGTTCGATTCCCAGGGAAAGCAAGAACTGACAAAATTTAAAAAATGTGTACCTTGAATGCAATGTAAGTCGCTTTGGATAAAAGTGTCTGCCAAATGCATAAATGTAAATGTAAATATATAACCGAAAATCCTCCATCCTCCATCCCTCCATCCTTCATTGACAGGAACTTAAGCTCGGCTGATCGCAAAGGCTCGAAGGGAGGCCTCTGCAGAACATCTAAACTACTGAGAGGTCCCAAGAGGGTACGAGGGGAGCGCGGGGAGGATGTAGTCTCCTGGCACCCCTCAAGAACCTGATGAGCAGGTCATGCTGACTTACCTTTTTGTTCTCCAAGAGGTCGTGGTGGGCAGATATAGAGGCCACGTATACCTTGAGGGTGAAAGGAGACAACCTTCGTTCCAACCCTTCCTGGAGAAATGAGAGCACGGACCCGATCGGGCATTTCCAGGGCTCTTTTGGCGAGAAGAGCACCAGGTGACGAAGAGGTTCCACTTCAACGCATAGGCGTGTCTAGTAGACTCTGCAAAGCTATGGTATGGTCCTCAGGCTCAGCCATATGAAGTGCAATGAAGATGCCTGAGAACCTTTGGGGAGTGACTCCCGGACTCCATTCCAATCAATGGCCTGCAGAGGCTCTTTGTCGAATCCATCTGAATTAGATGAGTATTCAGGTCAAGCACTGTTGGAACAACCATGCTGATTGTGATGATCTTTTCTCCCTCTGTTAATTCTGTTGCTTCGGCAAAAGGTCCAAGAATCAAACAGAGTTCTCTCAACTGGGCCCACTCTCTTGTTGTGATGACAACGTTCTTAAAGTCAAGAGAGCACGTCTCTGTCAGGGCGGTGTGATTCAGCTCTGTGACAGCCTGTATTTGCTTGAAGGTTGAATTCCATTGAGTTACACTGGCCACTGGAATGCTTTTGCCATTGCGAAAGACTGCCTCAAATATGTCTTTGAAAATTGTGCTGCAATGAAGTAGAGTTGCACGCTTTGACACTTTGGAGATTGCTTGAGAAACACACTTCACCTCCTTTAACCCTCTGGAGTCGGCTTATCACACCTGCGTGATAGACTCACTTTTTTTCTTATCAGTGCCAAAGAGACTCAAATAACTGTCATTTTTTAATCATTTAGGCAAGTGTTATACATCATTATAATCTGTTAAGTTTCTACAAATTTTTGTGTACAGTCACAATAAAACCAAATTGTGCTGCTTGCAAAATAAAGAAAACAAACATGATGCGCGATCTGCAGCCTCTCTGTCAAAAACGTTCATTCAGATTCTCTCTCAAAAGGACCTATAACTTAATAAATGTTTGTCTCTCAAACATGAGACATATGTCTAAAGAAACATTGAAATAAATAATGTAAATCAAATCAAAAACAAATATTCTGTGTTTATGTAATCTGTTTGAAAAGGGAGAGATCTTCTCATTACCCGCTAATGTGCCACGCCCATGGAGCGCGCGTTCTTTTGAGATTCAAATCTGACACGATCCATGAGAGTAGAGCCAACGCCCACACCAACTCAACGCCAACTCAAACACATCAACACTTCACATCGGTTTGAGATGCGGTGAGGAATAATCCTGGAATATTTTACCTCAGGAAAAGCTGTTTATTTCTAAGAGCAAAGATCCAGGGGAGGATTGTGAGGTAAGTTTATTCTGTTAGCGTCTATGAATATTAAACGCAAAACACCGTTTAAATATGAATCCTTCTGCTACATAAAATGTTATAGATGCAAGACTTTTTAGACAAGATTTATTTGGCTTGTTTTGGACAGATTATGAAGTGTTT
>CM031946.1:28939488-29002245 GCA_018749465.1 Paracanthobrama guichenoti | reverse complement strand
TTGTGCATTGAAGAATATAATCTTTGCCATTGCATAAAAAGAATTTGTTTATTGAAGAGAACATTTCTATTGCAGTGCATTAAAGAATATGCTTTGGCTTTCATACTTTAGCTTGTGCATTGAAGAAAAGTAATATTGCATTGCAACAAAAATTTGTGCATGGAAGAATATGTTCTTTAGCATTGCATGAAATAATTTGTGCATTGAACAGAAAAGTAATATCGCATTGCAACAAGAACTTGTGCATTAAAGAATATGCTTTGGCTTTCATACAAGAGCTTGTGCATTGAAAATAAAAGTATTACTGAATGCATCTAGAACTTGTGCATTGAATATGTTCTTTGGCATTTCATATAAAAACTCATGCATTGAAGAAAAAGAAAAATGCATTGCAACAAAAATTTGTGCATTGAAAAATATGTTCTTTAGCATTGCATAAAATAATCTGTGCATTGACGGGAAAAGTAATATTGCATTGCAACAAGAACTTGTGCATTAAAGAATATGCTTTGGCTTTCATACAAGAAATTGTGCATTGAAGAATATGTTCTTTAGCATTGCATAAAATAATTTGTGCATTGAAGAGACAAGTAATATCGCATTGCAACAAGAACTTGTGCATTAAAGAATATGCTTTGGCTTTCAATACAAGAGCTTGTGCATTGAAGAAAAGTAATATTGCATTGCAACAAAAATTAGTGCATTGAAGAATATGTTCTTTAGCATTGCATGAACTAATTCCTGCATTGAACAGAAAAGTAATATTGTATTGCAATAAGAACATGTGCATTAAAGAATATGTGCTTTTTCATTGCACACAAGAACTTGTGCATTGAAGAATATGCTTTGGCTTTCATACAAGAACTTGTGCATTGAAGAGTATGTTCTTTAGCATTGCATAAAATAATTCGTGCATTGAAGAGAAAAGTAATATCGCATTGCAACAAGAACTTGTGCATTGAAGAATATAATCTTTGCCATTGCATAAAAAGAATTTGTTTATTGAAGAGAACATTTCTATTGCAGTGCATTAAAGAATATGCTTTGGCTTTCATACTTTAGCTTGTGCATTGAAGAAAAGTAATATTGCATTGCAACAAAAATTCGTGCATGGAAGAATATGTTCTTTAGCATTGCATGAAATAATTTGTGCATTGAACAGAAAAGTAATATCGCATTGCAACAAGAACTTGTGCATTAAAGAATATGCTTTGGCTTTCATACAAGAGCTTGTGCATTGAAAATAAAAGTATTACTGAATGCATCTAGAACTTGTGCATTGAATATGTTCTTTGGCATTTCATATAAAAACTCATGCATTGAAGAGAAAAGAAAAAATGCATTGCAACAAAAATTTGTGCATTGAAAAATATGTTCTTTAGCATTGCATAAAATAATCTGTGCATTGACGGGAAAAGTAATATTGCATTGCAACAAGAACTTGTGTATTGAAGAATATGCTTTGGCTTTCATACAAGAAATTGTGCATTGAAGAATATGTTCTTTAGCATTGCATAAAATAATTTGTGCATTGAAGAGACAAGTAATATCGCATTGCAACAAGAACTTGTGCATTAAAGAATATGCTTTGGCTTTCAATACAAGAGCTTGTGCATTGAAGAAAAGTAATATTGCATTGCAACAAAAATTAGTGCATTGAAGAATATGTTCTTTAGCATTGCATGAACTAATTCCTGCATTGAACAGAAAAGTAATATTGTATTGCAATAAGAACATGTGCATTAAAGAATATGTGCTTTTTCATTGCACACAAGAACTTGTGCATTGAAGAATATGCTTTGGCTTTCATACAAGAACTTGTGCATTGAAGAGTATGTTCTTTAGCATTGCATAAAATAATTTGTGCATTGAAGAGAAAAGTAATATCGCATTGCAACAAGAACTTGTGCATTGAAGAATATAATCTTTGCCATTGCATAAAAAGAATTTGTTTATTGAAGAGAACATTTCTATTGCAGTGCATTAAAGAATATGCTTTGGCTTTCATACTTTAGCTTGTGCATTGAAGAAAAGTAATATTGCATTGCAACAAAAATTTGTGCATTGAAGAATATGCTCTAGCTTTCACATAAGAGCTTGTGCATTGAAAATAAAAGTATTACTGCATTGCATCTAGAACTTGTGCGTTGAATATGTTCTTTGGCATTTCATATAAAAACTCATGCATTGAAGAGAAAAGAAAAATTGCATTGCAACAAAAATTTGTGCATTGAAAAATATGTTCTTTAGCATTGCATAAAATAATCTGTGCATTGACGAGAAAAGTAATATTGCATTGCAACAAGAACTTGTGCATTAAAGAATATGCTTTGGCTTTCATACAAGAACTTGTACATTGAAGAGTATGTTCTTTAGCATTGCAAGAAATAATTTGTGCATTGAAGAGAAAAGTAATATTGCATTGCAACAAGAACTTGTGCATTAAAGAATATGCTTTGGCTTTCATACAAGAACTTGTGCATTGAAGAATATAATCTTTGCCATTGCATAAAAAGAATTTGTTTATTGAAGAGAACATTTCTATTGCATTGCAACAAGAACTTGTGCATTAAAGAATATGCTTTGGCTTTCATACTTTAACTTGTGCATTGAAGAAAAGTAATATTGCATTGCAACAAAAATTTGTGCATTGAAGAATATGTTCTTTAGCATTGCATAAAATAATTTGTGCATTGAAGAGAAAAGTAATATTGCATTGCAACAAGATGTTTTACATTAAAGAATATGTGTGCATTTACAAAGTATTGAAGAATATGCTTTGGCTTTCATACAAGAGCTTGTGCATTGAAGAAACGTAATATTGCATTGCAACAAGAACTTGTGCATTGAAGAATATAATCTTTGCCATTGCATAAAAAGAATTTGTTTATTGAAGAGAACATTTCTATTGCATTGCAACAAGAACTTGTGCATTAAAGAATATGCTTTGGCTTTCATACAAGAGCTTGTGCATTGAAGAAAAGTAATATTGCATTGCAACAAAAATTTGTGCATTGAAGAATATGTTCTTTAGCATTGCATAAAATAATTCGTGCATTGAAGAGAAAAGTAATATTGCATTGCAACAAGATCTTTTACATTAAAGAATATGTGCTTTGGCATTACATACAAGAATTTGAGTATTGAAGAATATGCTTTGGCTTTCATACAAGAACTTGTGCATTGAAGATAAAAGTCATATTGCATTGCAACAAGAACTTGTGCATTGAAGAATATGCTTTGGCTTTCAATACAAGAGCTTGTGCATTGAAGAAAAGTAATATTGCATTGCAACAAAAATTAGTGCGTTGAAGAATATGTTCTTTAGCATTGCATGAAATAATTTGTGCATTGAACAGAAAAGTAATATCGCATTGCAACAAGAACTTGTGCATTAAAGAATATGCTTTGGCTTTCATACAAGAGCTTGTGCATTGAAAATAAAAGTATTACTGAATGCATCTAGAAATTGAATATGTTCTTTGGCATTTCATATAAAAACTCATGCATTGAAGAGAAAAGAAAAAATGCATTGCAACAAAAATTTGTGCATTGAAAAATATGTTCTTTAGCATTGCATAAAATAATCTGTGCATTGACGGGAAAAGTAATATTGCATTGCAACAAGAACTTGTGCATTAAAGAATATGCTTTGGCTTTCATACAAGAAATTGTGCATTGAAGAATATGTTCTTTAGCATTGCATAAAAGAATTTGTGCATTGAAGAGAAAAGTAATATTGCATTGCAACAAGAACTTGTGCATTAAAGAATATGCTTGGCTTTCATACAAGAGCTTGTGCATTGAAAAAGTAATATTGCATTGCAACAAAAATTTGTGCATTGAAGAATATGTTCTTTAGCATTGCATAAAATAATTTGTGCATTGAACAGAAAAGTAATATTGCATTGCAACAAGAACTTGTGCATTAAAGAATATGCTTTGGCATTTCATACAAGAACTTGTGCATTGAAGAAAATAATAAGCATTGCAACAAGAACTTGTGCATTGAAGAATATGTTCTTTAGCATTGCATAAAATAATTTGTGCATTGAAAAGAAAAAGTGCGCATTGAAGAACTTGTGCATTGAAGAATATAATCTTTGCATTGCATAAAAGAATTTGTGCATTGAAGAGAAATTTTTTATTGCATTGCAACAAGAACTTGTGCATTAAAGAATATGCTTTGGCTTTCATACAAGAGCTTGTGCATTGAAGAAAAGTAATATTGCATTGCAACAAAAATTTGTGCATTGAAGAATATGTTCTTTAGCATTGCATGAAATAATTTGTGCATTGAGAAGAAAAGTAATATCGCATTGCAACAAGAACTTGTGCATTAAAGAATATGCTTTAGCTTTCACATAAGAGCTTGTGCATTGAAAATAAAAGTATTACTGCATTGCATCTAGAACTTGTGCATTGAATATGTTCTTTGGCATTTCATATAAAAACTCATGCATTGAAGAGAAAAGAAAAATTGCATTGCAACAAAAATTTGTGCATTGAAAAATATGTTCTTTAGCATTGCATAAAATAAATAGAAAAGTAATATTGCATTGCAACAAGAACTTGTGCATTAAAGAATATGTGCTTTTGCATTGCACACAAGAACTTGTGCATTGAAGAATATGCTTTGGCTTTCATACAAGAACTTGTGCATTGAAGAATATGTTCTTTAGCATTGCATAAAATAATTTGTGCATTGAAGAGAAAAGTAATATCGCATTGCAACAAGAACTTGTGCATTGAAGAATAATCTTTGCCATTGCATAAAGAATTGAATATGAAGAGAATTTTATTCACAGTGCATTAAAGAATATGCTTTGGCTTTCATACTTTAGCTTGTGCATTGAAGAAAAGTAATATTGCATTGCAACAAAAATTCGTGCATTGAAGAATATGTTCTTTAGCATTGCATGAAATAATTTGTGCATTGAACAGAAAAGTAATATCGCATTGCAACAAGAACTTGTGCATTAAAGAATATGCTTTGGCTTTCATACAAGAGCTTGTGCATTGAAAATAAAAGTATTACTGAATGCATCTAGAACTTGTGCATTGAATATGTTCTTTGGCATTTCATATAAAAACTCATGCATTGAAGAGAAAAGAAAAATTGCATTGCAACAAAAATTTGTGCATTGAAAAATATGTTCTTTAGCATTGCATAAAATAATCTGTGCATTGACGGAAAAGTAATATTGCAGTAATATTGCATTGCAACAAGAACTTGTGCATTAAAGAAGAATATGCTTTGGCTTTCATACAAGAAATTGTGCATTGAAGAATATTCTTTAGCATTGCATAAAATAATTTGTGCATTGAAGAGACAAGTAATATCGCATTGCAACAAGAACTTGTGCATTAAAGAATATGCTTTGGCTTTCAATACAAGAGCTTGTGCATTGAAGAAAAGTAATATTGCATTGCAACAAAAATTAGTGCATTGAAGAATATGTTCTTTAGCATTGCATGAACTAATTCCTGCATTGAACAGAGAAAAGTAATATTGCATTGCAATAAGAACATGTGCATTAAAGAATATGCTTTTTCATTGCACACAAGAACTTGTGCATTGAAGAATATGCTTTGGCTTTCATACAAGAACTTGTGCATTGAAGAGTATGTTCTTTAGCATTGCATAAAAATAATTCGTGCATTGAAGAGAAAAGTAATATCGCATTGCAACAAGAACTTGTGCATTGAAGAATATAATCTTTGCCATTGCATAAAAAGAATTTGTTTATTGAAGAGAACATTTCTATTGCAGTGCATTAAAGAATATGCTTTGGCTTTCATACTTTAGCTTGTGCATTGAAGAAAAGTAATATTGCATTGCAACAAAAATTTGTGCATGGAAGAATATGTTCTTTAGCATTGCATGAAATAATTTGTGCATTGAACAGAAAAAAAAGTAATATCGCATTGCAACAAGAACTTGTGCATTAAAGAATATGCTCTAGCTTTCACATAAGAGCTTGTGCATTGAAAATAAAAGTATTACTGCATTGCATCTAGAACTTGTGCATTGAATATGTTCTTTGGCATTTCATATAAAAACTCATGCATTGAAGAGAAAAGAAAAATTGCATTGCAACAAAAATTTGTGCATTGAAAAATATGTTCTTTAGCATTGCATAAAATAATCTGTGCATTGACGGGAAAAGTAATATTGCATTGCAACAAGAACTTGTGCATTAAAGAATATGTGATTTTTCATTGCACTCAAGAACTTGTGCATTGAAGAATATGCTTTGGCTTTCATACAAGAACTTGTACATTGAAGAGTATGTTCTTTAGAATTGCATGAAATAATTTGTGCATTGAAGAGAAAAGTAATATCGCATTGCAACAAGAACTTGTGCATTGAAGAATATAATCTTTGCCATTGCATAAAAAGAATTTGTTTATTGAAGAGAACATATTGCATTGCAAGAACTTGTGCATTAAAGAATATGCTTTGGCTTTCATACTTTAGCTTGTGCATTGAAGAAAAGTAATATTGCATTGCAACAAAAATTTGTGCATTGAAGAATATGTTCTTTAGCATTGCATGAAATAATTTGTGCATTGAACAGAAAAGTAATATTGCATTGCAACAAGAACTTGTGCATTAAAGAATATTGGCTTTCATACACAAGAGCTTGTGCATTGAAAATAAAAGTATTAATTGCATCTAGAACTTGTGCATTGAATATGTTCTTTGGCATTTCATATAAAAACTCATGCATTGAAGAGAAAAGAAAAATTGCATTGCAACAAAAATTTGTGCATTGAAAAATATGTTCTTTAGCATTGCATAAAATAATCTGTGCATTGACGAGAAAAGTAATATTGCATTGCAACAAGAACTTGTGCATTAAAGAATATGCTTTGGCTTTCATACAAGAAATTGTGCATTGAAGAATATGTTCTTTAGCATTGCATAAAATAATTTGTGCATTGAAGAGACAAGTAATATCGCATTGCAACAAGAACTTGTGCATTAAAGAATATGCTTTGGCTTTCATACAAGAGCTTGTGCATTGAAGAAAAGTAATATTGCATTGCAACAAAAATTAGTGCATTGAAGAATATGTTCTTTAGCATTGCATGAAATAATTCCTGCATTGAACAGAAAAGTAATATTGCATTGCAACAAGAACTTGTGCATTAAAGAATATGTGCTTTTTTCATTGCACACAAAGAACTTGTGCATTGAAGAATATGCTTTGGCTTTCATACAAGAACTTGTGCATTGAAAATATTCTTTAGCATTGCATAAAATAATTTGTGCATTGAAGAGAAAAGTAATATCGCATTGCAACAAGAACTTGTGCATTGAAGAATATAATCTTTGCCATTGCAAAAAGAATTTGTTTATTGAAGAGAACATTTCTATTGCAGTGCATTAAAGAATATGCTTTGGCTTTCATAATTTAGCTTGTGCATTGAAGAAAAGTAATATTGCATTGCAACAAAAATTTGTGCATTGAAGAATATGCTTTAGCTTTCACACAAGAGCTTGTGCATTGAAAATAAAAGTATTACTGCATTGCATCTAGAACTTGTGCATTGAATATGTTCTTTGGCATTTCATATAAAAACTCATGCATTGAAGAGAAAAGTAAAATTGCATTGCAACAAAAATTTGTGCATTGAAAAATATGTTCTTTAGCATTGCATAAAATAATTGTGCATTGAAGAGAAAAGTAATATTGCATTGCAACAAGAACTTGTGCATTAAAGAATATGCTTTGGCTTTCATACAAAACTTGTGCATTGAAGAAGAGTATGTTCTTTAGCATTGCAAAAATAATTTGTGCATTGAAGAAAAGTAATATTGCATTGCAACAAGAACTTGTGCATTAAAGAATATGCTTTGGCTTTCATACAAGAACTTGTGCATTAAAGAATATAATCTTTGCATTGCATAAAAAGAATTTGTGCATTGAAGAGAAAATGTTCTATTGCATTGCAACAAGAACTTGTGCATTAAAGAATATGCTTTGGCTTTCATACTTTAACTTGTGCATTGAAGAAAAGTAATATTGCATTGCAACAAAAAATTTGTGCATTGAATATGTTCTTTAGCATTGCATAAAATAATTTGTGCATTGAAAGAAAAGTAATATTGCATTGCAACAAGAACTTGTGCATTAAAAAATATATGCTTTGGCATTACATACAAGAATTTGTGCATTGAAGAATATGCTTTGAAAACAAGAACTTGTGCATTGAAAAAAAAGTAATTTGCATTGCAACAAGAACTTGTGCATTGAAGAATATAATCTTTTGCATTGCATAAAAAGAATTTGTTTATTGAAGAGAAAATTTCTATTGCATTGCAACAAGAACTTGTGCATTAAAGAATATGCTTTGGCTTTCATACAAGAGCTTGTGCATTGAAGAAAAGTAATATTGCATTGCAACAAAAATTTGTGCATTGAAGAATATGTTCTTTAGCATTGCATAAAATAATTTGTGCATTGAAGAGAAAAGTAATATTGCATTGCAACAAGAACTTGTGCATTAAAGAATATGTGCTTTGGCATTGCATACAAGAATTTGAGTGCATTGAAAGAATATGCTTGCATTGCATACAAGAACTTGTGCATTGAAGATAAAAGAATATTGCATTGCAACAAGAACTTGTGCATTGAAGAATATACACAAGAGCTTGTGCATTGAAGAAAAGTAATATTGCATTGCAACAAAAATTTGTGCATTGAAGAATATGTTCTTTAGCATTGCATGAACTAATTCCTGCATTGAACAGAAAAGTAATATTGCATTGCAACAAGAACATGTGCATTAAAGAATATGTGCTTTTTCATTGCACACAAGAACTTGTGCATTGAAGAATATGCTTTGGCTTTCATACAAGAACTTGTGCATTGAAGAGTATGTTCTTTAGCATTGCATAAAATAATTCTTGTGCATTGAAGAGAAAAGTAATATCGCATTGCAACAAGAACTTGTGCATTGAAGAATATAATCTTTGCCATTGCATAAAAAGAATTTGTTTATTGAAGAGAACATTTCTATTGCAGTGCATTAAAGAATATGCTTTGGCTTTCATACTTTAGCTTGTGCATTGAAGAAAAGTAATATTGCATTGCAACAAAAATTTGTGCATTGAAGAATATGTTCTTTAGCATTGCATGAAATAATTTGTGCATTGAACAGAAAAGTAATATCGCATTGCAACAAGAACTTGTGCATTAAAGAATATGCTTTGGCTTTCATACAAGAGCTTGTGCATTGAAAATAAAAGTATTACTGCAATGCATCTAGAACTTGTGCATTGAATATGTTCTTTGGCATTTCATCATATAAAACTCATGCATTGAAGAGAAAAGAAAAATTGCATTGCAACAAAAATTTGTGCATTGAAAAATATGTTCTTTAGCATTGCATAAAATAATCTGTGCATTGACGGGAAAAGTAATATTGCATTGCAACAAGAACTTGTGTATTGAAGAATATGCTTTGGCTTTCATACAAGAAATTGTGCATTGAAGAATATGTTCTTTAGCATTGCATAAAATAATTTGTGCATTGAAGAGACAAGTAATATTGCATTGCAACAAGAACTTGTGCATTAAAGAATATGCTTTGGCTTTCAATACAAGAGCTTGTGCATTGAAGAAAAGTAATATTGCATTGCAACAAAAATTAGTGCATTGAAGAATATGTTCTTTAGCATTGCATGAACTAATTCCTGCATTGAACAGAAAAGTAATATTGTTTGCAATAAGAACATGTGCATTAAAGAATATGTGCTTTTTCATTGCACACAAGAACTTGTGCATTGAAGAATATGCTTTGGCTTTCATACAAGAACTTGTGCATTGAAGAGTATGTTCTTTAGCATTGCATAAAATAATTTGCATTGAAGAGAAAAGTAATATCGCATTGCAACAAGAACTTGTGCATTGAAGAATATAATCTTTGCCATTGCATAAAAAGAATTTGTTTATTGAAGAGAACATTTCTATTGCAGTGCATTAAAGAATATGCTTTGGCTTTCATACTTTAGCTTGTGCATTGAAGAAAAGTAATATTGCATTGCAACAAAAATTCGTGCATGGAAGAATATGTTCTTTAGCATTGCATGAAATAATTTGTGCATTGAACAGAAAAGTAATATCGCATTGCAACAAGAACTTGTGCATTAAAGAATATGCTTTGGCTTTCATACAAGAGCTTGTGCATTGAAAATAAAAGTATTACTGCATTGCATCTAGAACTTGTGCATTGAATATGTTCTTTGGCATTTCATATAAAAACTCATGCATTGAAGAGAAAAGAAAAATTGCATTGCAACAAAAATTTGTGCATTGAAAAATATGTTCTTTAGCATTGCATAAAATAATCTGTGCATTGACGGGAAAAGTAATATTGCATTGCAACAAGAACTTGTGCATTAAAGAATATGCTTTGGCATTGCATACAAGAAATTGTGCATTGAAGAATATGTTCTTTAGCATTGCATAAAATAATTTGTGCATTGAAGAGAAAAGTAATATTGCATTGCAACAAGAACTTGTGCATTAAAGAATATGCTTTGGCTTTCAATACAAGAGCTTGTGCATTGAAGAAAAGTAATATTGCATTGCAACAAAAATTAGTGCATTGAAGAATATGTTCTTTAGCATTGCATAAACTAATTCCTGCATTGAACAGAAAAGTAATATTGCATTGCAACAAGAACATGTGCATTAAAGAATATGTGCTTTGGCATTGCATACAAGAACTTGTGCATTGAAAGAATATGCTTTGGCTTTCATACAAGAACTTGTGCATTGAAGAATATGTTCTTTAGCATTGCATAAAATAATTTTGTGCATTTGAAGAGAAAAGTAATATCGCATTGCAACAAGAACTTGTGCATTGAAGAATATAATCTTTGCCATTGCATAAAAAGAATTTGTTTATTGAAGAGAACATTTCTATTGCAGTGCATTAAAGAATATGCTTTGGCTTTCATACTTTAGCTTGTGCATTGAAGAAAAGTAATATTGCATTGCAACAAAAATTTGTGCATGGAAGAATATGTTCTTTAGCATTGCATGAAATAATTTGTGCATTGAACAGAAAAGTAATACTGCATTGCAACAAGAACTTGTGCATTAAAGAATAATTTCATGCAAGAACTTGTGCATTGAAAGAAAAGTAATATTTGCAAAAATTTGTGCATTGAAGAATTTGCATTGCATAAACATTGCATTGAATATTGCATTGCAACAAGAATTTGTGCATTGAAGAATATGCTTTGGCATTGCAACAAATTTGTGCATTGAAAGAAAAGTAATATTGCATTGCAACAAGAACTTGTGCATTAAAGAAACTTTTGCATTGCAACAAGAACTTGTGCAAAGAATATGCTTTAGCATTGCATAAAGAACTTGTGCATTGAAGAATAAAATTTTGCTTTGCATTGCAACAAAAAGAACTTGTGCATTGAAAGAATAAGTAATATTGCATTGCAACAAGATTGCATTGAAGAATATGTCTTTGCATTGCAACAAGAATTTGTGCATTGAAGAATATGTTCTTTAGCATTGCATAAAAGAATTTGTGCATTGAAGAGAAAAGTAATATTGCATTGCAACAAGAACTTGTGCATTAAAGAATATGCTTTGGCTTTCATACAAGAGCTTGCATGCATTGAAGAAAAGTAATATTGCATTGCAACAAAAATTTGTGCATTGAAGAATATGTTCTTTAGCATTGCATGAAATAATTTGTGCATTGAACAGAAAAGTAATAATATTGCATTGCAACAAGAACTTGTGCATTAAAGAATATGCTTTGGCTTTCATACAAGAGCTTGTGCATTGAAAGAAAAGTATTATTGCATTGCATCTAGAACTTGTGCATTGAATATGTTCTTTGGCATTTCATATAAAAACTCATGCATTGAAAGAAAAGAAAAATTGCATTGCAACAAAAATTTGTGCATTGAAAAATATGTTCTTTAGCATTGCATAAAATAATTCTGTGCATTGAGAGAAATATTGCATTGCAACAAGAACTTGTATTAAAGAATATTGCATTGCAACAAGAACTTGTGCATTGAAGAATATGCTTTGGCTTTCATACAAGAACTTGTGCATTGAAGAAAAGTAATATTGCATTGCAACAAGAATTTGTGCATTGAAGAATATGTTCTTTTGCATTGCATAAAAGAATTTGTGCATTGAAGAGAAAAGTAATATTGCATTGCAACAAGAACTTGTGCATTAAAGAATATGCTTTGGCTTTCATACAAGAGCTTGTGCATTGAAGAAAAGTAATATTGCATTGCAACAAAAATTAGTGCATTGAAGAATATGTTCTTTAGCATTGCATGAAATAATTTGTGCATTGAACAGAAAAGTAATATTGCATTGCAACAAGAACTTGTGCATTAAAGAATATGCTTTGGCTTTCACACAAGAGCTTGTGCATTGAAAATAAAAGTATTACTGCATTGCATCTAGAACTTGTGCATTGAATATGTTCTTTGGCATTTCATATAAAAACTCATGCATTGAAGAAAAAAAAATGCATTGCAACAAAAATTTGTGCATTGAAAAATATGTTCTTTAGCATTGCATAAAATAATCTGTGCATTGAAGAAAAGTAATATTGCATTGCAACAGAACTTGTGCATTAAAGAATATGCTTTGGCTTTCATACAAGAACTTGTGCATTGAAGAATATGTTCTTTAGCATTGCATAAAATAATTTGTGCATTGAAGAGAAAAGTAATAGCATTGCAACAAGAACTTGTGCATTAAAGAATATCGGCTTGCAACAAGAACTTGTGCATTGAAGAAAAGTAAATATTGCTCATTGAAGAAGCTTTAGCATTGCACAAAATAATTTGTGCATTGAAGAAGAAAAGTAATATTGCATTGCAACAAGAATTTGTGCATTGAAGAATATTCTTTAGCATTGCATATAAATACTTGTGCATTGAAAGAAAAGTAATATTGCATTGCAACAAGAACTTGTGCATTGAAGAATATGTTCTTTGGCATTTCATAAAGAACTTGTGCATTGAAAGCATTGCATTGCAACAAGAATTTGTGCATTGAAGAATATGTTCTTTAGCATTGCATAAAAGAACTTGTGCATTGAAGAGAAAAGTAATATTGCATTGCAACAAGAACTTGTGCATTGAAGAATATGCTTTGGCTTTCATACAAGAGCTTGTGCATTGAAGATATGTTCTATTGCATTGCAAAAATTTGTGCATTGAAGAAAATGTTCTTTGCATTGCATGAAATAATTTGTGCATTGAAAAGAAAATAATATTGCATTGCAACAAGAACTTGTGCATTGAAGAATATAATCTTTGCCATTGCATAAAAAGAATTTGTTTATTGAAGAGAACATTCTATTGCATTGCAACAAGAACTTGTGCATTAAAGAATATGCTTTGGCTTTCATACAAGAACTTGTGCATTGAAGAAAAGTAATATTGCATTGCAACAAAAATTTGTGCATTGAAGAATATGTTCTTTAGCATTGCATAAAATAATTTGTGCATTGAAGAGAAAAGTAATATTGCATTGCAACAAGAACTTTTGCAAAAAGAATATGCTTTGCATTAAAGAAATTGAAGAATATGCTTTGGCATTCATACAAGAACTTGTGCATTGAAGAGAAAATAATATTGCATTGCAACAAGAACTTGTGCATTGAAGAATATGTTCTTTAGCATTGCATAAAATAATTTGTGCATTGAAGAGAAAAGTAATATTGCATTGCAACAAGAACTTGTGCATTAAAGAATATGCTTTGGCTTTCATACAAGAGCTTGTGCATTGAAGAAAAGTAATATTGCATTGCAACAAAAATTAGTGCATTGAAGAATATGTTCTTTAGCATTGCATGAAATAATTTGTGCATTGAACAGAAAAGTAATATCGCATTGCAACAAGAACTTGTGCATTAAAGAATATGCTTTGGCTTTCATACAAGAGCTTGTGCATTGAAAATAAAAGTATTACTGCATTGCATCTAGAACTTGTGCATTGAATATGTTCTTTGGCATTTCATATAAAAACTCATGCATTGAAGAGAAAAGAAAAATTGCATTGCAACAAAAATTTGTGCATTGAAAATATGTTCTTTAGCATTGCATAAAATAATCTGTGCATTGAAGAGGAAAAGTAATATTGCATTGCAACAAGAACTTGTGCATTAAAAAGAATGTATTTGCATTGCAACAAGAACTTGTGCATTGAAAGAATATGCTTTGGCATTTCATACAAGAATTTGTGCATTGTGCATTGAAGAATATGTTCTTTAGCATTGCATAAAATAATTTGTGCATTGAAGAGAAAGTAATATTGCATTGCAACAAGAACTTGTGCATTGAAGAATATAATCTTGGCTGCATTGCATGCAAGAATTTGTGCATTGAAAGAAAAGTAATATTGCATTGCAACAAGAACAGTGCATTAAAGAATATGCTTTGGCTTTCATACAAGAGCTTGTGCATTGAAGAAAAGTAATATTGCATTGCAACAAAAATTTGTGCATTGAAGAATATGTTCTTTAGCATTGCATGAAATAATTTGTGCATTGAACAGAAAAGTAATATTGCATTGCAACAAGAACTTGTGCATTAAAGAATATGCTTTGGCTTTCACACAAGAGCTTGTGCATTGAAAATAAAAGTATTACTGCATTGCATCTAGAACATTGCAAGAATATGTTCTTTGGCATTTCATATAAAAACTCATGCATTGAAGAGAAAAAAAAATTGCATTGCAACAAAAATTTGTGCATTGAAGAATATGTTCTTTAGCATTGCATAAAATAATCTGTGCATTGGCGAGAAAAGTAATATTGCATTGCAACAAGAACTTGTGCATTAAAGAATATGCTTTGGCATTTCATACAAGAAACTTGTGCATTGAAGAATATGTTTTTAGCATTGCATGAAATAAAGAACTGTGCATTGAAAAAGTAATATTGCATTGCAACAAGAACTTGTGCATTGAAGAATATAATCTTTTTAGCATTTGTTTATTGAAGAGAAAAGTAATATTGCATTGCAACAAGAACTTGTGCATTAAAGAATATGCTTTGGCTTTCATATACAAAGCTTGTGCATTGAAGAAAAGTAATATTGCATTGCAACAAAAATTTGTGCATTGAAGAATATGTTCTTTAGCATTGCATGAAATAATTTGTGCATTGAACAGAAAAGTAATATTGCATTGCAACAAGAACTTGTGCATTAAAGAATATGCTCTAGCTTTCATACAAGAGCTTGTGCATTGAAAATAAAAGTATTACTGCATTGCATCTAGAACTTGTGCATTGAATATGTTCTTTGGCATTTCATATAAAAACTCATGCATTGAAGAGAAAAGAAAAATTGCATTGCAACAAAAATTTGTGCATTGAAAAATATGTTCTTTAGCATTGCATAAAATAATCTGTGCATTGACGAGAAAAGTAATATTGCATTGCAACAAGAACTTGTGCATTAAAGAATATGCTTTGGCTTTCATACAAGAACTTGTGCATTGAAGAATATGTTCTTTAGCATTGCATAAAAAGAATTTGTGCATTTGTAATATTGCATTGCAACAAGAACTTGTGCATTGAAAGAATATAATATCGCATTGCAACAAGAACTTGTGCATTGAAGAATATAATCTTTGCCATTGCATAAAAAGAATTTGTGCATTGAAGAGAACATTTCTATTGCATTGCAACAAGAACTTGTGCATTAAAGAATATGCTTTGGCTTTTCATAAAACTTGTGCATTGAAGAAAAGTAATATTGCATTGCAACAAAAATTTGTGCATTGAAGAATATGTTCTTTAGCATTGCATAAAATAATTCGTGCATTGAAGAGAAAAGTAATATTGCATTGCAACAAGAACTTTTGCATTAAAGAATATGTGCTTTGGCATTACATACAAGAATTTGTGCATTGAAGAATATGCTCTTTTGCATTTCATAAAAGAACTTTGCATTGAAGAGAAAAGTCATATTGCATTGCAACAAGAACTTGTGCATTAAAGAATATGCTTTGGCTTTCATACAAGAGCTTGTGCATTGAAGAAAAGTAATATTGCATTGCAACAAAAATTAGTGCATTGAAGAATATGTTCTTTAGCATTGCATGAAATAATTTGTGCATTGAACAGAAAAGTAATATCGCATTGCAACAAGAACTTGTGCATTAAAGAATATGCTTTAGCTTTCACACACAAGAGCTTGTGCATTGAAAATAAAAGTATTACTGAATGCATCTAGAACTTGTGCATTGAATATGTTCTTTGGCATTTCATATAAAAACTCATGCATTGAAGAGAAAAGAAAAATTGCATTGCAACAAAAATTTGTGCATTGAAAAATATGTTCTTTAGCATTGCATAAAATAATCTGTGCATTGAAGAGAAAAGTAATATTGCATTGCAACAAGAACTTGTGCATTAAAGAATATGCTTTGGCTTTCATACAAGAACTTGTGCATTGAAGAAAATAATATTGCATTGCAACAAAAATTTGTGCATTGAAAATATGTTCTTTAGCATTGCATAAAAGAATTTGTGCATTGAAGAATATGTTCTTAGCATTGCATAAAATAATTTGTGCATTGAAGAATAAGTAATATTGCATTGCAACAAGAACTTGTGCATTGAAGAATAATATCTTTGGCTTTGCATAAAAAGAATTTGTGCATTGAAGAGAAAAGTAATATTGCATTGCAACAAGAACTTGTGCATTGAAGAATATGCTTTATTTCATACTTTAGCTTGTGCATTGAAAGAAAAGTAATATTGCATTGCAACAAAAATTTGTGCATTGAAGAATATGTTCTTTAGCATTGCAGAAATAATTTGTGCATTGAACAGAAAAGTAATATTGCATTGCAACAAGAACTTGTGCATTAAAGAATATGCTTTGGCTTTCATACAAGAGCTTGTGCATTGAAAAAAAAAAGTATTGCATTGCATCTAGAAACTGTGCATTGAATATGTTCTTTGGCATTTCATATAAAAACTCATGCATTGAAGAGAAAAGAAAAATTGCATTGCAACAAAAATTTGTGCATTGAAAAATATGTTCTTTAGCATTGCATAAAATAATCTGTGCATTGAAGGAAAAGTAATATTGCATTGCAACAAAATATGCTTTTGCATTGCAACAAGAACTTGTGCATTGAAGAATATGCTTTGGCTTTACATACAAGAAAGTTGTGCATTGAAGAATATTGAAGAATATGTTCTTTAGCATTGCATAAAATAATTCGTGCATTGAAGAGAAAAGTAATATTGCATTGCAACAAGAACTTGTGCATTAAAGAATATGCTTTGGCTTTCAATACAAGAGCTTGTGCATTGAAGAAAAGTAATATTGCATTGCAACAAAAATTAGTGCATTGAAGAATATGTTCTTTAGCATTGCATGAACTAATTCCTGCATTGAACAGAAAAGTAATATTGCATTGCAACAAGAACATGTGCATTAAAGAATATGTGCTTTTGCATTGCACACAAGAACTTGTGCATTGAAGAATATGCTTTGGCTTTCATACAAGAACTTGTGCATTGAAGAGTATGTTCTTTAGCATTGCATAAAATAATTCGTGCATTGAAGAGAAAAGTAATATCGCATTGCAACAAGAACTTGTGCATTGAAGAATATAATCTTTGCCATTGCATAAAAAGAATTTGTTTATTGAAGAGAACATTTCTATTGCAGTGCATTAAAGAATATGCTTTGGCTTTCATACTTTAGCTTGTGCATTGAAGAAAAGTAATATTGCATTGCAACAAAAATTTGTGCATGGAAGAATATGTTCTTTAGCATTGCATGAAATAATTTGTGCATTGAACAGAAAAGTAATATCGCATTGCAACAAGAACTTGTGCATTAAAGAATATAATCTTTGGCTTTCATAAAAAGATTTGTGCATTGAAAAGAAAATTTTATTGCATTGCAACAAGAACTTGTGCATTAAAGAATATGCTTTGGCTTTCATACAAGAACTTGTGCATTGAAGAAAAGTAATATTGCATTGCAACAACAAAAATTGTGCATTGAAGAATATGTTCTTTAGCATTGCATAAAATAATTTGTGCATTGAAGAGAAAAGTAATATTGCATTGCAACAACTTGTGCATTAAAACAAGAATTTGTGCATTAAAGAATATGCTTTGCTTTACAAGGCATTGCATAAAATAATATTGCATTGTGCATTGAAGAATATGTTCTTTGGCATTTCATACAAAATAATTGTGCATTGAAGAAAAAAAGTAATATTGCATTGCAACAAGAAATTTGTGCATTGAAGAATATGTTCTTTAGCATTTCATAAAATAATTTGTGCATTGAAGAAAAGTAATATTGCATTGCATCAACAAGAACTTGTGCATTAAAGAATATGCTTTGGCTTTCAATACAAGAGCTTGTGCATTGAAGAAAAGTAATATTGCATTGCAACAAAAATTAGTGCATTGAAGAATATGTTCTTTAGCATTGCATGAAATAATTTGTGCATTGAACAGAAAAGTAATATTGCATTGCAACAAGAACTTGTGCATTAAAGAATATGCTTTGGCTTTCATACAAGAACTTGTGCATTGAAGAATATGCTTTGGCTTTCATACAAGAACTTGTGCATTGAAGAGTATGTTCTTTAGCATTGCATAAAATAATTTGTGCATTGAAGAGAAAAGTAATATCGCATTGCAACAAGAACTTGTGCATTGAAGAATATAATCTTTGCCATTGCATAAAAAGAATTTGTTTATTGAAGAGAACATTTCTATTGCAGTGCATTAAAGAATATGCTTTGGCTTTCATACTTTAGCTTGTGCATTGAAGAAAAGTAATATTGCATTGAACAAAAATTTGTGCATGGAAGAATATGTTCTTTAGCATTGCATGAAATAATTTGTGCATTGAACAGAAAAGTAATATCGCATTGCAACAAGAACTTGTGCATTGAAGAATATAATCTTTAGCATTGCATAAAAGAATTTGTTTATTGAGAACATTTCTATTGCATTGCAACAAGAACTTGTGCATTAAAGAATATGCTTTGGCTTTCATACAAGAGCTTGTGCATTGAAGAAAAGTAATATTGCATTGCAACAAAAATTTGTGCATTGAAGAATATGTTCTTTAGCATTGCATAAAATAATTTGTGCATTGAAGAGAAAAGTAATATTGCATTGCAACAAGATCTTTTACATTAAAGAATATGTGCTTTGCATTACATACAAGAATTTGAGTATTGAAGAATATGCTTTGGCTTTCATACAAGAACTCGTGCATTGAAGATAAAAGTCATATTGCATTGCAACAAGAACTTGTGCATTGAAGAATATAATCTTTGCCATTGCATAAAAATAATTTGTTTATTGAAGAGAAAATTGCTATTGCATTGCAACAAGAACTTGTGCATTAAAGAATATGCTTTGGCTTTCAATACAAGAGCTTGTGCATTGAAGAAAAGTAATATTGCATTGCAACAAAAATTAGTGCATTGAAGAATATGTTCTTTAGCATTGCATGAAATAATTTGTGCATTGAACAGAAAAGTAATATCGCATTGCAACAAGAACTTGTGCATTAAAGAATATGCTCTAGCTTTCACATAAGAGCTTGTGCATTGAAAATAAAAGTATTACTGCATTGCATCTAGAACTTGTGCATTGAATATGTTCTTTGGCATTTCATATAAAAACTCATGCATTGAAGAGAAAAGAAAAATTGCATTGCAACAAAAATTTGTGCATTGAAGAATATGTTCTTTAGCATTGCATAAAATAATTTGTGCATTGAAGAAAAGTAATATTGCATTGCAACAAGATCTTTTACATTAAGAATATTGCATTACATACAAGAATTTGAGTATTGAAGAATATTGCTTTCATACAAGAACTTGTGCATTGAAGAAAAGTCATATTGCATTGCAACAAGAACTTGTGCATTGAAGAATATAATCTTTAGCATTGCATAAAAATAATTTGTTTATTGAAGAGAAAAGTGCTATTGCATTGCAACAAGAACTTGTGCATTAAAGAATATGCTTTGGCTTTCATACAAGAGCTTGTGCATTGAAGAAAAGTAATATTGCATTGCAACAGTGCATTGAAGAATATGTTCTTTAGCATTGCATGAAATAATTTGTGCATTGAACAGAAAAGTAATATCGCATTGCAACAAGAACTTGTGCATTAAAGAATATGCTTTAGCTTTCATACAAGAGCTTGTGCATTGAAAATAAAAGTATTACTGAATGCATCTAGAACTTGTGCATTGAATATGTTCTTTGGCATTTCATATAAAAACTCATGCATTGAAGAGAAAAGAAAATGCATGCATTGCAACAAAAATTTGTGCATTGAAAAATATGTTCTTTAGCATTGCATAAAATAATCTGTGCATTGACGAGAAAAGTAATATTGCATTGCAACAAGAACTTGTGCATTAAAGAATATGCTTTGGCTTTCATACAAGAAATTGTGCATTGAAGAATATGTTCTTTAGCATTGCATAAAATAATTTGTGCATTGAAGAGAAAAGTAATATCGCATTGCAACAAGAACTTGTGCATTAAAGAATATGCTTTGGCTTTCATACAAGAGCTTGTGCATTGAAGAAAAGTAATATTGCATTGCAACAAGAATTTGTGCATTGAAGAATATGTTCTTTAGCATTTGCATAAAATAATTTGTGCATTGAAGAGAAAAGTAATATTGCATTGCAACAAGAACTTGTGCATTAAAGAATATGCTTTGGCTTTCTTTCATACAAGAGCTTGTGCATTGAAGAAAAGTAATATTGCATTGCAACAAAAATTTGTGCATTGAAGAATATGTTCTTTAGCATTGCATAAAATAATTGTGCATTGAAGAGAAAAGTAATATTGCATTGCAACAAGAACTTTTGCATTAAAGCATGCTTTGGCATTACATACAAGAACTTGTGCATTGAAGAATATAATCTTTTGCATTGCATAAAAGAATTTGTGCATTGAAGAGAAAAGTAATATTGCATTGCAACAAGAACTTGTGCATTAAAGAATATGCTTTGGCTTTCATACAAGAGCTTGTGCATTGAAGAAAAGTAATATTGCATTGCAACAAAAATTAGTGCATTGAAGAATATGTTCTTTAGCATTGCATAAAATAATTTGTGCATTGAACAGAAAAGTAATATTGCATTGCAACAAGAACTTGTGCATTAAAGAATATGTGCTTTGGCATTGCACACAAGAACTTGTGCATTGAAGAATATGCTTTGGCTTTCATACAAGAACTTGTGCATTGAAATATGTTCTTTAGCATTGCATAAAATAAATTGTGCATTGAAAGAAAAGTAATATCGCATTGCAACAAGAACTTGTGCATTGAAGAATATAATCTTTGCCATTGCATAAAAAGAATTTGTTTATTGAAGAGAACATTTCTATTGCATTGCATTAAAGAATAATGCTTTGCATTGCAAAAAAATAACTTGTGCATTGAAGAATATGTTCTTTAGCATTGCATAAAATAACTTTGCATTGAACAGAAAAGTAATATTGCATTGCAACAAGAACTTGTGCATTGAAGAATATGTTCTTTAGCATTGCATAAAAGAATTTGTGCATTGAAAGAAAAGTAATATTGCATTGCAACAAGAACTTGTGCATTAAAGAATATGCTTTAGCATTGCTTTTGCATTGCAACAAGAACTTGTGCATTAAAGCATTTGTGCATTGAAAAGAAAAAGTATTACTGCATTGCATCTAGAACTTGTGCATTAAAGAATATGTTCTTTGGCATTTCATATAAAAACTCATGCATTGAAGAAAAAGAAAATTGCATTGCAACAAAAATTTGTGCATTGAAAAATATGTTCTTTAGCATTGCATAAAATAATCTGTGCAAGAAAAGTAATATTGCATTGCAACAAGAACTTGTGCATTAAAGAATATGCTTTGGCATTGCATACAAGAACTTGTGCATTGAAGAATATAATCTTTGCCATTGCATAAAAAGAATATTCTTTGCATTGCAGAGAACAGTAATATTGCATTGCAACAAGAACTTGTGCATTAAAGAATATGCTTTGGCTTTCATACAAGAGCTTGTGCATTGAAGAAAAGTAATATTGCATTGCAACAACAAAAATTTGTGCATTGAAGAATATGTTCTTTAGCATTGCATGAAATAATTTGTGCATTGAACAGAAAAGTAATATTGCATTGCAACAAGAACTTGTGCATTAAAGAATATGCTTTAGCTTTCACACAAGAGCTTGTGCATTGAAAATAAAAGTATTACTGCATTGCATCTAGAACTTGTGCATTGAATATGTTCTTTGGCATTTCATATAAAAACTTGTGCATTGAAGAAAAAAAAGAATATGCATTGCAACAAAAATTTGTGCATTGAAAAATATGTTCTTTAGCATTGCATAAAATAATTTGTGCATTGAAGAGAAAAGTAATATTGCATTGCAACAAGAACTTGTGCATTAAAGAAATGCTTTGCATTGCATACAAAAATTTGTGCATTGAAGAATATGTTTTTGCATTGCAAAAGAATTTGTGCATTGAAGAAAAAGTAATATTGCATTGCAACAAGAACTTGTGCATTGAAGAATATAATTGCATACAAGAACTTGTGCATTGAAGAATATAATCTTTGCCATTGCATAAAAGAATTTGTTTATTGAAGAGAACATTTCTATTGCATTGCAACAAGAACTTGTGCATTAAAGAATATGCTTTGGCTTTCATACAAGAGCTTGTGCATTGAAGAAAAGTAATATTGCATTGCAACAAAAATTTGTGCATTGAAGAATATGTTCTTTAGCATTGCATAAAATAATTTGTGCATTGAAGAGAAAAGTAATATTGCATTGCAACAAGAACTTGTGCATTAAAGAATATGTGCTTTGGCATTGCACATACAAGAATTTGCATTGAAGAATATGCTTTGGCTTTCATACAAGAACTTGTGCATTGAAGATAAAAATATGCTTTGCTTTGCATACAAGGCTTTTGTGCATTGAAGAAAAATAATATTGCATTGCAACAAAAATTTGTGCATTGAAGAATATGTTCTTTAGCATTGCATGAAATAATTTGTGCATTGAAGAGAAAAGTAATATTGCATTGCAACAAGAACTTGTGCATTAAAGAATATGCTTTGGCTTTCATACAAGAGCTTGTGCATTGAAAAATAAAAGTATTATTGCATTGCATCAAGAACTTGTGCATTGAAAGAATATGTTCTTTGGCATTGCATAAAAAAACTTGTGCATTGAAGAAAAAAAAAAATTGCATTGCAACAAAAATTTGTGCATTGAAAAATATGTTCTTTAGCATTGCATGTGCAAAAAATAATCTTGCATTGCATTGTGCATTGGAAAAGTAATATTGCATTGCAACAAGAACTTTTGTGCATTGAAGAATATGCTATTGCATTGCATACAAGATTGTGCATTGAAGAATATGTTCTTTGCATTGCATAAAATAATTTGTGCATTGAAGAGAAAAGTAATATTGCATTGCAACAAGAACTTGTGCATTAAAGAATATGCTTTGGCTTTCAATACAAGAGCTTGTGCATTGAAGAAAAGTAATATTGCATTGCAACAAAAATTAGTGCATTGAAGAATATGTTCTTTAGCATTGCATGAACTAATTCCTGCATTGAACAGAAAAGTAATATTGCATTGCAACAAGAACATGTGCATTAAAGAATATGTGCTTTTCATTGCACACAAGAACTTGTGCATTGAAGAATATGCTTTGGCTTTCATACAAGAACTTGTGCATTGAAGAGTATGTTCTTTAGCATTGCATAAAATAATTTGTGCATTGAAGAGAAAAGTAATATCGCATTGCAACAAGAACTTGTGCATTGAAGAATATAATCTTTGCCATTGCATAAAAAGAATTTGTTTATTGAAGAGAACATTTCTATTGCAGTGCATTAAAGAATATGCTTTGGCTTTCATACTTTAGCTTGTGCATTGAAGAAAAGTAATATTGCATTGCAACAAAAATTTTGTGCATTGAAGAATATGTTCTTTAGCATTGCATGAAATAATTTGTGCATTGAACAGAAAAGTAATATTGCATTGCAACAAGAACTTGTGCATTAAAGAATATATCTTTGGCATTGCATAAAAGAATTTGTGCATTGAAGAAAAGTATTATTGCATTGCAACAAGAACTTGTGCATTGAAGAATATGCTTATTGCATTGCAACAAACTTGTGCATTGAAGAATATGTTCTTTAGCATTTACAATAATTTGTGCATTGAAGAGAAAAAAGCATTGCATAAAATATTGCATTGCAACAAGCACTTGTGCATTGAAAAGAAGAATATCTTTGGCATTGCATACAAGAACTTGTGCATTGAAAGAAAAGTAATATTGCATTGCAACAAAAATTTGTGCATTGAAGAATATGTTCTTTAGCATTGCATAAAATAATTTGTGCATTGAAGAGAAAAGTAATATTGCATTGCAACAAGAACTTTGCAACAAGAACTTGTGCATTGAAGAATATGCTTTGGCTTTCATACAAGAACTTGTGCATTGAAGAATAAAAAGCATTGCATTAAAGAATATGCTTTGCACAAAGCTTGTGCAAAAGAAAAGTAATATTGCATTGCAACAAAAATTGTGCATTGAAGAATATGTTCTTTAGCATTGCATAAAATAATTGTGCATTGAAAGAAAAGTAATATTGCATTGCAACAAGAACTTGTGCATTAAAGAATATGCTTTGGCATTGCACACAAGAACTTGTGCATTGAAAAATGCTATTGCATTGCAACAAGAATTTGTGCATTGAAGAATATGTTCTTTAGCATTGCATAAAATAATTTGTGCATTGAAGAGAAAAGTAATATTGCATTGCAACAAGAACTTGTGCATTAAAGAATATGCTTTGGCATTGCATAAAAAGAATTTGTGCATTGAAGAGAATATGCTATTGTGCATTAAACAAGAACTTGTGCATTGAAGAAAAGTAATATTGCATTGCAACAAAAATTTGTGCATTGAAGAATATGTTCTTTAGCATTGCATGAAATAATTTGTGCATTGAACAGAAAAGTAATATTGCATTGCAACAAGAACTTGTGCATTAAAGAATATATCTTTGGCATTGCATACAAAGAACTTGTGCATTGAAAAGAATATGCATTGGCATTGCATACAAGAACTTGTGCATTGAAGAATATGCATTTAGCATTGCATTGCAAAAAAAATTTGTGCATTGAAGAATATGTTCTTTGCATTGCATAAAAAATTTGTGCATTGAAAGAATAGTAATCTTTGCATTGCAACAAAAACTTGTGCATTGAAAGAAAAAGTAATATTGCATTGCAACAAGAATTGCATTAAAGAATATGCTTTGGCTTTCATGCAAGAACTTGTGCATTGAAAAAAATAATATTGCATTGCAACAAGAACTTGTGCATTGAAGAATAATCTTTTGCATTGCATTAATTTGTGCATTGAAGAGAAAAGTAATATTGCATTGCAACAAGAACTTGGCATTGAAAAGAATATGCTTTGGCTTTCATACAAGAACTTGTGCATTGAAGAAAAGTAATATTGCATTGCAACAAAAAATTTGTGCATTGAAGAATATGTTCTTTAGCATTGCATAAAATAATTTGTGCATTGAAGAGAAAAGTAATATTGCATTGCAACAAGAACTTGTGCATTAAAGAATATGCTTTGGCTTTCAATACAAGAGCTTGTGCATTGAAGAAAAGTAATATTGCATTGCAACAAAAATTAGTGCATTGAAGAATATGTTCTTTAGCATTGCATGAACTAATTCCTGCATTGAACAGAAAAGTAATATTGCATTGCAACAAGAACTTGTGCATTAAAGAATATGTGCTTTTTCATTGCACACAAGAACTTGTGCATTGAAGAATATGCTTTGGCTTTCATACAAGAACTTGTGCATTGAAGAGTATGTTCTTTAGCATTGCATAAAATAATTTGTGCATTGAAGAGAAAAGTAATATCGCATTGCAACAAGAACTTGTGCATTGAAGAATATAATCTTTGCCATTGCATAAAAAAAGAATTTGTTTATTGAAGAGAACATTTCTATTGCAGTGCATTAAAGAATATGCTTTGGCTTTCATACTTTAGCTTGTGCATTGAAGAAAAGTAATATTGCATTGCAACAAAAATTAGTGCATGGAAGAATATGTTCTTTAGCATTGCATGAAATAATTTGTGCATTGAACAGAAAAGTAATATCGCATTGCAACAAGAACTTGTGCATTAAAGAATATAATCTTTGGCTTGCATAAAAGAGCTTGTGCATTGAAGAGAAAATTATTATTGCATTGCAACAAGAACTTGTGCATTAAAGAATATGCTTTGGCTTTCATACAAGAACTTGTGCATTGAAAGAAAAGTAATATTGCATTGCAACAAAAATTTGTGCATTGAAGAATATGTTCTTTAGCATTGCATAAAATAATTTGTGCATTGAAGAGAAAAGTAATATTGCATTGCAACAAGATCTTTTACATTAAAGAATATGTGCTTTGGCATTACATACAAGAATTTGAGTATTGAAGAATATGCTTTGGCTTTCATACAAGAACTTGTGCATTTAAAAGTAATATTGCATTGCAACAAGAATTTGTGCATTGAAGAATATGTTCTTTAGCATTGCATAAAAATGAAGAGAAATTTGTGCATTGAAGATCTTTTACAAAGTAATATTGCATTGCAACAAGAACTTGTGCATGAAATATATGCTTTGGCATTTCATACAAGAATTTGTGCATTGAAGAAAAGTAATATTGCATTGCAACAAGAACTTGTGCATTAAAGAATATGCTTTGGCTTTCAATACAAGAGCTTGTGCATTGAAGAAAAGTAATATTGCATTGCAACAAAAATTAGTGCATTGAAGAATATGTTCTTTAGCATTGCATGAACTAATTCCTGCATTGAACAGAAAAGTAATATTGCATTGCAATAAGAACATGTGCATTAAAGAATATGTGCTTTTTCATTGCACACAAGAACTTGTGCATTGAAGAATATGCTTTGGCTTTCATACAAGAACTTGTGCATTGAAGAGTATGTTCTTTAGCATTGCATAAAATAATTTGTGCATTGAAGAGAAAAGTAATATCGCATTGCAACAAGAACTTGTGCATTGAAGAATATAATCTTTGCCATTGCATAAAAGAATTTGTTTATTGAAAGAACATTTCTATTGCATTGCATTAAAGAATATGCTTTGGCTTTCATACTTTAGCTTGTGCATTGAAGAAAAGTAATATTGCATTGCAACAAAAATTTGTGCATGGAAGAATATGTTCTTTAGCATTGCATGAAATAATTTGTGCATTGAACAGAAAAGTAATATCGCATTGCAACAAGAACTTGTGCATTAAAGAATATAATCTTTGCCATTGCATAAAAGAATTTGTTTATTGAAGAGAACATTTCTATTGCATTGCAAAGAACTTGTGCATTAAAGAATATGCTTTGGCTTTCATACAAGAGCTTGTAGCATTGAAGAAAAGTAATATTGCATTGCAACAGAAATTCGTGCATTGAAGAATATGTTCTTTAGCATTGCATAAAATAATTTGTGCATTGAAGAGAAAAGTAATATTGCATTGCAACAAGAACTTTTGCATTAAAGAATATGTGCTTTGGCATTACATACAAGAATTTGTGCATTGAAGAATATGCTTTGGCTTTCATACAAGAACTTGTGCATTGAAAGAATAAAATCATATTGCATTGCAACAAGAACTTGTGCATTGAAAATATAATCTTTGCATTGCATAAAAATAATTTGTTTATTGAAGAGAAAATTGCTATTGCATTGCAACAAGAACTTGTGCATTAAAGAATATGCTTTGGCTTTCATACAAGAGCTTGTGCATTGAAGAAAAGTAATATTGCATTGCAACAAAAATTAGTGCATTGAAGAATATGTTCTTTAGCATTGCATGAAATAATTTGTGCATTGAACAGAAAAGTAATATCGCATTGCAACAAGAACTTGTGCATTAAAGAATATGCTCTAGCTTTCACATAAGAGCTTGTGCATTGAAAATAAAAGTATTACTGCATTGCATCTAGAACTTGTGCATTGAATATGTTCTTTGGCATTTCATATATAAAAACTCATGCATTGAAAGAAAAGAAAAATTGCATTGCAACAAAAATTTGTGCATTGAAAAATATGTTCTTTAGCATTGCATAAAAAATCTGTGCATTGAAGAGAAAAGTAATATTGCATTGCAACAAGATCTTTTACATTAAAGAATATGTGCTTTGGCATTACATACAAGAATTTGTGCATTGAAAGAATATGCTTTGCATTGCATACAAGAACTTGTGCATTGAAGAAAATAATATTGCATTGCAACAAGAACTTGTGCATTGAAGAATATAATCTTTGCATTGCATAAAAATAATTTGTTTATTGAAGAGAAAATTGCTATTGCATTGCAACAAGAACTTGTGCATTAAAGAATATGCTTTGGCTTTCATATACAAGAGAGCTTGTGCATTGAAGAAAAGTAATATTGCATTGCAACAAAAATTAGTGCGTTGAAGAATATGTTCTTTAGCATTGCATGAAATAATTTGTGCATTGAACAGAAAAGTAATATCGCATTGCAACAAGAACTTGTGCATTAAAGAATATGCTTTGGCTTTCATACAAGAGCTTGTGCATTGAAAAAAAAAGTATTACTGCAATGCATCTAGAACTTGTGCATTGAATATGTTCTTTGGCATTTCATATAAAAACTCATGCATTGAAGAAAAAAAAATTGCATTGCAACAAAAATTTGTGCATTGAAAAATATGTTCTTTAGCATTGCATAAAATAATCTGTGCATTGAAGGGGAAAAGTAATATTGCATTGCAACAAGAACTTGTGCATTAAAGAATATGCTTTGGCTTTCATACAAGAAATTGTGCATTGAAGAATATGTTCTTTAGCATTGCATAAAATAATTTGTGCATTGAAGAGACAAGTAATATTAATTGCAACAACAAGAACTTGTGCATTAAGAGAATATGCTTTAGCTTTCATACAAGAACTTGTGCATTGAAGAAAATAATCTTTGCATTTAATATTGCATTGCAACAAGAACTTGTGCATTAAAGAATATGTTCTTTGCATTTCATAAGAACTTGTGCATTGAAAAAATAATATGCATTGCAGCAAAAATTTTGCATTGAAGAATATGTTCTTTAGCATTGCATAAAATAATTTGTGCATTGAAGAGAAAAGTAATATTGCATTGCAACAAGAACTTGTGCATTAAAGAATATGCTTTGGCTTTCATACAAGAACTTGTGCATTGAAGAAAAGTAATATTGCATTGCAACAAAAATTTGTGCATTGAAGAATATGTTCTTTAGCATTGCATAAAATAATTTGTGCATTGAAGAGAAAAGTAATATTGCATTGCAACAAGAACTTGTGCATTAAAGAATATGCTTTGGCATTACATACAAGAATTTGTGCATTGAAGAATATGTTCTTTAGCATTGCATAAAAGCTTGTGCATTGAAAGAAAAGTAATATTGCATTGCAACAAGAACTTGTGCATTAAAGAATATGCTTTGGCTTTCATACAATAAGCTTGTGCATTGAAGAAAAGTAATATTGCATTTGCAACAAAAATTTGTGCATTGAAGAATATGTTCTTTAGCATTGTGCATAAAATAATTTGTGCATTGAAGAGAAAAGTAATATTGCATTGCAACAAGAACTTGTGCATTAAAGAATATGCTTTGGCTTTCATACAAGAGCTTGTGCATTGAAGAAATTGCACAAGAGCTTGTGCATTGAAGAAAAGTAATATTGCATTGCAACAAAAATTTGTGCATTGAAGAATATGTTCTTTAGCATTGCATAAAATAATCTGTGCATTGAACAGAAAAGTAATATTGCATTGCAACAAGAACATGTGCATTAAAGAATATGTGCTTTTTCATTGCACACAAGAACTTGTGCATTGAAGAATATGCTTTGGCTTTCATACAAGAACTTGTGCATTGAAGAGTATGTTCTTTAGCATTGCATAAAATAATTCGTGCATTGAAGAGAAAAGTAATATCGCATTGCAACAAGAACTTGTGCATTGAAGAATATAATCTTTGCCATTGCATAAAAAGAATTTGTTTATTGAAGAGAACATTTCTATTGCAGTGCATTAAAGAATATGCTTTGGCTTTCATACTTTAGCTTGTGCATTGAAGAAAAGTAATATTGCATTGCAACAAAAATTTGTGCATGGAAGAATATGTTCTTTAGCATTGCATGAAATAATTTGTGCATTGAACAGAAAAGTAATATCGCATTGCAACAAGAACTTGTGCATTGAAGAATATAATCTTTGCCATTGCATAAAAAGAATTTGTTTATTGAAGAGAACATTTCTATTGCATTGCAACAAGAACTTGTGCATTAAAGAATATGCTTTGGCTTTCATACAAGAGCTTGTGCATTGAAGAAAAGTAATATTGCATTGCAACAAAAATTTGTGCATTGAAGAATATGTTCTTTAGCATTGCATAAAATAATTTGTGCATTGAAGAGAAAAGTAATATTGCATTGCAACAAGATCTTTTGCATTAAAGAAATGTGCTTTGGCATTACATACAAGAATTTGTGCATTGAAGAATATGCTTTGGCTTTCATAAAGAACTTGTGCATTGAAATAAAAGTAATATTGCATTGCAACAAGAACTTGTGCATTGAAGAGTTCTTTGCATTGCATAAAATAATTTGTGCATTGAAGAGAAAAGTAATATTGCATTGCAACAAGAACTTGTGCATTAAAGAATATGCTTTGGCATTGCAACAAGAATTGTGCATTGAAGAATATGTTCTTTAGCATTGCATAAAGAATTTGTGCATTGAAGAGAAAAAGTAATATTGCATTGCAACAAGAACTTGTGCATTAAAGAATATGCTTTGGCTTTCAATACAAGAGCTTGTGCATTGAAGAAAAGTAATATTGCATTGCAACAAAAATTAGTGCATTGAAGAATATGTTCTTTAGCATTGCATGAAATAATTTGTGCATTGAACAGAAAAGTAATATTGCATTGCAACAAGAACTTGTGCATTAAAGAATATGTGCTTTGCATTGCACACAAGAACTTGTGCATTGAAGAATATGCTTTGGCTTTCATACAAGAACTTGTGCATTGAAGAGAATATGTTCTTTAGCATTGCATAAAATAATTTGTGCATTGAAGAGAAAAGTAATATCGCATTGCAACAAGAACTTGTGCATTGAAGAATATAATCTTTGCCATTGCATAAAAAGAATTTGTTTATTGAAGAGAACATTTCTATTGCAGTGCATTAAAGAATATGCTTTGGCTTTCATACTTTAGCTTGTGCATTGAAGAAAAGTAATATTGCATTGCAACAAAAATTCGTGCATGGAAGAATATGTTCTTTAGCATTGCATGAAATAATTTGTGCATTGAACAGAAAAGTAATATCGCATTGCAACAAGAACTTGTGCATTAAAGAATATAATCTTTGCCATTGCATAAAAAGAATTTGTTTATTGAAAGAACATTTCTATTGCATTGCAACAAGAACTTGTGTGCATTGAAGAATATGCTTTGGCTTTCATACAAGAGCTTGTGCATTGAAGAAAAAGTAATATTGCATTGCAACAAAAATTTGTGCATTGAAGAATATGTTCTTTAGCATTGCAAAAATAATTGTGCATTGAAGAGAAAAGTAATATTGCATTGCAACAAGAACTTTGTGCATTAAAGAATATGTGCTTTGGCATTACATACAAGAATTTGTGCATTGAAGAATATGCTTTGGCATTTCATACAAGAACTTGTGCATTGAAGATAAAAGTATATTGCATTGCAACAAGAACTTGTGCATTGAAGAATATAATCTTTGCCATTGCATAAAAATAATTTGTTTATTGAAAATAATATTGCATTGCAACAAGAACTTGTGTATTAAAGAATATGCTTTGGCTTTCAATACAAAGCTTGTGCATTGAAGAAAAGTAATATTGCATTGCAACAAAAATTAGTGCATTGAAGAATATGTTCTTTAGCATTGCATGAAATAATTTGTGCATTGAACAGAAAAGTAATATTGCATTGCAACAAGAACTTGTGCATTAAAGAATATGCTCTAGCTTTCACATAAGAGCTTGTGCATTGAAAATAAAAGTATTACTGCATTGCATCTAGAACTTGTGCATTGAATATGTTCTTTGGCATTTCATATAAAAACTCATGCATTGAAGAGAAAAGAAAAATTGCATTGCAACAAAAATTTGTGCATTGAAGAATATGTTCTTTAGCATTGCATAAAATAATTTGTGCATTGAAGAGAAAAGTAATATTGCATTGCAACAAGAACTTGTGCATTAAAGAATATGTGCTTTGGCATTACATACAAGAATTTGTGCATTGAAGAATATGCTTTGGCTTTCATACAAGAACTTGTGCATTGAAGATAAAAGTCATATTGCATTGCAACAAGAACTTGTGCATTGAAGAATATAATCTTTGCCATTGCATAAAAAGAATTTGTTTATTGAAGAGAAAATTTCTATTGCATTGCAACAAGAACTTGTGCATTAAAGAATATGCTTTGGCTTTCATACAAGAGCTTGTGCATTGAAGAAAAGTAATATTGCATTGCAACAAAAATTAGTGCATTGAAGAATATGTTCTTTAGCATTGCATGAAATAATTTGTGCATTGAACAGAAAAGTAATATCGCATTGCAACAAGAACTTGTGCATTAAAGAATATGCTTTGGCTTTCATACAAGAGCTTGTGCATTGAAAATAAAAGTATTACTGAATGCATCTAGAACTTGTGCATTGAATATGTTCTTTGGCATTTCATATAAAAACTCATGCATTGAAGAGAAAAGAAAAAATGCATTGCAACAAAAATTTGTGCATTGAAAAATATGTTCTTTAGCATTGCATAAAATAATCTGTGCATTGACGGGAAAAGTAATATTGCATTGCAACAAGAACTTGTGCATTAAAGAATATGCTTTGGCTTTCATACAAGAAATTGTGCATTGAAGAATATGTTCTTTAGCATTGCATAAAATAATTTGTGCATTGAAGAGACAAGTAATATCGCATTGCAACAAGAACTTGTGCATTAAAGAATATGCTTTGGCTTTCATACAAGAGCTTGTGCATTGAAAAAGTAATTATTGCATTGCAAAAAATTTGTGCATTGAAGAATATGTTCTTTAGCATGTGCATAAAATAATTTGTGCATTGAAGAGAAAAGTAATATTGCATTGCAACAAAAATTTGTGCATTGAAGAATATGTTCTTTAGCATTGCATAAAATAATTTGTGCATTGAAGAGAAAAGTAATATTGCATTGCAACAAGCTTTGCATTAAAGAATATGCTTTGGCTTTCATACAAGAGCTTGTGCATTGAAGAAAAGTAATATTGCATTGCAACAAAAATTTGTGCATTGAAGAATATGTTCTTTAGCATTGCATAAAATAATTGTGCATTGAAGAAAATAAATATTGCATTGCAACAAGAACTTGTGCATTAAAGAATATATGCTTTGCATTGCATACAAGAATTTGTGCATTGAAGAATATGTTCTTTAGCATTTCATAAAAGAACTTGTGCATTGAAGAGAAAAAGTCATATTGCATTGCAACAAGAACTTGTGCATTAAAGAATATGCTTTGGCTTTCAATACAAGAGCTTGTGCATTGAAGAAAAGTAATATTGCATTGCAACAAAAATTAGTGCATTGAAGAATATGTTCTTTAGCATTGCATGAACTAATTTGTGCATTGAACAGAAAAGTAATATTGCATTGCAACAAGAACATGTGCATTAAAGAATATGTGCTTTTTCATTGCACACAAGAACTTGTGCATTGAAGAATATGCTTTGGCTTTCATACAAGAACTTGTGCATTGAAGAGTATGTTCTTTAGCATTGCAATAAATAATAATTTGTGCATTGAAGAGAAAAGTAATATCGCATTGCAACAAGAACTTGTGCATTGAAGAATATAATCTTTGCCATTGCATAAAAAAATTTGTTTATTGAAGAGAACATTTCTATTGCAGTGCATTAAAGAATATGCTTTGGCTTTCATACTTTAGCTTGTGCATTGAAGAAAAGTAATATTGCATTGCAAAAAAATTTGTGCATGGAAGAATATGTTCTTTAGCATTGCATGAAATAATTTGTGCATTGAACAGAAAAGTAATATCGCATTGCAACAAGAACTTGTGCATTGAAGAATATAATCTTTGCCATTGCATAAAAAGAATTTGTTTATTGAAGAGAACATTTCTATTGCATTGCAACAAGAACTTGTGCATTGAAAAGAATATGCTTTGGCTTTCATACAAGAGCTTGTGCATTGAAGAAAAGTAATATTGCATTGCAACAGAAATTCGTGCATTGAAGAATATGTTCTTTAGCATTGCATAAAATAATTTGTGCATTGAAGAGAAAAGTAATATTGCATTGCAACAAGATCTTTTTACATTAAAGAATATGTGCTTTGGCATTACATACAAGAATTTGAGTATTGAAGAATATGCTTTGGCTTTCATACAAGAACTCGTGCATTGAAGATAAAAGTCATATTGCATTGCAACAAGAACTTGTGCATTGAAGAATATAATCTTTGCCATTGCATAAAAATAATTTGTTTATTGAAGAGAAAATTGCTATTGCATTGCAACAAGAACTTGTGCATTAAAGAATATGCTTTGGCTTTCAATACAAGAGCTTGTGCATTGAAGAAAAGTAATATTGCATTGCAACAAAAATTAGTGCATTGAAGAATATGTTCTTTAGCATTGCATGAAATAATTTGTGCATTGAACAGAAAAGTAATATCGCATTGCAACAAGAACTTGTGCATTAAAGAATATGCTCTAGCTTTCACATAAGAGCTTGTGCATTGAAAATAAAAGTATTACTGCATTGCATCTAGAACTTGTGCATTGAATATGTTCTTTGGCATTTCATATAAAAACTCATGCATTGAAGAGAAAAGAAAAATTGCATTGCAACAAAAATTTGTGCATTGAAGAATATGTTCTTTAGCATTGCATAAAAAAATTCGTGCATTGAAGAGAAAAGTAATATTGCATTGCAACAAGATCTTTTGCATTAAAGAATAATGCTTTGGCATTACATACAAGAATTTGAGCATTGAAGAATATGCTTTGGCATTTCATACAAGAACTTGTGCATTGAAGAGAAAAGTCATATTGCATTGCAACAAGAACTTGTGCATTGAAGAATATAATCTTTGCCATTGCATAAAAATAATTTGTTTATTGAAGAGAAAATTGCTATTGCATTGCAACAAGAACTTGTGCATTAAAGAATATGCTTTGGCTTTCAATACAAGAGCTTGTGCATTGAAGATAAAAGTCATATTGCATTGCAACAAAAATTAGTGCATTGAAGAATATGTTCTTTAGCATTGCATGCATAAAATAATTTGTGCATTGAACAGAAAAGTAATATCGCATTGCAACAAGAACTTGTGCATTAAAGAATATGCTTTGGCTTTCATACAAGAGCTTGTGCATTGAAAATAAAAGTATTACTGAATGCATCTAGAACTTGTGCATTGAATATGTTCTTTGGCATTTCATATAAAAACTCATGCATTGAAGAGAAAAGAAAAATTGCATTGCAACAAAAATTTGTGCATTGAAAAATATGTTCTTTAGCATTGCATAAAATAATCTGTGCATTGACGGGAAAAGTAATATTGCATTGCAACAAGAACTTGTGCATTAAAGAATATGCTTTGGCTTTCATACAAGAAATTGTGCATTGAAGAATATGTTCTTTAGCATTGCATAAAATAATTTGTGCATTGAAGAGAAAAAAAATAATATGCATTGCAACAAGAACTTGTGCATTAAAGAATATGCTTTGGCTTTCATACAAGAACTTGTGCATTGAAGAATATAATCTTTGCCATTGCATAAAAAGAATTTGTTTATTGAAGAGAACATTTCTATTGCATTGCAACAAGAACTTGTGCATTAAAGAATATGCTTTGGCTTTCATACTTTAACTTGTGCATTGAAGAAAAGTAATATTGCATTGCAACAAAAATTTGTGCATTGAAGAATATGTTCTTTAGCATTGCATAAAATAATTTGTGCATTGAAGAGAAAAGTAATATTGCATTGCAACAAGAACTTTTGTGCATTAAAGAATATGTGCTTTGGCATTACATACAAGAATTTGAGTATTGAAGAATATGCTTTGCTTGCATACAAGAACTTGTGCATTGAAATAAAAGTCATATTGCATTGCAACAAGAACTTGTGCATTGAAGAATATGCTTTGGCTTTCATACACAAGCTTGTGCATTGAAGAAAAGTAATATTGCATTGCAACAAAAATTAGTGCATTGAAGAATATGTTCTTTAGCATTGCATGAAATAATTTGTGCATTGAACAAAAAGTAATATCGCATTGCAACAAGAACTTGTGCATTAAAGAATATGCTTTGGCTTTCATACAAGAGCTTGTGCATTGAAAATAAAAGTATTACTGAATGCATCTAGAACTTGTGCATTGAATATGTTCTTTGGCATTTCATATAAAAACTCATGCATTGAAGAAGAAAAAAAAATGCATTGCAACAAAAATTTGTGCATTGAAAAATATGTTCTTTAGCATTGCATAAAATAATCTGTGCATTGACGGGAAAAGTAATATTGCATTGCAACAAGAACTTGTGCATTAAAGAATATGCTTTGGCTTTCATACAAGAAATTGTGCATTGAAGAATATGTTCTTTAGCATTGCATAAAATAATTTGTGCATTGAAGAAACGTAATATTACATTGCAACAAAAATTAGTGCATTGAAGAATATGTTCTTTAGCATTGTGCATAAAATAATTCGTGCATTGAAGAGAAAAGTAATATTGCATTGCAACAAGAACTTGTGCATTAAAGAATATGCTTTGGCTTTCAATACAAGAGCTTGTGCATTGAAGAAAAGTAATATTGCATTGCAACAAAAATTAGTGCATTGAAGAATATGTTCTTTAGCATTGCATGAACTAATTCCTGCATTGAACAGAAAAGTAATATTGCATTGCACAAGAACATGTGCATTAAAGAATATGTGCTTTTTCATTGCACACAAGAACTTGTGCATTGAAGAATATGCTTTGGCTTTCATACAAGAACTTGTGCTTTGAAGAGTATGTTCTTTAGCATTGCATAAAATAATTGTGCATTGAAGAGAAAAGTAATATCGCATTGCAACAAGAACTTGTGCATTGAAGAATATAATCTTTGCCATTGCATAAAAAGAATTTGTTTATTGAAGAGAACATTTCTATTGCAGTGCATTAAAGAATATGCTTTGGCTTTCATACTTTAGCTTGTGCATTGAAGAAAAGTAATATTGCATTGCAACAAAAATTTGTGCATTGAAGAATATGTTCTTTAGCATTGCATGAAATAATTTGTGCATTGAAAGAAAAGTAATATCGCATTGCAACAAGAACTTGTGCATTGAAGAATATAATCTTTGCCATTGCATAAAAAGAATTTGTTTATTGAAGAGAAAATTTCTATTGCATTGCAACAAGAACTTGTGCATTAAAGAATATGCTTTGGCTTTCATACAAGAGCTTGTGCATTGAAGAAAAGTAATATTGCATTGCAACAAAAATTTGTGCATTGAAGAATATGTTCTTTAGCATTGCATAAAATAATTTGTGCATTGAAGAGAAAAGTAATATTGCATTGCAACAAGATCTTTTGCATTAAAGAATATGTGCTTTGGCATTACATACAAGAATTTGTGCATTGAAGAATATGCTTTGGCATTTCATAAAAGAACTTGTGCATTGAAGAGAAAAGTAATATTGCATTGCAACAAGAACTTGTGCATTGAAGAATATGTTCTTTAGCATTGCAAAAAAGCTTGTGCATTGAAGAAGAAAGTAATATTGCATTGCAACAAGAACTTGTGCATTAAAGAAATATGCTTTGCATTACATACAAGAATTTGTGCATTGAAGAATATGCTTTGCATTGCATACAAAGAATTTGTGCATTGAAGAGAAAAGTAATATTGCATTGCAACAAGAACTTGTGCATTAAAAATATGCTTTGGCTTTCAATACAAGAGCTTGTGCATTGAAGAAAAGTAATATTGCATTGCAACAAAAATTAGTGCATTGAAGAATATGTTCTTTAGCATTGCATGAACTAATTCCTGCATTGAACAGAAAAGTAATATTGCATTGCAACAAGAACTTGTGCATTAAAGAATATGTGCTTTTTCATTGCACACAAGAACTTGTGCATTGAAGAATATGCTTTGGCTTTCATACAAGAACTTGTGCATTGAAGAGTATGTTCTTTAGCATTGCATAAAATAATTTGTGCATTGAAGAGAAAAGTAATATCGCATTGCAACAAGAACTTGTGCATTGAAGAATATAATCTTTGCCATTGCATAAAAAGAATTTGTTTATTGAAGAGAACATTTCTATTGCAGTGCATTAAAGAATATGCTTTGGCTTTCATACTTTAGCTTGTGCATTGAAGAAAAGTAATATTGCATTGCAACAAAAATTTGTGCATGGAAGAATATGTTCTTTAGCATTGCATGAAATAATTTGTGCATTGAACAGAAAAGTAATATCGCATTGCAACAAGAACTTGTGCATTAAAGAATATAATCTTTGCTTTTGCACAAAAGAATTTGTGCATTGAAAAGAAAAGTATTATTGCATTGCAACAAGAACTTGTGCATTGAAGAATATTCTTTGGCATTTCATACAAGAGCTTGTGCATTGAAGAAAAAGTAAAATTGCATTGCAACAAAAATTTGTGCATTGAAAAATATGTTCTTTAGCATTGCATAAAATAATTTGTGCATTGAAGAGAAAAGTAATATTGCATTGCAACAAGATCTTGTGCATTAAAGAATATGTGCTTTGGCATTACATACAAGAATTTTAGTATTGAAGAATATGCTTTGGCTTTCATACAAGAGCTTGTGCATTGAAGAAACGTAATATTACATTGCAACAAAAATTAGTGCATTGAAGAATATGTTCTTTAGCATTGCATAAAATAATTTGTGCATTGAAAGAAAAGTAATATTGCATTGCAACAAGAACTTGTGCATTAAAGAATATGCTTTGGCATTGCATACAAGAATTTGTGCATTGAAGAATATGTTTTGCATAAAAGAACTTGTGCATGCATTGAAGAAAAGTAATATTGCATTGCAACAAGAACTTGTGCATTAAAGAATATGCTTTGGCTTTCAATACAAGAGCTTGTGCATTGAAGAAAAGTAATATTGCATTGCAACAAAAATTAGTGCATTGAAGAATATGTTCTTTAGCATTGCATGAAATAATTTGCATTGAACAGAAAAGTAATATTGCATTGCAACAAGAACTTGTGCATTAAAGAATATGCTGGGCATTGCATACAAGAACTTGTGCATTGAAGAATATGCTTTGGCTTTCACATACAAGAACTTGTGCATTGAAAGTATGTTCTTTAGCATTGCATAAAATAATTTGTGCATTGAAGAAAAGTAATATCGCATTGCAACAAGAACTTGTGCATTGAAGAATATAATCTTTGCCATTGCATAAAAAGAATTTGTTTATTGAAGAGAACATTTCTATTGCAGTGCATTAAAGAATATGCTTTGGCTTTCATACTTTAGCTTGTGCATTGAAGAAAAGTAATATTGCATTGCAAAAAATTTGTGCATGGAAGAATATGTTCTTTAGCATTGCATGAAATAATTTGTGCATTGAACAGAAAAGTAATATCGCATTGCAACAAGAACTTGTGCATTGAAGAATATAATCTTTGCCATTGCATAAAAAGAATTTGTGCATTGAAGAGAACATTTCTATTGCATTGCAACAAGAACTTGTGCATTAAAGAATATGCTTTGGCTTTCATATACAAAGCTGTGCATTGAAGAAAAGTAATATTGCATTGCAACAGAAATTCGTGCATTGAAGAATATGTTCTTTAGCATTGCATAAAATAATTTGTGCATTGAAGAGAAAAGTAATATTGCATTGCAACAAGATCTTTTACATTAAAGAATATATGCTTGCTTTTTGGCATTACAACAAGAATTTGAGTATTGAAGAATATGCTTTGGCTTTCATACAAGAACTTGTGCATTGAAGATAAAAGTCATATTGCATTGCAACAAGAACTTGTGCATTGAAGAATATAATCTTTGCATTGCATAAAAATAATTTGTTTATTGAAGAAAATTGCTATTGCATTGCAACAAGAACTTGTGCATTAAAGAATATGCTTTGGCTTTCAATACAAGAGCTTGTGCATTGAAGAAAAGTAATATTGCATTGCAACAAAAATTAGTGCATTGAAGAATATGTTCTTTAGCATTGCATGAAATAATTTGTGCATTGACGAGAAAAGTAATATTGCATTGCAACAAGAACTTGTGTGCATTAAAGAATATGCTCTTTAGCTTTCACATAAGAGCTTGTGCATTGAAAATAAAAGTATTACTGCATTGCATCTAGAACTTGTGCATTGAATATGTTCTTTGGCATTTCATATAAAAACTCATGCATTGAAAGAAAAGAAAAATTGCATTGCAACAAAAATTTGTGCATTGAAAATATGTTCTTTAGCATTGCATAAAATAATCTGTGCATTGAAGAGAAAAGTAATATTGCATTGCAACAAGAACTTTTTACATTAAAGAATATGCTTTGCATTGCACACATACAAGAATTTGTGCATTGAAGAATATGCTTTGGCTTGCATACAAGAACTTGTGCATTGAAGAAAAAATAATATTGCATTGCAACAAGAACTTGTGCATTGAAAGAATATAATCTTTGCATTGCATAAAAATAATTTGTTTATTGAAGAGAAAATTTCTATTGCATTGCAACAAGAACTTGTGCATTAAAGAATATGCTTTGGCTTTCATACAAGAGCTTGTGCATTGAAGAAAAGTAATATTGCATTGCAACAAAAATTAGTGCATTGAAGAATATGTTCTTTAGCATTGCATGAAATAATTTGTGCATTGAACAGAAAAGTAATATCGCATTGCAACAAGAACTTGTGCATTAAAGAATATGCTTTGGCTTTCATACAAGAGCTTGTGCATTGAAAATAAAAGTATTACTGCATTGCATCTAGAACTTGTGCATTGAATATGTTCTTTGGCATTTCATATAAAAACTCATGCATTGAAGAGAAAAGAAAAAATGCATTGCAACAAAAATTTGTGCATTGAAAAATATGTTCTTTAGCATTGCATAAAATAATCTGTGCATTGAAGAAAAAAAGTAATATTGCATTGCAACAAGAACTTGTGCATTAAAGAATATGCTTTGGCTTTCATACAAGAACTTGTGCATTGAAGAATATGTTCTTTAGCATTGCATAAAATAATTTGTGCATTGAAGAGAAAAGTAATATTGCATTGCAACAAGAACTTGTGCATTAAAGAATATGCTTTGGCTTTCATACAAGAACTTGTGCATTGAAGAATATAATCTTTGCATTGCATAAAAAGAATTTGTTGCATTGAAGAGAAAATTAATATTGCATTGCAACAAGAACTTGTGCATTAAAGAATATGCTTTGGCTTTCATACTTTAACTTGTGCATTGAAGAAAAGTAATATTGCATTGCAACAAAAATTTGTGCATTGAAGAATATGTTCTTTAGCATTGCATAAAATAATTTGTGCATTGAAGAGAAAAGTAATATTGCATTGCAACAAGAACTTGCATTGCATTAAAGAATATGTGCTTTGGCATTACATACAAGAATTTGTGCATTGAAGAAGAATATGCTTTGGCTTTCATACAAGAACTTGTGCATTGAAGAAGAAAAGTAATATTGCATTGCAACAAGAACTTGTGCATTAAAGAATATGCTTTGGCTTTCATATACTTTAGCTTGTGCATTGAAGAAAAGTAATATTGCATTGCAACAAAAATTAGTGCATTGAAGAATATGTTCTTTAGCATTGCATGAAATAATTTGTGCATTGAACAGAAAAGTAATATCGCATTGCAACAAGAACTTGTGCATTAAAGAATATGCTTTGGCTTTCATACAAGAAGCTTGTGCATTGAAAAATAAAAGTATTACTGAATTGCATCTAGAACTTGTGCATTGAATATGTTCTTTGGCATTTCATATAAAAACTCATGCATTGAAGAGAAAAAAAAAATTGCATTGCAACAAAAATTTGTGCATTGAAAAATATGTTCTTTAGCATTGCATAAAATAATCTGTGCATTGACGGAAAAGTAATATTGCATTGCAACAAGAACTTGTGCATTAAAGAATATGCTTTGGCTTTCATACAAGAACTTGTGCATTGAAAGAAATGTTCTTTAGCATTGCATTGCATTGCATAAAATAAAATGAATTTGTGCATTGAAGAATTTCTTTAGCATTGCATAAAATATTGTGCATTGCATTGAAGAAAAAAATATTGCATTGCAACAAGAACTTGTGCATTAAAGAATATGCTTTGGCTTTCATACAAGAGCTTGTGCATTGAAGAAAAGTAATATTGCATTGCAACAAAAATTAGTGCATTGAAGAATATGTTCTTTAGCATTGCATGAAATAATTCCTGCATTGAACAGAAAAGTAATATTGCATTGCAACAAGAACTTGTGCATTAAAGAATATGCTTTTTCATTGCACACAAGAACTTGTGCATTGAAGAATATGCTTTGCTTTCATACAAGAACTTGTGCATTGAAGAGTATGTTCTTTAGCATTGCATAAAATAATTGTGCATTGAAGAGAAAAGTAATATCGCATTGCAACAAGAACTTGTGCATTGAAGAATATAATCTTTGCCATTGCATAAAAAGAATTTGTTTATTGAAGAGAACATTTCTATTGCAGTGCATTAAAGAATATGCTTTGGCTTTCATACTTTAGCTTGTGCATTGAAGAAAAGTAATATTGCATTGCAACAAAAATTTGTGCATGAAGAATATGTTCTTTAGCATTGCATGAAATAATTTGTGCATTGAAAAGAAAAGTAATATCGCATTGCAACAAGAACTTGTGCATTAAAGAATATAATCTTTGCCATTGCATAAAAGAATTTGTGCATTGAAGAAAATTTCTATTGCATTGCAACAAGAACTTGTGCATTGAAAAGAATATGCTTTGGCTTTCATAAAAAGCTTGTGCATTGAAGAAAAGTAATATTGCATTGCAACAAAAATTTGTGCATTGAAGAATATGTTCTTTAGCATTGCATAAAAATAATTTGTGCATTGAAGAGAAAAGTAATATTGCATTGCAACAAGAACTTGTGCATTAAAGAAGAATATGCTTTGGCATTGCATACAAGAATTTGAGCATTGAAGAATATGCTTTGCTTTCATACAAGAACTTGTGCATTTGAAGAAAAGTAATATTGCATTGCAACAAAAATTTGTGCATTGAAGAATATGTCTTTTAGCATTGCATAAAAAATTTGTGCATTGAAGAAAAAGTAATATTGCATTGCAACAAGAACTTGTGCATTAAAGAGAATATGCTTTGCATTGCAACAAGAATTTGTGCATTGAAGAATATGCTTTGGCATTGCATACAAGAATTTGTGCATTGAAAGAAAAAGTAATATTGCATTGCAACAAGAACTTGTGCATTAAAGAATATGCTTTGGCTTTCAATACAAGAGCTTGTGCATTGAAGAAAAGTAATATTGCATTGCACAAAAAATTAGTGCATTGAAGAATATGTTCTTTAGCATTGCATGAATAATTTGTGCATTGAACAGAAAAGTAATATTGCATTGCAACAAGAACTTGTGCATTAAAGAATATGTGCTTTTTCATTGCACACAAGAACTTGTGCATTGAAAAGAATATGCTTTGGCTTTCATACAAGAACTTGTGCATTGAAGATATGTTCTTTAGCATTGCATAAAATAAATTGTGCATTGAAGAGAAAAGTAATATTGCATTGCAACAAGAACTTGTGCATTGAAAGAATATAATCTTTTGCATTGCATAAAAGAATTTGTTTATTGAAGAGAACATTGCTATTGCATTGCATTAAAAATATGCTTTGGCTTTCAGAGCTTGTGCATTGAAGAAAAGTAATATTTGCATTGCAACAAAAATTTGTGCATGCATTGAATATGTTCTTTGCAGAAAAAATTTGTGCATTGAAGAAAAAAATATTGCATTGCAAGAACTTGTGCATTGAAGAAATATCTTTTGCATTGCATACAAAAATTGTGCATTGAAAAGTAATATTGCATTGCAACAAGAACTTGTGCATTAAAGAATATGCTTTGGCTTTCATACAAGAGCTTGTGCATTGAAAAAAGTAATATTGCATTGCAACAAAATTGTGCATTGAAGAATATGTTCTTTAGCATTGCATAAAATAATTTGTGCATTGAAGAGAAAAGTAATATTGCATTGCAACAAGAACTTGTGCATTTGAATTTTGCAAAAAATATGCTTTAGCATTGCATAAAATAGCTTGTGCATTGAAGAAAAGTAATATTGCATTGCAACAAAAATTTGTGCATTGAAGAATATGTTCTTTAGCATTGCATAAAATAATTTGTGCATTGTAAATTGCATTGCAACAAGAAATTGTGCATTTGAGAAATGCTTTGGCATTTAGCATTTGCATAAAAAAATCATGTGCATTGATTGAAGAAAAGTAATATTGCATTGCAACAAGAACTTGTGCATTAAAGAATATGCTTTGGCTTTCAATACAAGAGCTTGTGCATTGAAGAAAAGTAATATTGCATTGCAAAAAAAAAGTGCATTGAAGAATATGTTCTTTAGCATTGCATGAACTAATTCCTGCATTGAACAGAAAAGTAATATTGCATTGCAACAAGAACTTGTGCATTAAAGAATATGTGCTTTTTCATTGCACACAAGAACTTGTGCATTGAAGAATATGCTTTGGCTTTCATACAAGAACTTGTGCATTGAAGAGTATGTTCTTTAGCATTGCATAAAATAATTCGTGCATTGAAGAGAAAAGTAATATCGCATTGCAACAAGAACTTGTGCATTGAAGAATATAATCTTTGCCATTGCATAAAAAGAATTTGTTTATTGAAGAGAACATTTCTATTGCAGTGCATTAAAGAATATGCTTTGGCTTTCATACTTTAGCTTGTGCATTGAAGAAAAGTAATATTGCATTGCAACAAAAATTTGTGCATGGAAGAATATGTTCTTTAGCATTGCATGAAATAATTTGTGCATTGAACAGAAAAGTAATATCGCATTGCAACAAGAACTTGTGCATTGAAGAATATAATCTTTGCCATTGCATAAAAAGAATTTGTTTATTGAAGAGAACATTTCTATTGCATTGCAACAAGAACTTGTGCATTAAAGAATATGCTTTGGCTTTCATACAAGAGCTTGTGCATTGAAGAAAAGTAATATTGCATTGCAACAGAAATTCGTGCATTGAAGAATATGTTCTTTAGCATTGCATAAAATAATTTGTGCATTGAAGAGAAAAGTAATATTGCATTGCAACAAGATCTTTTACATTAAAGAATATGTGCTTTGGCATTACATACAAGAATTTGAGTATTGAAGAATATGCTTTGGCTTTCATACAAGAACTCGTGCATTGAAGATAAAAGTCATATTGCATTGCAACAAGAACTTGTGCATTGAAGAATATAATCTTTGCCATTGCATAAAAATAATTTGTGCATTGAAGAGAAAAATTAATATTGCATTGCAACAAGAACTTGTGCATTAAAGAATATGCTTTGGCTTTCAATACAAGAGCTTGTGCATTGAAGAAAAGTAATATTGCATTGCAACAAAAATTAGTGCATTGAAGAATATGTTCTTTAGCATTGCATGAAATAATTTGTGCATTGAAGAGAAAAGTAATATTGCATTGCAACAAGAACTTGTGCATTAAAGAATATGCTTTAGCTTTCACATAAGAGCTTGTGCATTGAAAATAAAAGTATTACTGCATTGCATCTAGAACTTGTGCATTGAATATGTTCTTTGGCATTTCATATAAAAACTCATGCATTGAAGAGAAAAGAAAAATTGCATTGCAACAAAAATTTGTGCATTGAAGAATATGTTCTTTAGCATTGCATAAAATAATTTGTGCATTGAAGAGAAAAGTAATATTGCATTGCAACAAGAACTTGTGCATTAAAGAATATGTGCTTTGCATTGCATACAAGAATTTGTGCATTGAAGAATATGCTTTGCTTTCATACAAGAACTTGTGCATTGAAGAATAAAATCATATTGCATTGCAACAAGAACTTGTGCATTGAAGAATATAATCTTTGCCATTGCATAAAAATAATTTGTTTATTGAAGAGAAATTTCTATTGCATTGCAACAAGAAACTTGTGCATTAAAGAATATGCTTTGGCTTTCATACAAGAGCTTGTGCATTGAAGAAAAGTAATATTGCATTGCAACAAAAATTAGTGCATTGAAGAATATGTTCTTTAGCATTGCATGAAATAATTTGTGCATTGAACAGAAAAGTAATATCGCATTGCAACAAGAACTTGTGCATTAAAGAATATGCTCTAGCTTTCACACAAGAGCTTGTGCATTGAAAATAAAAGTATTACTGCATTGCATCTAGAACTTGTGCATTGAATATGTTCTTTGGCATTTCATATAAAAACTCATGCATTGAAAGAAAAGAAAAATTGCATTGCAACAAAAATTTGTGCATTGAAAAATATGTTCTTTAGCATTGCATAAAATAATCTGTGCATTTGAGAAAAGTAATATTGCATTGCAACAAGAACTTGTGCATTAAAGAATATGCTTTGGCTTTCATACAAGAACTTGTGCATTGAAGAATATGTTCTTTAGCATTGCATAAATAATTTGTTTGTGCATTGAAGAAGTAAATTGCATTGCAACAAATATTGCATTGCAACAAGAACTTGTGCATTAAAGAATAATCTTTGGCATTGCATAAAAGAATTTGTGCATTGAAAAAAATTGCTATTGCATTGCAACAAGAACTTGTGCATTTATGCTTTGCTTTCATTACATTGCATTGCAACAAAAATTTGTGCATTGAAGAATATGTTCTTTAGCATTGCATAAAATAATTTGTGCATTGAAGAGAAAAGTAATATTGCATTGCAACAAGAACTTGTGCATTAAAGAATATATGCTTTGGCATTGCATACAAGAAGAATTTGCATTATTGAAGAATATGCTTTGCATTGCATACAAGAACTTGTGCATTGAAGAATAAGTCATATTGCATTGCAACAAGAACTTGTGCATTAAAGAATATGCTTTGGCTTTCATACAAGAGCTTGTGCATTGAAGAAAAGTAATATTGCATTGCATTGCAACAAAAATTAGTGCATTGAAGAATATGTTCTTTAGCATTGCATGAAATAATTTGTGCATTGAACAGAAAAGTAATATTGCATTGCAACAAGAACTTGTGCATTAAAGAATATGCTTTGGCTTTCATACAAGAGCTTGTGCATTGAAAATAAAAGTATTACTGAATGCATCTAGAACTTGTGCATTGAATATGTTCTTTGGCATTTCATATAAAAACTCATGCATTGAAGAAAAGAAAAATTGCATTGCAACAAAAATTTGTGCATTGAAAAATATGTTCTTTAGCATTGCATAAAATAATCTGTGCATTGTAATATTGCATTGCAACAAAAAGTAATATTGCATTGCAACAAGAACTTGTGCATTAAAGAATATGCTTTGGCTTTCATACAAGAACTTGTGCATTGAAAGAAAAGTAATATTGCATTGCAACAAAAATTTGTGCATTGAAGAATATGTTCTTTAGCATTGCATAAAATAATTTGTGCATTGAAGAGAAAAGTAATATTGCATTGCAACAAGAACTTGTGCATTAAAGAATATGCTTTGGCTTTCATACAAGAGCTTGTGCATTGAAGAAAAGTAATATTGCATTGCAACAGAAATTCGTGCATTGAAGAATATGTTCTTTAGCATTGCATAAAATAATTTGTGCATTGAAAGAAAAGTAATAAAAGTAATATTGCATTGCAACAAAAATTTGTGCATTGAAGAATATGTTCTTTAGCTTTGCACAAAATAATTTGTGCATTGAAAAAAAAAGTAATATTGCATTGCAACAAGAACTTGTGCATTAAAGAATATGCTTTGGCTTTCAATACAAGAGCTTGTGCATTGAAGAAAAGTAATATTGCATTGCAACAAAAATTGTGCATTGAAGAATATGTTCTTTAGCATTGCATGAAATAATTTGTGCATTGAACAGAAAAGTAATATTGCATTACAATAAAAGAACATGTGCATTAAAGAATATGCTTTTGCATTGCACACAAGAACTTGTGCATTAAAGAATATGCTTTGGCTTTCATACAAGAACTTGTGCATTGAAATATGTTCTTTAGCATTGCATAAAATAATTTGTGCATTGAAGAGAAAAGTAATATCGCATTGCAACAAGAACTTGTGCATTGAAGAATATAATCTTTGCCATTGCATAAAAAGAATTTGTTTATTGAAGAGAACATTTCTATTGCAGTGCATTAAAGAATATGCTTTGGCTTTCATACTTTAGCTTGTGCATTGAAGAAAAGTAATATTGCATTGCAACAAAAATTCGTGCATGGAAGAATATGTTCTTTAGCATTGCATGAAATAATTTGTGCATTGAACAGAAAAGTAATATCGCATTGCAACAAGAACTTGTGCATTAAAGAATATAATCTTTGGCATTGCATAAAAGAATTTGTGCATTGAAGAGAACATTTCTATTGCATTGCAACAAGAAGAACTTGCATTAAAGAATATGCTTTGGCTTTCATACAAGAGCTTGTGCATTGAAAAAGTAATATTGCATTGCAACAAGAAATTTGTGCATTGAAGAATATGTTCTTTAGCATTGCATAAAATAATTTGTGCATTGAAGAGAAAAGTAATATTGCATTGCAACAAGAACTTGTGCATTAAAGAATAATGCTTTGGCATTGCAACAAGAATTTGTGCATTGAAGAATATGCTTTAGCTTTTGCATAAGAAGAATTTGTGCATTGAAGAAAAAGTAATATTGCATTGCAACAAGAATTTGTGCATTGAAGAATATGTTCTTTAGCATTGCATAAAATAATTTGTGCATTGAAGAGAAAAGTAATATTGCATTGCAACAAGAACTTGTGCATTAAAGAATATGCTTTGGCATTGCATACAAAAGAATTTGTTATTGCATTGCATACAAGAACTTGTGCATTGAAAGAAAAGTAATATTGCATTGCAACAAGAACTTGTGCATTAAAGAATATGCTTTGGCTTTCAATACAAGAGCTTGTGCATTGAAGAAAAGTAATATTGCATTGCAACAAAAATTAGTGCATTGAAGAATATGTTCTTTAGCATTGCATGAACTAATTCCTGCATTGAACAGAAAAGTAATATTGCATTGCAATAAGAACATGTGCATTAAAGAATATGTGCTTTTTCATTGCACACAAGAACTTGTGCATTGAAGAATATGCTTTGGCTTTCATACAAGAACTTGTGCATTGAAGAGTATGTTCTTTAGCATTGCATAAAATAATTTGTGCATTGAAGAGAAAAGTAATATCGCATTGCAACAAGAACTTGTGCATTGAAGAATATAATCTTTGCCATTGCATAAAAAGAATTTGTTTATTGAAGAAGAACATTTCTATTGCAGTGCATTAAAGAATATGCTTTGGCTTTCATACTTTAGCTTGTGCATTGAAGAAAAGTAATATTGCATTGCAACAAAAATTTGTGCATGGAAGAATATGTTCTTTAGCATTGCATGAAATAATTTGTGCATTGAACAGAAAAGTAATATCGCATTGCAACAAGAACTTGTGCATTGAAGAATATAATCTTTGGCATTGCATAAAAAGAATTTGTTTATTGAAGAGAACATTTCTATTGCATTGCAACAAGAACTTGTGCATTAAAGAATATGCTTTGGCTTTCATACAAGAACTTGTGCATTGAAGAAAAGTAATATTGCATTGCAACAAAATTTGTGCATTGAAGAATATGTTCTTTAGCATTGCATAAAATAATTTGTGCATTGAAGAGAAAAGTAATATTGCATTGCAACAAGATCTTTTACATTAAAGAATATGTGCTTTGGCATTACATACAAGAATTTGAGTATTGAAGAATATGCTTTGGCTTTCATACAAGAACTTGTGCATTGAAGATAAAAGTCATATTGCATTGCAACAAGAACTTGTGCATTGAAGAATATAATCTTTGCCATTGCATAAAAATAATTTGTTTATTGAAGAGAAAATTGCTATTGCATTGCAACAAGAACTTGTGCATTAAAGAATATGCTTTGGCTTTCAATACAAGAGCTTGTGCATTGAAGAAAAGTAATATTGCATTGCAACAAAAATTAGTGCATTGAAGAATATGTTCTTTAGCATTGCATGAAATAATTTGTGCATTGAACAGAAAAGTAATATCGCATTGCAACAAGAACTTGTGCATTAAAGAATATGCTCTAGCTTTCACATAAGAGCTTGTGCATTGAAAATAAAAGTATTACTGCATTGCATCTAGAACTTGTGCATTGAATATGTTCTTTGGCATTTCATATAAAAACTCATGCATTGAAGAGAAAAGAAAAATTGCATTGCAACAAAAATTTGTGCATTGAAGAATATGTTCTTTAGCATTGCATAAAAAAATTCGTGCATTGAAGAGAAAAGTAATATTGCATTGCAACAAGATCTTTTTACATTAAAGAATATGTGCTTTGGCATTACATACAAGAATTTGAGTATTGAAGAATATGCTTTGGCTTTCATACAAGAACTTGTGCATTGAAGATAAAAGTCATATTGCATTGCAACAAGAACTTGTGCATTGAAGAATATAATCTTTGCCATTGCATAAAAATAATTTGTTTATTGAAGAGAAAATTAATATTGCATTGCAACAAGAACTTGTGCATTAAAGAATATGCTTTGGCTTTCATACAAGAGCTTGTGCATTGAAGAAAAGTAATATTGCATTGCAACAAAAATTAGTGCATTGAAGAATATGTTCTTTAGCATTGCATGAAATAATTTGTGCATTGAACAGAAAAGTAATATCGCATTGCAACAAGAACTTGTGCATTAAAGAATATGCTTTGGCTTTCATACAAGAGCTTGTGCATTGAAAATAAAAGTATTACTGCAATGCATCTAGAACTTGTGCATTGAATATGTTCTTTGGCATTTCATATAAAAACTCATGCATTGAAGAGAAAAGAAAAATGCATTGCAACAAAAATTTGTGCATTTGAAAAATATGTTCTTTAGCATTGCATAAAATAATCTGTGCATTGACGGAAAAGTAATATTGCATTGCAACAAGAACTTGTGCATTAAAAAGAATATGCTTTGGCTTTCATACAAGAAATTGTGCATTGAAGAATATGTTCTTTAGCATTGCATAAAATAATTTGTGCATTGAAGAGAAAAGTAATATTGCATTGCAACAAGAACTTGTGCATTAAAGAATATGCTTTAGCATTGCATACAAGAACTTGTGCATTGAAGAATATAATCTTTGCATTGCATAAAAAGAATTTGTGCATTTGAAGAATATTTCTATTGCATTGCAACAAGAACTTGTGCATTAAAGAATATGCTTTGGCTTTCATACTTTAACTTGTGCATTGAAGAAAAGTAATATTGCATTGCATTGCAAAAAATTTGTGCATTGAAGAATATGTTCTTTAGCATTGCATAAAATAATTTGTGCATTGAAGAGAAAAGTAATATTGCATTGCAACAAGATCTTTTGCATTAAAGAATATGTGCTTTGGCATTACATACAAGAATTTGTGCATTGAAGAATATGCTTTGGCATTGCATACAAGAACTTGTGCATTGAAAGAAAAGTCATATTGCATTGCAACAAGAACTTGTGCATTAAAGAATATGCTTTGGCTTTCAATACAAGAGCTTGTGCATTGAAGATAAAAGTAATATTGCATTGCAACAAAAATTTGTGCATTGAAGAATATGTTCTTTAGCATTGCATGAAATAATTTGTGCATTGAAACAAAAAGTAATATCGCATTGCAACAAGAACTTGTGCATTAAAGAATATGCTTTGGCTTTCATACAAGAGCTTGTGCATTGAAAATAAAAGTATTACTGAATGCATCTAGAACTTGTGCATTGAATATGTTCTTTGGCATTTCATATAAAAACTCATGCATTGAAGAGAAAAAAAAAATTGCATTGCAACAAAAATTTGTGCATTGAAAAATATGTTCTTTAGCATTGCATAAAATAATCTCTGTGCATTGAGAGAAAAGTAATATTGCATTGCAACAAGAACTTGTGCATTAAAGAATATGCTTTGGCTTTCATACAAGAACTTGTGCATTGAAGAATATGTTCTTTAGCATTGCATAAAATAATTTGTGCATTGAAGAAGAAAATATTAATATTGCATTGCAACAAGAAATTTGTGCATTGAAGAATATGTTCTTTAGCATTGCATAAAATAATTTGTGCATTGAAGAGAAAAGTAATATTGCATTGCAACAAGAACTTGTGCATTAAAGAATATGCTTTGGCATTTCATACAAAAAAGCTTGTGCATTGAAAAAAAAGTATTGCATTGCAACAAAAATTTGTGCATTGAAGAATATGTTCTTTAGCATTGCATAAAATAATTTGTGCATTGTAATATTGCATTGCAACAAAAAGCATTAATATTGCATTGCAACAAGAACTTGTGCATTAAAGAAATATGCTTTGGCTTTCATACAAGAATTTGTGCATTGATGTTCTTTTGCAAAAAGTTTGTGCATTGAAAGAAAAAAGTAATATTGCATTGCAACAAGAACTTGTGCATTGCTTTTGCAAGAATATGCTATTGCAGCATTGCATTGCAAAAAGAATATGCTTTGGCTTTCATACTTTAGCTTGTGCATTGAAAAAAGTAATATTGCATTGCAACAAAAATTTGTGCATTGAAGAATATGTTCTTTAGCATTGCATGAAATAATTTGTGCATTGAAGAGAAAAGTAATATCGCATTGCAACAAGAACTTGTGCATTAAAGAATATAATCTTTAGCATTGCATAAAAGAATTTGTGCATTGAAAAGAAAAGTATTATTGCATTGCAACAAGAACTTGTGCATTAAAGAATATGCTTTGGCTTTCATACAAGAACTTGTGCATTGAAGAAAAGTAATATTGCATTGCAACAAAAATTTGTGCATTGAAGAATATGTTCTTTAGCATTGCATAAAATAATTCGTGCATTGAAGAGAAAAGTAATATTGCATTGCAACAAGAACTTTGTGCATTAAAGAAATATGCTTTGGCATTACATACAAGAATTTGTGCATTGAAGAATATGCTTTGGCATTTCATACAAGAGCTTGTGCATTGAAGAAAAGTAATATTGCATTGCAACAAAAATTTGTGCATTGAAGAATATGTTCTTTAGCATTGCATAAAATAATTTGTGCATTGAAGAGAAAAGTAATATTGCATTGCAACAAAACTTGTGCATTGAAAAAATATATTCTTTAGCTTTGCATAAAAGAATTTGTGCATTGAAGAGAAAAGTAATATTGCATTGCAACAAGAACTTTGCATTAAAGAATATGCTTTGGCTTTCAATACAAGAGCTTGTGCATTGAAGAAAAGTAATATTGCATTGCAACAAAAAATTAGTGCATTGAAGAATATGTTCTTTAGCATTGCATGAACTAATTCCTGCATTGAACAGAAAAGTAATATTGCATTGCAATAAGAACATGTGCATTAAAGAATATGTGCTTTTTCATTGCACACAAGAACTTGTGCATTGAAGAATATGCTTTGGCTTTCATACAAGAACTTGTGCATTGAAGAGTATGTTCTTTAGCATTGCATAAAATAATTTGTGCATTGAAGAGAAAAGTAATATCGCATTGCAACAAGAACTTGTGCATTGAAGAATATAATCTTTGCCATTGCATAAAAAGAATTTGTTTATTGAAGAGAACATTTCTATTGCAGTGCATTAAAGAATATGCTTTGGCTTTCATACTTTAGCTTGTGCATTGAAGAAAAGTAATATTGCATTGCAACAAAAATTCGTGCATGGAAGAATATGTTCTTTAGCATTGCATGAAATAATTTGTGCATTGAACAGAAAAGTAATATCGCATTGCAACAAGAACTTGTGCATTGAAGAATATAATCTTTGCCATTGCATAAAAAGAATTTGTTTATTGAAGAGAACATTTCTATTGCATTGCAACAAGAACTTGTGCATTAAAGAATATGCTTTGGCTTTCATACAAGAGCTTGTGCATTGAAGAAAAGTAATATTGCATTGCAACAGAAATTCGTGCATTGAAGAATATGTTCTTTAGCATTGCATAAAATAATTTGTGCATTGAAGAGAAAAGTAATATTGCATTGCAACAAGATCTTTTACATTAAAGAATATGTGCTTTGGCATTACATACAAGAATTTGAGTATTGAAGAATATGCTTTGGCTTTCATACAAGAACTTGTGCATTGAAGATAAAAGTCATATTGCATTGCAACAAGAACTTGTGCATTGAAGAATATAATCTTTGCCATTGCATAAAAATAATTTGTTTATTGAAGAGAAAATTGCTATTGCATTGCAACAAGAACTTGTGCATTAAAGAATATGCTTTGGCTTTCAATACAAGAGCTTGTGCATTGAAGAAAAGTAATATTGCATTGCAACAAAAATTAGTGCATTGAAGAATATGTTCTTTAGCATTGCATGAAATAATTTGTGCATTGAACAGAAAAGTAATATCGCATTGCAACAAGAACTTGTGCATTAAAGAATATGCTTTGGCTTTCACATAAGAGCTTGTGCATTGAAAATAAAAGTATTACTGCATTGCATCTAGAACTTGTGCATTGAATATGTTCTTTGGCATTTCATATAAAAACTCATGCATTGAAGAGAAAAGAAAATTGCATTGCATTGCAAAAAATTTGTGCATTGAAAGAATATGTTCTTTAGCATTGCATAAAATAATCTGTGCATTGAAGAGAAAAGTAATATTGCATTGCAACAAGAACTTGTGCATTAAAGAATATATGCTTTGGCATTGCATACAAGAAAATTGAAGAATATGCTTTGCTTTCATACAAGAACTTGTGCATTGAAGAAAAAGTAATATTGCATTGCAACAAGAACTTGTGCATTGAAGAATATAATCTTTGCCATTGCATAAAAAGAATTTGTTTATTGAAGAGACATTGCTATTGCATTGCAACAAGAACTTGTGCATTAAAGAATATGCTTTGGCTTTCATACAAGAGCTTGTGCATTGAAGAAAAGTAATATTGCATTGCAACAAAAATTTGTGCATTGAAGAATATGTTCTTTAGCATTGCATGAAATAATTTGTGCATTGAACAGAAAAGTAATATCGCATTGCAACAAGAACTTGTGCATTAAAGAATATGCTTTGGCTTTCATACAAGAGCTTGTGCATTGAAAATAAAAGTATTACTGCATTGCATCTAGAACTTGTGCATTGAATATGTTCTTTGGCATTTCATATAAAAACTCATGCATTGAAGAGAAAAGAAAAATTGCATTGCAACAAAAATTTGTGCATTGAAAAATATGTTCTTTAGCATTGCATAAAATAATCTGTGCATTGACGAGAAAAGTAATATTGCATTGCAACAAGAACTTGTGCATTAAAGAATATGCTTTGGCTTTCATACAAGAAATTGTGCATTGAAGAATATGTTCTTTAGCATTGCATGAAATAATTTGTGCATTGAACAGAAAAGTAATATTGCATTGCAACAAGAACTTGTGCATTAAAGAATATGCTTTAGCATTGCACACAAGAACTTGTGCATTGAAGAATATGCTTTGCATTTTCATACAAGAACTTGTGCATTGAAGAATATGTTCTTTAGCATTGCATAAAATAATTTGTGCATTGAAGAGAAAAGTAATATCGCATTGCAACAAGAACTTGTGCATTGAAGAATATAATCTTTGCCATTGCATAAAAAGAATTTGTTTATTGAAGAGAACATTTCTATTGCAGTGCATTAAAGAATATGCTTTGGCTTTCATACTTTAGCTTGTGCATTGAAGAAAAGTAATATTGCATTGCAACAAAAATTTGTGCATTGAAGAATATGTTCTTTAGCATTGCATGAAATAATTTGTGCATTGAACAGAAAAGTAATATCGCATTGCAACAAGAACTTGTGCATTGAAGAATATAATCTTTGCCATTTGCATAAAAGAATTTGTTTATTGAAGAGAACATTTCTATTGCATTGCAACAAGAACTTGTGCATTAAAGAATATGCTTTGGCTTTCATACAAGAGCTTGTGCATTGAAGAAAAGTAATATTGCATTGCAACAGAAATTCGTGCATTGAAGAATATGTTCTTTAGCATTGCATAAAATAATTTGTGCATTGAAGAGAAAAGTAATATTGCATTGCAACAAGATCTTTTACATTAAAGAATATGTGCTTTGGCATTACATACAAGAATTTGAGTATTGAAGAATATGCTTTGGCTTTCATACAAGAAATGCATTGCATTGAAGATAAAAATATTGCATTGCAACAAGAACTTGTGCATTGAAGAATATAATCTTTGCCATTGCATAAAAATAATTTGTTTATTGAAGAGAAAATTGCTATTGCATTGCAACAAGAACTTGTGCATTAAAGAATATGCTTTGGCTTTCAATACAAGAGCTTGTGCATTGAAGAAAAGTAATATTGCATTGCAACAAAAATTAGTGCATTGAAGAATATGTTCTTTAGCATTGCATGAAATAATTTGTGCATTGAACAGAAAAGTAATATCGCATTGCAACAAGAACTTGTGCATTAAAGAATATGCTCTAGCTTTCACATAAGAGCTTGTGCATTGAAAATAAAAGTATTACTGCATTGCATCTAGAACTTGTGCATTGAATATGTTCTTTGGCATTTCATATAAAAACTCATGCATTGAAGAGAAAAGAAAAATTGCATTGCAACAAAAATTTGTGCATTGAAAAATATGTTCTTTAGCATTGCATAAAATAATCTGTGCATTGACGAGAAAAGTAATATTGCATTGCAACAAGAACTTGTGCATTAAAGAATATGTGCTTTGCATTACAACAAACTTGTGCATTGAAGAATATGCTTTGGCTTTCATACAAGAACTTGTGCATTGAAGAGAAAAGTAATATTGCATTGCAACAAGAACTTGTGCATTGAAGAATATAATCTTTGCCATTGCATAAAAATAATTTGTTTATTGAAGAGAAAATTTCTATTGCATTGCAACAAGAACTTGTGCATTAAAGAATATGCTTTGGCTTTCATACAAGAGCTTGTGCATTGAAGAAAAGTAATATTGCATTGCAACAAAAATTAGTGCATTGAAGAATATGTTCTTTAGCATTGCATGAAATAATTTGTGCATTGAACAGAAAAGTAATATCGCATTGCAACAAGAACTTGTGCATTAAAGAATATGCTCTAGCTTTCATACAAGAGCTTGTGCATTGAAAATAAAAGTAGTATTACTGCATTGCATCTAGAACTTGTGCATTGAATATGTTCTTTGGCATTTCATATAAAAACTCATGCATTGAAAGAAAAGAAAAATTGCATTGCAACAAAAATTTGTGCATTGAAAAATATGTTCTTTAGCATTGCATAAAATAACTGTGCATTGACGAAAAAAATAAAGAACTTGTGCATTGCAACAAGATACAAGAGCTTGTGCATTGAAGAAGAATATTCTTTAGCATTGCATACAAGAACTTGTGCATTGAAAGAATATATTGCTTTGCAGCAAAATAATTTGCATTGCATACAAGAACTTGTGCATTGAAGAATATAATCTTTGCATTGCATAAAAGAATTTGTTTATTGAAGAGAAATTTCTATTGCATTGCAACAAGAACTTGTGCATTAAAGAATATGCTTTGGCTTTCATACAAGAACTTGTGCATTGAAGAAAAGTAATATTGCATTGCAACAAAAATTTGTGCATTGAAGAATATGTTCTTTAGCATTGCATAAAATAATTCGTGCATTGAAGAGAAAAGTAATATTGCATTGCAACAAGATCTTTTGCATTAAAGAAATGTGCTTTGGCATTACATACAAGAATTTGAGCATTGAAGAATATGCTTTGGCTTTCATACAAGAACTTGTGCATTGAAGATAAAAGTCATATTGCATTGCAACAAGAACTTGTGCATTAAAGAATATGCTTTGGCTTTCAATACAAGAGCTTGTGCATTGAAGAAAAGTAATATTGCATTGCAACAAAAATTTGTGCATTGAAGAATATGTTCTTTAGCATTGCATGAAATAATTTGTGCATTGAACAGAAAAGTAATATCGCATTGCAACAAGAACTTGTGCATTAAAGAATATGCTTTGGCTTTCATACAAGAGCTTGTGCATTGAAAATAAAAGTATTACTGAATGCATCTAGAACTTGTGCATTGAATATGTTCTTTGGCATTTCATAAAAACTCATGCATTGAAGAGAAAAGAAAAAATGCATTGCAACAAAAATTTGTGCATTGAAAAATATGTTCTTTAGCATTGCATAAAATAATCTGTGCATTGATTTGGAAAAGTAATATTGCATTGCAACAAGAACTTGTGCATTAAAGAATATGCTTTGGCTTTCATTGAAGAAGAGCTTTTGCATTGCAGAAATTGTAAAAGAAAGTAATATTACATTGCAACAAAAATTAGTGCATTGAAGAATATGTTCTTTAGCATTGTGCATAAAATAATTTGTGCATTGAAGAGAAAAGTAATATTGCATTGCAACAAGAACTTGTGCATTAAAGAATATGCTTTGGCTTTCAATACAAGAGCTTGTGCATTGAAGAAAAGTAATATTGCATTGCAACAAAAATTAGTGCATTGAAGAATATGTTCTTTAGCATTGCATGAACTAATTCCTGCATTGAACAGAAAAGTAATATTGCATTGCAATAAGAACATGTGCATTAAAGAATATGTGCTTTTTCATTGCACACAAGAACTTGTGCATTGAAGAATATGCTTTGGCTTTCATACAAGAACTTGTGCATTGAAGAGTATGTTCTTTAGCATTGCATAAAATAATTCGTGCATTGAAGAGAAAAGTAATATCGCATTGCAACAAGAACTTGTGCATTGAAGAATATAATCTTTGCCATTGCATAAAAAGAATTTTGTTTATTGAAGAGAACATTTCTATTGCAGTGCATTAAAGAATATGCTTTGGCTTTCATACTTTAGCTTGTGCATTGAAGAAAAGTAATATTGCATTGCAACAAAAATTGTGCATGGAAGAATATGTTCTTTAGCATTGCATGAAATAATTTGTGCATTGAACAGAAAAGTAATATCGCATTGCAACAAGAACTTGTGCATTGAAGAATATAATCTTTAGCATTGCAAAAAGAATTTGTGCATTGAAAGAAAACATTTCTATTGCATTGCAACAAGAACTTGTGCATTAAAGAATATGCTTTGGCTTTCATACAAGAGCTTGTGCATTGAAGAAAAGTAATATTGCATTGCAACAAAAATTTGTGCATTGAAGAATATGTTCTTTAGCATTGCATAAAATAATTTGTGCATTGAAGAGAAAAGTAATATTGCATTGCAACAAGATCTTTTACATTAAAGAATATGTGCTTTGGCATTACATACAAGAAATTTGAGTATTGAAGAATATGCTTTGGCTTTCATACAAGAACTTGTGCATTGAAAAGTAATTGCATTGCAACAAGAACTTGTGCATTGAAGAATATGTTCTTTAGCATTGCATAAAATAATTGTGCATTGAAAGAAAAGTAATATTGCATTGCAACAAGAACTTGTGCATTGAAGAATATAATCTTTGCCATTGCATAAAAAGAATTTGTGCATTGAAGAGAAAAGTAATATTGCATTGCAACAAGAACTTGTGCATTAAAGAATATGCTTTGGCTTTCAATACAAGAGCTTGTGCATTGAAGAAAAGTAATATTGCATTGCAACAAAAATTAGTGCATTGAAGAATATGTTCTTTAGCATTGCATGAACTAATTTGTGCATTGAACAGAAAAGTAATATTGCATTGCAACAAGAACTTGTGCATTAAAGAATATGCTTTTGCTTGCACACAAGAACTTGTGCATTGAAGAATATGCTTTGGCTTTCATACAAGAACTTGTGCATTGAAGAATATGTTCTTTAGCATTGCATAAAATAATTTGTGCATTGAAGAGAAAAGTAATATCGCATTGCAACAAGAACTTGTGCATTGAAGAATATAATCTTTGCCATTGCATAAAAAGAATTTGTTTATTGAAGAGAACATTTTATTGCATTGCATTAAAGAATATGCTTTGGCTTTCATACTTTAGCTTGTGCATTGAAGAAAAGTAATATTGCATTGCAACAAAAATTTGTGCATTGAAGAATATGTTCTTTAGCATTGCATGAAATAATTTGTGCATTGAACAGAAAAGTAATTGCATTGCAACAAGAACTTGTGCATTAAAGAATATAATCTTTGCATTGCATACAAGAACTTGTGCATTGAAAATATAATTGCAACAAGAACTTGTGCATTAAAGAATATGCTTTGGCTTTCATACAAGAGCTTGTGCATTGAAGAAAAGTAATATTGCATTGCAACAAAAATTTGTGCATTGAAGAATATGTTCTTTAGCATTGCATAAAATAATTTGTGCATTGAAAAGTAAATGCATTGCAACATTGCAACAAAAATATGCTTTGGCATTACATACAAGAATTTGTGCATTGAAAGAATATGCTTTGGCATTGCATAAAGAACTTGTGCATTGAAGAAGAAAGTAATATTGCATTGCAACAAGAACTTGTGCATTGAAGAATATGCTTTGGCTTTCATACATAAAAAATTTGTGCATTGAAGAAAAAAAGATATGTTCTTTAGCATATTGCATGCATAAAATAATTTGTGCATTGAAGAGAAAAGTAATATTGCATTGCAACAAGAACTTGTGCATTAAAGAATATGCTTTGGCTTTCAATACAAGAGCTTGTGCATTGAAGAAAAGTAATATTGCATTGCAACAAAAATTAGTGCATTGAAGAATATGTTCTTTAGCATTGCATGAACTAATTCCTGCATTGAACAGAAAAGTAATATTGCATTGCAATAAGAACATGTGCATTAAAGAATATGTGCTTTTTCATTGCACACAAGAACTTGTGCATTGAAGAATATGCTTTGGCTTTCATACAAGAACTTGTGCATTGAAGAGTATGTTCTTTAGCATTGCATAAAATAATTTGTGCATTGAAGAGAAAAGTAATATCGCATTGCAACAAGAACTTGTGCATTGAAGAATATAATCTTTGCCATTGCATAAAAAGAATTTGTTTATTGAAGAGAACATTTCTATTGCAGTGCATTAAAGAATATGCTTTGGCTTTCATACTTTAGCTTGTGCATTGAAGAAAAGTAATATTGCATTGCAACAAAAATTTGTGCATGGAAGAATATGTTCTTTAGCATTGCATGAAATAATTTGTGCATTGAACAGAAAAGTAATATCGCATTGCAACAAGAACTTGTGCATTGAAGAATATAATCTTTGCCATTGCATAAAAAGAATTTGTTTATTGAAGAGAACATTTCTATTGCATTGCAACAAGAACTTGTGCATTAAAGAATATGCTTTGGCTTTCATACAAGAACTTGTGCATTGAAGAAAAGTAATATTGCATTGCAACAAAAATTTGTGCATTGAAGAATATGTTCTTTAGCATTGCATAAAATAATTTGTGCATTGAAGAGAAAAGTAATATTGCATTGCAACAAGATCTTTTACATTAAAGAATATGTGCTTTGGCATTACATACAAGAATTTGAGTATTGAAGAATATGCTTTGGCTTTCATACAAGAACTTGTGCATTGAAGATAAAAGTCATATTGCATTGCAACAAGAACTTGTGCATTGAAGAATATAATCTTTGCCATTGCATAAAAATAATTTGTGCATTGAAGAAAATAATATTGCATTGCAACAAGAACTTGTGCATTAAAGAATATGCTTTGGCTTTCAATACAAGAGCTTGTGCATTGAAGAAAAGTAATATTGCATTGCAACAAAATTAGTGCATTGAAGAATATGTTCTTTAGCATTGCATGAAATAATTTGTGCATTGAACAGAAAAGTAATATCGCATTGCAACAAGAACTTGTGCATTAAAGAATATGCTCTAGCTTTCATAAGAGCTTGTGCATTGAAAATAAAAGTATTACTGCATTGCATCTAGAACTTGTGCATTGAATATGTTCTTTGGCATTTCATATAAAAACTCATGCATTGAAGAGAAAAGAAAAATTGCATTGCAACAAAAATTTGTGCATTGAAAATATGTTCTTTAGCATTGCATAAAATAATTGTGCATTGAAGGGAAAAGTAATATTGCATTGCAACAAGAACTTGTGCATTAAAGAAAGCATTGCATAAAATTTGAGCATTGAAGAATATGCTTTGGCTTTCATACAAGAATACATTGAAGAAGAATTTGTGCATTGAAGAGAAGAAATCTTTAGCATTGCATAAAATAATTTGTGCATTGAAGAGAAAAGTAATATTGCATTGCAACAAGAACTTGTGCATTAAAGAATATGCTTTGGC
>CM031946.1:28895974-28913781 GCA_018749465.1 Paracanthobrama guichenoti | reverse complement strand
ATCCTTGGAGATGTTGGGGAGTGAACCCAGGACATCATACATGCGAAACATGCGCTCTACCACTGAGCTACCTCCCCTGACGTGACAATTGTGCAGTTACATGTGCCTTTCAGTCAAGCTAGTTGCTATATTTGTTAAACAAATTATGGTCAGATAACTGCGCAACAGATTTTTAATTGAAGTTCTTAATTGAAGAATAATTATGTTTAGAGATGCTGGGGATTGAACCCACGACCTCATACATGCAAAGCATGAGCTCTAACCCTGAGCTACATCCCCTGAAGTGGTGACCCTTATTGGTTATTAAGCCTGACATTGGAAAGCACATGTACACACCTTTCAGAGGTTGTAGGAAGAGGAAAATTGTTAATTTGTGAGTACCAAACTGCTTGGAGATGCTGGGGATTGAACCCAGGACCTCATACATGCAAAGCATGCGCTCTACCACTGAGCTAGTGCCATGGTTTCATCCTGTGTGATACATGTGCCTTTTATAAAGGCTGATATTAGTGATATATGCATACATATGTTCCAGAGATTTTAGAAAAGGAACAGTGTTTTTCTTGAAAGTACCAAATCTTTGGAGATGCTGGGGATTGAAGTGACATCATACATGCAAAGCATGCGCTCTACCACTGAGCTACATCCCCTAACGTGACAATTGTGTAGTTACATGCCTTTCAGTCAAGCATGCATATATGTTAAAGAGATTTTTAGAAACTTGCTATATTTGGAACAGTGTTTATTTGAAATTGAAGAATAATTATGCTTGGAGACGCTGGGGATTAAACCAACGACCGCATACATGCAAAGCATGAGCTCTAACCCTGAGCTACATCCCCTAAATTGGTGACCCTTATTGGTTATTAAGCCTGACATTGGAAAGCACATGTACACACCTTTCAGAGGTTGTAGGAAGAGGAAAATTGTAAATTTGTGAGTACCAAACTGCTTGGAGATGCTGGGAACTGAACCCAGGACCTCATACATGCAAAGCATGCGCTCTACCACTGAGCTACATCCCCTAAATCGGTGACCCTCTTTGGTGATAAAGGGTGACATTGGAATATATGCATATATGTTCCAGAGATTTTAGAAAAGGAACAGTGTTTTCTTGAAAGTACCAAAATCCTTGGAGATGCTGGGGATTGAACCCAGGACCTCATACATGCAAAGCATGCGCTCTACCACTGAGCTACATCCCCTGACGTGCCTATTGGTTTCATCCTGTGTGGATACATGTGCCTTTTATTTGAGCTATATTAGTGATAAAGGGTGACACTGGAATATATGCACATATGTTCCAGAGATTTTAGAAAAGGAACAGTGTTTTCTTGAAAGTACCCAAATCCTTGGAGATGCTGGGGATTGAACCCAGGACCTCATACATGCGAAGCATGCGCTCTACCACTGAGCTACATCCCCTAACGTGACAATTGTGTAGTTACATGTGCCTTTCAGTCAAGCTAGTTGCTATATTTGTTAAACAAATTATGGTCAGATACTTGTGCAACAGATAGAGTTTTTAATTGAAGAATAATTATGCTTGGAGACGCTGGGGATTAAACCAACGATCGCATACATGCAAAGCATGAGCTCTAACCCTGAGCTACATCCCTAAATTGGTGACCCTTATTGGTTATTAAGCCTGACATTGGAAAGCACATGTACACACCTTTCAGAGGTTGTAGGAAGAGGAAAATTGTTAATTTGTGAGTACCAAACTGCTTGGAGATGCTGGGGATTGAACCCAGGACCTCATACATGCAAAGCATGCGCTCTACCACTGAGCTACATCCCCTAAATCGGTGACCCTTATTGAGCTATATTAGTGATAAAGGGTGACATTGGAATATACATATATGTTCCAGAGATTTTAGAGATTTTAGGAAGGAACAGTGTTTTCTTGAAAGTACCAAAATCCTTGGAGATGCTGGGGATTGAACCCAGGACCTCATACATGCAAAGCATGCGCTCTACCACTGAGCTACATCCCCTAAATCGGTGACCCTTTTTGGTGATAAAGGGTGACATTGGAATATATGCATATATGTTCCAGAGATTTTAGAAAAGGAACAGTGTTTTCTTGAAAGTACCAAAATCCTTGGAGATGCTGGGGATTGAACCCAGGACCTCATACATGCAAAGCATGCGCTCTACCACTGAGCTACATCCCCTAAATTGGGTCACCCTTTTGGTGATATAAAGGGTGACATTGGAATATATGCATATATGTTCCAGAGATTTTAGAAAAGGAACAGTGTTTTCTTGAAAGTACCAAAATCCTTGGAGATGCTGGGGATTGAACCCAGGACCTCATACATGCAAAGCATGCGCTCTACCACTGAGCTACATCCCCTGAAATTGGTTTCATCCTGTGTTTTGTGCCTTTTATTTGAGCTATATTAGTGATAAAGGGTGACATTGGAATATATGCACATATGTTCCAGAGATTTTAGAAAAGGAACAGTGTTTTCTTGAAAGTACCCAAATCCTTGGAGATGCTGGGGATTGAACCCAGGACCTCATACATGCAAAGCATGCGCTCTACCACTGAGCTACATCCCCTAACGTGACAATTGTGTAGTTACATGTGCCTTTCAGTCAAGCTAGTTGCTATATTTGTTAAACAAATTATGGTCAGATACTTGCGCAACAGATACAGTTTTTAATTGAAGAATAATTATGCTTGGAGACGCTGGGGATTAAACCAACGACCGCATACATGCAAAGCATGAGCTCTAACCCTGAGCTACATCCCCTAAATTGGTGACCCTTATTGGTTATTAAGCCTGACATTGGAAAGCACATGTACACACCTTTCAGAGGTTGTAGGAAGAGGAAAATTGTTAATATGTGAGTACCAAACTGCTTGGAGATGCTGGGGATTGAACCCAGGACCTCATACATGCAAAGCATGCGCTCTACCACTGAGCTACATCCCCTGAAGTGCCTATTGGTTTCATCCTGTGTGGATACATGTGCCTTTTATTTGAGCTATATTAGTGATAAAGGGTGACACTGGAATATATGCACATATGTTCCAGAGATTTTAGAAAAAGGAACAGTGTTTTATTGAAAGAACCAAATCCTTGGAGATGCTGGGGAGTGAACCCAGGACATCATACATGCGAAACATGCGCTCTACCACTGAGCTACATCCCCTAAATCGGTGACCCTTTTTGGTGATAAAGGGTGACATTGGAATATATGCATATATGTTCCAGAGATTTTTGAAAAGGAACAGTGTTTTCTTGAAAGTACCAAAATCCTTGGAAATGCTGGGGATTGAACTCAGGACCTCATACATGCAAAGCAAGCGCTCTACCACTGAGCTCCATCCCCTGATGTGCCTATTGTTTTCATCTTGTGTAGATACATGTGCCTTTTATTTGAGCTATATTAGTGATAAAGGGTGACATTGGAATATATGCACATATGTTCCAGAGATTTTAGAAAAAGGAACAGTGTTTTATTGAAAGAACCAAATCCTTGGAGATGTTGGGGAGTGAACCCAGGACATCATACATGCAAAGCATGCGCTCTACCACTGAGCTACATCCCCTGACGTGACAATTGTGCAGTTACATGTGCCTTTCAGTCAAGCTAGTTGCTATATTTGTTAAACAAATTATGGTCAGATAACTGCGCAACAGATTTTTAATTGAAGTTCTTAATTGAAGAATAATTATGTTTAGAGATGCTGGGGATTGAACCCACGACCTCATACATGCAAAGCATGAGCTCTAACCCTGAGCTACATCCCCTGAAGTGGTGACCCTTATTGGTTATTAAGCCTGACATTGGAAAGCACATGTACACACATTTTTCAGAGGTTGTAGGAAGAGGAAAATTGTTAATTTGTGAGTACCAAACTGCTTGGAGATGCTGGGGATTGAACCCAGGACCTCATACATGCAAAGCATGCGCTCTACCACTGAGCTACATCCCCCCTAACGTGACATCCTGTGTGTAGTTACATGTGCCTTTCAGTCAAGCTAGTGACTATATTATATGCACATATTATGGTCAGAGATTTTAGAAACAGGATACAGTTTTTAATTGAAAGTAATAAATGCTTGGAGATGCTGGGGATTGAACCCAGGACCTCATACATGCAAAGCATGAGCTCTAACCCTGAGCTACATCCCCTAAATTGGTGACCCTTATTGCTTATTAAGCCTGACATTGGAAAGCACATGTACACACCTTTCAGAGGTTGTAGGAAGAGGAAAATTGTTAATTTGTGAGTACCAAACTGCTTGGAGATGCTGGGGATTGAACCCAGGACCTCATACATGCAAAGCATGCGCTCTACCACTGAGCTACATCCCCTAAATCGGTGACCCTTTTTGGTGATAAAGGGTGACATTGGAATATATGCATATATGTTCCAGAGATTTTAGAAAAGGAACAGTGTTTTCTTGAAAGTACCAAAATCCTTGGAGATGCTGGGGATTGAACCCAGGACCTCATACATGCAAAGCATGCGCTCTACCACTGAGCTACATCCCCTAACGTGACAATTGTGTAGTTACATGTGCCTTTCAGTCAAGCTAGTTGCTATATTTGTTAAACAAATTATGGTCAGATACTTGCGCAACAGATTTTAATTTAAGTTTTTAATTGAAGAATAATTATGCTTGGAGACGCTGGGGATTAAACCAACGGCATACATGCAAAGCATGAGCTCTAACCCTGAGCTACATCCCCTAAATTGGTGACCCTTATTGGTTATTAAGCCTGACATTGGAAAGCACATGTACACACCTTTCAGAGGTTGTAGGAAGAGGAAAATTGTTAATTTGTGAGTACCAAACTGCTTGGAGATGCTGGGGATTGAACCCAGGACCTCATACATGCAAAGCATGCGCTCTACCACTGAGCTACATCCCCTAAACCGGTGAACCTCGTTGGTGATAAAGGGTGACATTGGAATATATGCATATATGTTCCAGAGATTTTAGAAAAGGAACAGTGTTTTCTTGAAAGTACCAAAATCCTTGGAGATGCTGGGGATTGAACCCAGGACCTCATACATGCAAAGCATGCGCTCTACCACTGAGCTACATCCCCTGACGTGCCTATTGGTTTCATCCTGTGTGGATACATGTGCCTTTTATTTGAGCTATATTAGTGATAAAGGGTGACATTGGAATATATGCACATATGTTCCAGAGATTTTAGAAAAAGGAACAGTGTTTTCTTGAAAGTACCCAAATCCTTGGAGATGCTGGGGATTGAACCCAGGACCTCATACATGCAAAGCATGCGCTCTACCACTGAGCTACATCCCCTAACGTGACAATTGTGTAGTTACATGTGCCTTTCAGTCAAGCTAGTTGCTATATTTGTTAAACAAATTATGGTCAGATACTTGTGCAACAGATAATTTTTTAATTGAAGAATAATTATGCTTGGAGATGCTGGGGATTAAACCAACGACCACATACATGCAAAGCATGAGCTCTAACCCTGAGCTACATCCCCTAAATTGGTGACCCTTATTGGTTATTAAGCCTGACATTGGAAAGCACATGTACACACCTTTCAGAGGTTGTAGGAAGAGGAAAATTGTTAATATGTGAGTACCAAACTGCTTGGAGATGCTGGGATTGAATGCTGAACCCAGGACCTCATACATGCAAAGCATGCGCTCTACCACTGAGCTACATCCCCTAACGTGACAATTGTGTAGTTACATGTGCCCTTTCAGTCAAGCTAGTTGCTATATTTGTTAAACAAATTATGGTCAGATACTTGCGCAACAGATACAGTTTTTAATTGAAGAATAATTATGCTTGGAGACGCTGGGGATTAAACCAACGACCGCATACATGCAAAGCATGAGCTCTAACCCTGAGCTACATCCCCTAAATTGGTGACCCTTATTGGTTATTAAGCCTGACATAGGAAAGCACATGTACACACCTTTCAGAGGTTGTAGGAAGAGGAAAATTGTTAATATGTGAGTACCAAACTGCTTGGAGATGCTGGGGATTGAACCCAGGACCTCATACATGCAAAGCATGCGCTCTACCACTGAGCTACATCCCCTAAATCGGTGACCCTTTTTGGTGATAAAGGGTGACATTGGAATATATGCATATATGTTCCAGAGATTTTAGAAAAGGAACAGTGTTTTCTTGAAAGTACCAAAATCCTTGGAGATGCTGGGGATTGAACCCAGGACCTCATACATGCAAAGCATGCGCTCTACCACTGAGCTACATCCCCTGATGTGCCTATTGGTTTCATCCTGTGTGTAGATACATGTGCCTTTTATTTGAGCTATATTAGTGATAAAGGGTGACATTGGAATATATGCACATATGTTCCAGAGATTTTAGAAAAAGGAACAGTGTTTTCTTGAAAGTACCCAAATCCTTGGAGATGCTGGGGATTGAACCCAGGACATCATACATGCAAAGCATGCGCTCTACCACTGAGCTACATCCCCTAACGTGACAATTGTGCAGTTACATGTGCCTTTCAGTCAAGCTAGTTGCTATATTTGTTAAACAAATTATGGTCATTTGACAAATTTGTGCAGATAACTGCGCAACAGATTTTTAATTGAAGTTCTTAATTGAAGAATAATTATGCTTAGAGATGCTGGGGATTGAACCCACGACCTCATACATGCAAAGCATGAGCTCTAACCCTGAGCTACATCCCCTGAAGTGGTGACCCTTATTGGTTATTAAGCCTGACATTTGGAAAGCACATGTACACACCTTTCAGAGGTTGTAGGAAGAGGAAAATTGTTAATTTGTGAGTACCAAACTGCTTGGAGATGCTGGGGATTGAACCCAGGACCTCATACATGCAAAGCATGCGCTCTACCACTGAGCTACATCCCCTGACGTGCCTATTGGTTTCATCCTGTGTGGATACATGTGCCTTTTATTCAAGCTAGTTGTGATAAATATTTGACATTAAATATATGCACATATGGTCAGAGATTTTAGAAACAGAACAGTTTTTAATTGAAAGTACCAAATCCTTGGAGATGCTGGGGATTGAACCCAGGACCTCATACATGCAAAGCATGAGCTCTACCCTGAGCTACATCCCTAAATTGGTGACCCTTATTGGTTATTAAGCCTGACATTGGAATACATGCACATATGTGTTTCAGAGATTTCAGAGGTTGTAGGAAGAGGAAAATTGTTAATATTTGAAAGTACCAAACTGCTTGGAGATGCTGGGGATTGAACCCAGGACCTCATACATGCAAAGCATGCACGCTCTACATCCCCGTGCCTATTACCACTGAGCTACATCCCCTAAATCGGTGACCCTTTTTTATGATAAAGGGTGACATTGGAATATATGCACATATGTTCCAGAGATTTTAGAAAAGGAACAGTGTTTTCTTGAAAGTACCAAAATCCTTGGAGATGCTGGGATTGAACCCAGGACCTCATACATGCAAAGCATGCGCTCTACCACTGAGCTACATCCCTAAATCGGTGACCCTTTTTGGTGATAAAGGGTGACATTGGAATATATGCACATATGTTCCAGAGATTTTAGAAAAGGAACAGTGTTTTCTTGAAAGTACCAAAATCCTTGGAGATGCTGGGGATTGAACCCAGGACCTCATACATGCAAAGCATGCGCTCTACCACTGAGCTACATCCCCTAACGTGACAATTGTGTAGTTACATGTGCCTTTCAGTCAAGCTAGTTGCTATATTTGTTAAACAAATTATGGTCAGATATACTTGCATGCAACAGATACAGAACAGTTTTTAATTGAAGAATAATTATGCTTGGAGATGCTGGGGATTAAACCAACGACCACATACATACATGCAAAGCATGAGCTCTAACCCTGAGCTACATCCCCTAAATTGGTGACCCTTATTGGTTATTAAGCCTGACATTGGAAAGCACATGTACACACCTTTCAGAGGTTGTAGGAAGAGGAAAATTGTAAATTTGTGAGTACCAAACTGCTTGGAGATGCTGGGAACTGAACCCAGGACCTCATACATGCAAAGCATGCGCTCTACCACTGAGCTACATCCCCTAAACCGGTGAACCTCGTTGGTGATAAAGGGTGACATTGGAATATATGCATATATGTTCCAGAGATTTTAGAAAAGGAACAGTGTTTTCTTGAAAGTACCAAAATCCTTGGAGATGCTGGGGATTGAACCCAGGACCTCATACATGCAAAGCATGCGCTCTACCACTGAGCGTGCCTATTGGTTTCATCCTGTGTGGATACATGTGCCTTTTATTTGAGCTATATTAGTGATAAAGGGTGACACTGGAATATATGCACATATGTTCCAGAGATTTTAGAAAAAGGAACAGTGTTTTCTTGAAAGTACCCAAATCCTTGGAGATGCTGGGATTGAACCCAGGACCTCATACATGCAAAGCATGCGCTCTACCACTGAGCTACATCCCCTAACGTGACAATTGTAGTTACATGTGCCTTTCAGTCAAGCTAGTTGCTATATTTGTTAAACAAATTATGGTCAGATACTTGTGCAGATTTTTAATAAGTTTTTAATTGAAGAATAATTATGCTTGGAGACGCTGGGGATTAAACCAACGACCGCATACATGCAAAGCATGAGCTCTAACCCTGAGCTACATCCCCTAAATTGGTGACCCTTATTGGTTATTAAGCCTGACATTGGAAAGCACATGTACACACCTTTCAGAGGTTGTAGGAAGAGGAAAATTGTAAATTTGTGAGTACCAAACTGCTTGGAGATGCTGGGAACTGAACCCAGGACCTCATACATGCAAAGCATGCGCTCTACCACTGAGCTACATCCCCTAACGTGCCTATTGGTTTCATCCTGTGTAGTTACATGTGCCTTTCAGTCAAGCTAGTTGCTATATTTGTTAAACATTGGGTCAGATGCACATATGTTCCAGAGATTTTAGAAAAGGAACAGTTTTAATTGAAAGAATAATTATGCTTGGAGATGCTGGGGATTAAACCAACGACCTCATACATGCAAAGCATGAGCTCTAACCCTGAGCTACATCCCCTAAATTGGTGACCCTTATTGGTTATTAAGCCTGACATTGGAAAGCACATGTACACACCTTTCAGAGGTTGTAGGAAGAGGAAAATTGTTAATATGTGAGTACCAAACTGCTTGGAGATGCTGGGGATTGAACCCAGGACCTCATACATGCAAAGCATGCGCTCTACCACTGAGCTACATCCCCTGAAGTGCCTATTGGTTTCATCCTGTGTGGATACATGTGCCTTTTATTTGAGCTATATTAGTGATAAAGGGTGACATTGGAATAGATGCACATATGTTTCAGAGATTTTAGAAAAGGAACAGTGTTTATTTGAAAGTACCAAAATCCTTGGAGATGCTGGGGATTGAACCCAGGACATCATACATGCAAAGCATGCGCTCTACCACTGAGCTACATCCCTAAATCGGTGACCCTTTTTGGTGATAAAGGGTGACATTGGAATATATGCATATATGTTCCAGAGATTTTAGAAAAGGAACAGTGTTTTCTTGAAAGTACCAAAATCCTTGGAGATGCTGGGGATTGAACCCAGGACCTCATACATGCAAAGCATGCGCTCTACCACTGAGCTACATCCCCTGACGTGACAATTGTGCAGTTACATGTGCCTTTCAGTCAAGCTAGTTGCTATATTTGTTAAACAAATTATGGTCAGATACTTGCAACAACAGATGAAGTTTTTAATTGAAGAATAATTATGCTTGGAGACGCTGGGGATTAAACCAACGACCGCATACATGCAAAGCATGAGCTCTAACCCTGAGCTACATCCCCTAAATTGGTGACCCTTATTGGTTATTAAGCCTGACATTGGAAAGCACATGTACACACACCTTTCAGAGGTTGTAGGAAGAGGAAAATTGTTAATATGTGAGTACCAAACTGCTTGGAGATGCTGGGGATTGAACCCAGGACCTCATACATGCAAAGCATGCGCTCTACCACTGAGCTACATCCCCTGAAGTGCCTATTGGTTTCATCCTGTGTGGATACATGTGCCTTTTATTTGAGCTATATTAGTGATAAAGGGTGACATTGGAATATATGCATATATGTTCCAGAGATTTTAGAAAAGGAACAGTGTTTATTTGAAAGTACCAAAAACCTTGGAGGTGTTGGGGATTGAACCAATGACCGCATACATGCAAAGCATGCGCTCTACCACTGAGCTACATCCCCTAAATCGGTGACCCTTTTTGGTGATAAAGGGTGACATTGGAATATATGCATATATGTTCCAGAGATTTTAGAAAAGGAACAGTGTTTTCTTGAAAGTACCAAAATCCTTGGAGATGCTGGGGATTGAACCCAGGACCTCATACATGCAAAGCATGCGCTCTACCACTGAGCTACATCCCCTAAATTGGTGACCCTTTTTGGTGATAAAGGGTGACATTGGACAGAATATATGCACATATGTTCAGAGATTTTAGAAAAAGGAACAGTGTTTTCTTGAAAGTACCAAAATCCTTGGAGATGCTGGGATTGAACCCAGGACCTCATACATGCAAAGCATGCGCTCTACCACTGAGCTACATCCCTAAATCGGTGACCCTTTTGGTGATAAAGGGTGACATTGGAATATATGCATATATGTTTCCAGAGATTTTAGAAAAGGAACAGTGTTTTCTTGAAAGTACCAAAATCCTTGGAGATGCTGGGGATTGAACCCAGGACCTCATACATGCAAAGCATGCGCTCTACCACTGAGCTACATCCCCTAAATCGGTGATTGGTTTCATCCTGTGTGGATACATGTGCCTTTTATTTGAGCTATATTGGTGATAAAGGGTGACATTGGAATATATGCACATATGTTCCAGAGATTTTAGAAAAAGGAACAGTGTTTTCTTGAAAGTACCAAAATCCTTGGAGATGCTGGGGATTGAACCCAGGACCTCATACATGCATGCAAAGCATGCGCTCTACCACTGAGCTACATCCCTAACGTGACAATTGTGTAGTTACATGTGCCTTTCAGTCAAGCTAGTTGCTATATTTGTTAAACAAATTATGGTCAGATACTTGCGCAACAGATAATTGAAGTTTTTAATTGAAGAATAATTATGCTTGGAGATGCTGGGGATTAAAACCCACGATTGCATACATACATGCAAAGCATGAGCTCTAACCCTGAGCTACATCCCCTAAATTGGTGACCCTTATTGGTTATTAAGCCTGACATTGGAAAGCACATGCACACATGTTTCAGAGGTTGTAAAGAGGAAAATTGTTAATTTGTGAGTACCAAACTGCTTGGAGATGCTGGGGATTGAACCCAGGACCTCATACATGCAAAGCATGCGCTCTACCACTGAGCTACATCCCCTAACGTGACAATTGTGTAGTTACATGTGCCTTTCAGTCAAGCTAGTTGCTATATTTGTTAAACAAATTATGGTCAGATACTTGAGATTTTAGAAACAGAACAGTTTTTAATTGAAGAATAATTATGCTTGGAGATGCTGGGGATTAAACCAACGACCGCATACATGCAAAGCATGAGCTCTAACCCTGAGCTACATCCCCTAAATTGGTGACCCTTATTGGTTATTAAGCCTGACATTGGAAGCACATGTACACACTATTTTCAGAGGTTTGTAGGAAGAGGAAAATTGTTAATATGTGAGTACCAAACTGCTTGGAGATGCTGGGGATTGAACCCAGGACCTCATACATGCAAAGCATGCGCTCTACCACTGAGCTACATCCCCTGAAGTGCCTATTGGTTTCATCCTGTGTGGATACATGTGCCTTTTATTTGAGCTATATTAGTGATAAAGGGTGACATTGGAATAGATGCACATATGTTTCAGAGATTTTAGAAACAGGATCAGTGTTTATTTGAAAGTACCAAAAACCTTGGAGGTGTTGGGGATTGAACCAATGACCGCATACATGCAAAGCATGCGCTCTACCACTGAGCTACATCCCTAAATGGTGACCCTTTTTGGTGATAAAGCCTGACATTGGAATATATGCATATATGTTCCAGAGATTTTAGAAAAGGAACAGTGTTTTCTTGAAAGTACCAAAATCCTTGGAGATGCTGGGGATTGAACCCAGGACCTCATACATGCAAAGCATGCGCTCTACCACTGAGCTACATCCCCTAAATCGGTGACCCTTTTTGGTGATAAAGGGTGACATTGGAATATATGCATATATGTTCCAGAGATTTTAGAAAAGGAACAGTGTTTTCTTGAAAGTACCAAAATCCTTGGAGATGCTGGGGATTGAACCCAGGACCTCATACATGCAAAGCATGCGCTCTACCACTGAGCTACATCCCCTGACGTGCCTATTGGTTTCATCCTGTGTGGATACATGTGCCTTTTATTTGAGCTATATTAGTGATAAAGGGTGAGGGTGACACTGGAATATATGCACATATGTTCCAGAGATTTTAGAAAAAGGAACAGTGTTTTCTTGAAAGTACCCAAATCCTTGGAGATGCTGGGGATTGAACCCAGGACCTCATACATGCAAAGCATGCGCTCTACCACTGAGCTACATCCCCTAACGTGACAATTGTGTAGTTACATGTGCCTTTCAGTCCAAGCTAGTTGCTATATTTGTTAAACAAATTATGGTCAGATACTTGTGCAACAGATAGAGTTTTTAATTGAAGAATAATTATGCTTGGAGACGCTGGGGATTAAACCAACGACCGCATACATGCAAAGCATGAGCTCTAACCCTGAGCTACATCCCCTAAATTGGTGACCCTTATTGGTTATTAAGCCTGACATTGGAAAGCACATGTACACACCTTTCAGAGGTTGTAGGAAGAGGAAAATTGTTAATATGTGAGTACCAAACTGCTTGGAGATGCTGGGGATTGAACCCAGGACCTCATACATGCAAAGCATGCGCTCTACCACTGAGCTACATCCCCTGAAGTGCCTAATCCTGTGATACATGTGCCTTTTATTTGAGCTATATTAGTGATAAAGGGTGACATTGGAATATATGCACATATGTTCCAGAGATTTTTTAGAAAAGGAACAGTGTTTTCTTGAAAGTACCAAAATCCTTGGAGATGCTGGGGATTGAACCCAGGACCTCATACATGCAAAGCATGCGCTCTACCACTGAGCTACATCCCCTAACGTGACAATTGTGCAGTTACATGTGCATTTCAGTCAAGCTAGTTGCTATATTTGTTAAACAAATTATGGTCAGATAACTGCGCAACAGATTTTTAATTTAAGTTTTTAATTGAAGAATAATTATGCTTTGAGATGCTGGGGATTGAACCCACGACCACACACATGCAAAGCACGAGCTCTAACCCTGAGCTACATCCCCTAAATTGGTGACCCTTATTGGTTATTAAGCCTGACATTGGAAAGCACATGTACACACCTTTCAGAGGTTGTAGGAAGAGGAAAATTGTTAATTTGTGAGTACCAAACTGCTTGGAGATGCTGGGGATTGAACCCAGGACCTCATACATGCAAAGCATGCGCTCTACCACTGAGCTACATCCCCTGACGTGCCTATTGGTTTCATCCTGTGTGGATACATGTGCCTTTTATTTGAGCTATATTAGTGATAAAGGGTGACATTGGAATATATGCACATATGTTCCAGAGATTTTAGAAAAGGAACAGTGTTTTCTTGAAAGTACCCAAATCCTTGGAGATGCTGGGGATTGAACCCAGGACCTCATACATGCAAAGCATGCGCTCTACCACTGAGCTACATCCCCTAACGTGACAATTGTGTAGTTACATGTGCCTTTCAGTCAAGCTAGTTGCTATATTTGTTAAACAAATTATGGTCAGATACTTGCGCAACAGATACAGTTTTTAATTGAAGAATAATTATGCTTGGAGACGCTGGGGATTAAACCAACGACCGCATACATGCAAAGCATGAGCTCTAACCCTGAGCTACATCCCCTAAATTGGTGACCCTTATTGGTTATTAAGCCTGACATTGGAAAGCACATACACACCTTTCAGAGGTTGTAGGAAGAGGAAAATTGTTAATATGTGAGTACCAAACTGCTTGGAGATGCTGGGGATTGAACCCAGGACCTCATACATGCAAAGCATGCGCTCTACCACTGAGCTACATCCCCCTGGTGAACCTATTGGTGATAAAGGGTGACATTGGAATATATGCATATGTTCCAGAGATTTTAGAAAATTTGAGCAGTGTTTTCTCTTGAAAGTGCACTGACATGTTCCAGAGATTGCACAGATGTTGCAGAGATTGAAACCCAGGACCTCATACATGCAAAGCATGCGCTCTACCACTGAGCTACATCCAAATGGTGACCCTTATTGGTGATAAAGGTGACATTGGAAAGCACATATACACACCTTTCCATATAAAGGTGTGAGATACATGCTTGGAGAAGCATTGCTCTACATTCTGAGCTACCATCCTTAAATCCTTGGTGACCCTTTTTGGTGATAAAGCCTGACATTGAATATATGCACATATGTTCCAGAGATTTTAGAAAAGGAACAGTGTTTTCTTGAAAGTACCAAATCCTTGGAGATGCTGGGGATTGAACCCAGGACCTCATACATGCAAAGCATGCGTCTAGCTACATCCCTAAATCGGTGAGCTATATTGGTGATAAAGGGTGACATTGGAATATATGCACATATGTTCCAGAGATTTTAGAAAAGGAACAGTGTTTTCAATTGAAAGTACCAAAATCCTTGGAGATGCTGGGGATTGAACCCAGGACCTCATACATGCAAAGCATGCGCTCTACCACTGAGCTACATCCCCTACGTGACAATTGTGTAGTTACCTTTAGTTGGTGCTAATCCTGTGTGGAATACATGTGCCTTTTAGTTAAACTGTTATTTGTGATACCTTTCATTAATACAAATTTGAGTTTTTAATTGAAGAACATAGTTTTTTATTGCTATATTTATTGAAGAAGAACAGATTTTGGAATAAGAAGAATAAACCTTGAGAAATTAAACCATCATGCATACATGCAAAGCATGAGCTCTAACCCTGAGCTACATCCTAAATTGGTGACCCTTATTGGTTATTAAGCCTGACATTGGAAAGCACATGTACACATGTTTCAGAGGTTGTAGGAAGAGGAAAATTGTTAATTTGTGAGTACCAAACTGCTTGGAGATGCTGGGGATTGAACCCAGGACCTCATACATGCAAAGCATGCGCTCTACCACTGAGCTACATCCCCTGAAGTGCCTATTGGTTTCATCCTGTGTGGATACATGTGCCTTTTATTTGAGCTATATTAGTGATAAAGGGTGACATTGGAATATATGCACATATGTTCCAGAGATTTTAGAAAAAGGAACAGTGTTTATTTGAAAGTACCAAAATCCTTGGAGATGCTGGGGATTGAACCCAGGACCTCATACATGCAAAGCATGCGCTCTACCACTGAGCTACATCCCCTAAACGTGACCCTTTTTGGTGATAAGGGTGACATTGAATATATGCACATATGTTCCAGAGATTTTTAGAAAAGGAACAGTGTTTAATTGAAAGTACCAAAATCCTTGGAGATGCTGGGGATTGAACCCAGGACCTCATACATGCAAAGCATGCGCTCTACCACTGAGCTACATCCCCTAAAGTGGTGACCCTTTTTGGTGATAAAGGGTGACATTGGAATATATGCATACACATATTTCAGAGATTTTAGAAAAGGAACAGTGTTTTCTTGAAAGTACCAAAATCCTTGGAGATGCTGGGGATTGAACCCAGGACCTCATACATGCAAAGCATGCGCTCTACCACTGAGCTACATCCCCTAAATCGGTGACCCTTTTTGGTGATAAAGGGTGACATTGGAATATATGCATATATGTTCCAGAGATTTTAGAAAAGGAACAGTGTTTTCTTGAAAGTACCAAAATCCTTGGAGATGCTGGGGATTGAACCCAGGACCTCATACATGCAAAGCATGCGCTCTACCACTGAGCTACATGCCTATTGTTTAAATTGTGTGACATGTGCCTTTTATTTGAGCTATATTAGTGATAAAGGGTGACATTGGAATATATGCACATATGTTCCAGAGATTTTAGAAAAAGGAACAGTGTTTTCTTGAAAGTACCCAAATCCTTGGAGATGCTGGGGATTGAACCCAGGACCTCATACATGCAAAGCATGCGCTCTACCACTGAGCTACATCCCCTGACGTGACAATTGTGCAGTTACATGTGCATTTCAGTCAAGCTAGTTGCTATATTTGTTAAACAAATTATGGTCAGATAACTGCGCAACAGATTTTTAATTGAAGTTTTTAATTGAAGAATAATTATGCTTGGAGACGCTGGGGATTAAACCAACGACCGCATACATGCAAAGCATGAGCTCTAACCCTGAGCTACATCCCTGAAATTGGTGACCCTTATTGGTTATTAAGCCTGACATTGGAAAGCACATGTACACACGTTTCAGAGGTTGTAGGAAGAGGAAAATTGTTAATTTGTGAGTACCAAACTGCTTGGAGATGCTGGGGATTGAACCCAGGACCTCATACATGCAAAGCATGCGCTCTACCACTGAGCTACATCCCCTAACGTGACAATTGTGTAGTTACATGTGCCTTTCAGTCAAGCTAGTTGCTATATTTGTTAAACAAATTATGGTCAGATACTTGCGCAACAGATACAGTTTTTAATTGAAGAATAATTATGCTTGGAGACGCTGGGGATTAAACCAACGACCGCATACATGCAAAGCATGAGCTCTAACCCTGAGCTACATCCCCTAAATTGGTGACCCTTATTGCTTATTAAGCCTGACATTGGAAAGCACATGTACACACCTTTCAGAGGTTGTAGGAAGAGGAAAATTGTTAATATGTGAGTACCAAACTGCTTGGAGATGCTGGGGATTGAACCCAGGACCTCATACATGCAAAGCATGCGCTCTACCACTGAGCTACATCCCCTAAATCGGTGACCCTTTTTGGTGATAAAGGGTGACATTGGAATATATGCATATATGTTCCAGAGATTTTAGAAAAGGAACAGTGTTTTCTTGAAAGTACCAAAATCCTTGGAGATGCTGGGGATTGAACCCAGGACCTCATACATGCAAGCATGCGCTCTACCACTGAGCTACACCCCTGAGCTACATTGGTTAAATCCTGTGACCTTTTATTTGAGCTATATTAGTGATAAAGGGTGACATTGGAATATATGCATATATGTTCCAGAGATTTTAGAAAAAGGAACAGTGTTTTCTTGAAAGTACCCAAATCCTTGGAGATGCTGGGATTGAACCCAGGACCTCATACATGCAAAGCATGCGCTCTACCACTGAGCTACATCCCCTAACGTGACAATTGTGTAGTTACATGTGCCTTTCAGTCAAGCTAGTTGCTATATTTGTTAAACAAATTATGGTCAGATACTTGCGCAACAGATACAGTTTTTAATTGAAGAATAATTATGCTTGGAGACGCTGGGGATTAAACCAACGACCGCATACATGCAAAGCATGAGCTCTAACCCTGAGCTACATCCCTAAATTGGTGACCCTTATTGCTTATTAAGCCTGACATTGGAAAGCACATGTACACACCTTTCAGAGGTTGTAGGAAGAGGAAAATTGTTAATATGTGAGTACCAAACTGCTTGGAGATGCTGGGGATTGAACCCAGGACCTCATACATGCAAAGCATGCGCTCTACCACTGAGCTACATCCCCTGAAGTGCCTATTGGTTTCATCCTGTGTGGTTGAGCTATATTAGTGATAAAGGGTGACACTGGAATATATGCACATATGTTCCAGAGATTTTAGAAAAAGGAACAGTGTT
>CM031946.1:28693140-28895874 GCA_018749465.1 Paracanthobrama guichenoti | reverse complement strand
CTTGTTCTGATGTGGACCAGTAGTGCGTGAAAGTACTACTGTATGTTCGTAAGACAGCAGTTGTGTTTAATCATAACCAATTGCTCCTGTAGCTCTCAAATGTGGAACCACCCACAGCTGTAGCCAATGATGGCCTAGTAGACGTCCAACGTAAAACTGAAATTCGACTTCTCTCAGGATGGATGGTCCTGAGTACAGACTCTTTCAGGGCGAGGTGCTGATGCAAAGGTGGCCAAAGAAGCGGCTGAGCAGAGAACAGATGCCATACAGCGTCTTTGCTTTTCTTCTGTTCCGTCTTCCCCTTTACAAAATTGGCTAATACGTTAGAAACAGATGTGGGAACAAAGCTGTAGACACACAGTCTGGAAGAACTCGGTTCAGTTCAAATTCCTGTGTTCTTGGTTAAATAAAAGATAATTTCTGTTGCCCTGGCTCCATTATCTCTTGTGGTTGTGTTTGCTTGGCAGCTTAAACCTCCTGCTCAGTCTTGGGGCCGTGTCACACATAGTCCTTCATGTAGAACATTGTCTCTTGAATACATACCACATCACTGCAGAAAAGTTGACATGTTTGCAGCGATGTGGTATTAATATCTCGAATAAGACAGCAGATACAAATCGATTTTGTGAGAAAAAGTGGAGCGGCTGTCACTGGGCTCCTTTACGCATTTCAGCATAAGCTCGTTTTCTAAGCACATAGCCAACATCAAGTTTCACAAAATGCTCTACATTAAAATCATTTGTCTTGCTTGTGACTTTTCATCTAAGGTTTTCCTACATTTAGCGTCATGTGTGGGCTACAAAGCATCCACCACGGGTAGCAATGTTAAAAAAGTAGATTTCAAGTTGTTGCTTTCTTCCCCGCCTTTAACAGGCTTCAAGGTGCGGAAGTGCCTTTGGCTCCGATGTATGTGCTAAAATGTTCGTCGCTTTAAAGCCCGCATAGTTTCTTTCATAAAAGCCATTTTGGGGAAGGAGGCGCATCAGAATGGAATGCGTTGAGTTTGATGACTACGTTAAGACTATATTTTCAGGGATCATTTCTATAGACCTTTGCAGGAAATATGTTTTGAAAATGTTTGTCTCCCAACCCATGATGAAAGAGGTGTGATGCTCCTTTCCAGGCGTGAATTGGCGCAGAGCAGCGACTTTGTAGTCGTGAACTGTGTTGTTGTTAGCCGTTCTGTATTGCTAACACATGCAATTCTCTGTTCAGTGTTTAAGTGTTAGTCTCATTTGGGAAGATTGTGTGTTTGTTTGAATTATTGTACCTTCCTTAAAAGAAGCAAACTTTGTTCTGATGTGGACCATTGTGCAATAAAATGCTACTGTATGTTACGTAAGACAGCAATTGTGTTCAATCATAAGCAATTGCTCCTGCTAAACTCTCCAAATGTGGAATACCCACAGCTGTAGCCAATGATGGCCTAATGATCAACGTAAAACTGAATTGACTACTCCAAGGCTGGATGGTCACCAATTTTAGACTCTTTCAGGACGGAATTCTTTGATGCAAAGGGTGTGAGAAACCGTGAAGAACCAGGAAGGCAGAATAGCCTTTGCGCGTCTTTGCTTTAATTCTGTTCCGTCTTCCCCCCTTTAGGTGGCCTAGCGTTGAAACAGATGTAGAGACAAGCTGTGAATACCCCAGCCCTGGAAGAACCTAAGTTCAGTTTAAATTCCTGATTCTTGATTAAATAAAAGATAATTTCTGTTGCCCTGACCACGTCTCTCTCTTGTGGTTGTATGTTTTGTGGCAGCTTAAGCCTCTCACTAACAGTCTTCGGGCCCATGTCACGAGAGTCCTTTGTATATAGCAGACATTGTCTCATGCAAGATACAATACTACATCACTCTCTGAAAAGTTGACATGTTTGTAATCTGTGGTATTATATTCCTACCAGATAAGACAACAAATACAGAAATCAATTTTCACACGGAAAAAGTGGTTTATACCACGAATATTTTCGCATTTCATGTAATAGCTTGTTTCTAAATACGCCTTAGCCAACATCAAGTTTCTGAAATATCTACATTAAAAAATCATTTGTCGCTTGTGACTTTTCATCTAAAAGGTTTTCTACATTTTAAGCGCGTCCAGCATGCTGGGCACCACAAGCATCACACGATAGCAATGTTGCAAGAAATATGATTTCAAGGATTGTTGTTGCCTTCACATATTTTAGCATGGAGGCTTCGAAGTTGCAGTACCTTTGGCTCCGATGTATGTGCTAAAATGTTCCGTGCTTCAAATCCATGAATTTCAACTCGCAAAACCATTTTGAGAGCGCATCAGAATGGAATGCCGATTGAGTTTTGATGACTACGTTAAGCTATATTTTCAGGGATGTTTACATAGTTCTTTGGAAATGTGTTTTGAAAGTGTTGTCTCCCAGCCCACGATGAAGAGTGTGATGCTCCTTTCAGAGTGTGAATTGAGCGCAGAACAGCGACTTTGGTCGTAAGAAAGCTCGTTATTGATGACCGTTCTGTGTTGCTTCTTGCAATACTGAAGAAAGAGAGCCCATGTTCTAGGTGGGTATTTGATGTGCTCAAGCCTCATTTGGAAGTTGTTGATTTTTTTGGAGTGTGTACCAGCCTTAAAAAAGCAAACTTTTGTTCTGATGTCAGACCATTGTGCAATGTGCGTACTGCATGTATGTTGCAAGTAGACAGCAATTGTGTTTAATCATAAGCAATTGCTCCTGCTAGCTCTCAAATGTGGAACCACCCACGTAGCTGTAGCCAATGATGGCCTAATGGACGTCAGCGTAAAACTGAAATTCGACTTCTCTCAGCTGGATGGTCCTGAGTACAGACTCTTTCAGGGCCCGAGTGTGATGCAAGGGTGGCCAAGAGAGAAACACGGCTGAAAACAGGGAAGACAGAGATATGCTTACCGCGTCTTTGCTTTTAATTCTGTTCCGTCTTCCCCTTTAAGGTGGCCTAGCGTTGAAACAGATGTGGGAACAAAGCTATGTGAATACCCAGCCCTGGAAGAACCTAAGTTCCGGTTAAATTCCTAAGTTCTTGGTTAAATAAAAAAGATAATTTCTGTTGCCCTGGTTCCCGTCTCTCTTGTGGTTGTGTTTTGTGGCAGCCCAAACCTCTCTGCTCGTCTTGGGGCCGTGTCACAGAGTGCTTTGTGTCGCGGAACATTGTCTCATGTAAAGATGCAATACCACATCACTGCGAAAAAGTTGACATGTTTGCAGCGATGTAAGTGTGCATCTCGAATAAGACTTTCGATCACGTAAAATCTGATTTCATGGAAAAAGTGGGCCTGTCACTGGGCTCCTTCGCATTTCAGCCATAGCTCGCTTGTTTCTAAGCCGCAACCAACATCAAGTTTCTGAAATGTCTACATTAAAAATCATTTATTAAGCTTGTGACTTTTCATCTCTAAAGGTACTTTCTACATTTAAGCGTCAGCGTATGGGCTACAAAGCATCACATTTGGTAGCAAATGTTACAAAAAGTATGATTTCAAGGATTGTTGTTTGCCTTCCATATATTTTAACAGGAGGCTTCAAGGAGATTGGAAGTGCCTTTGGCTCCGATGTATGTGCTAAAATGTTCCGTAAACCTTAAAGCTCGTAGATTTCAACTACGCAAAACCATTTGAGAGAGAGAGGCGCATCAGAATGGAATGCCGATTGAGTTTTGATGACTCATTAAGACTATATTTTCAGGATCATTTCTATAGTTCTTTGCTTGGAAATGTGTTTTGAAAGTGTTTGTCTCCCAACCCACGATGAAGAGGTGTGATGCTCCTTTCAGAGCGTGAATTAAGGCGCAGAAACAGCGACTTTTGATAAATGAAAGCTGCGTTGTTGATGACCGTTCTGTGTTACTTCTTGCAATACTGAAGAAAGCGGGTATGTTCTGAGTGGTGTTTGGTGTTCAAGTCTCATTTGAAGTTGTTGATTTTGTTTGGGTGTGTACCTTCCTTAAAGCAAACTTTGTTCTGATGTGACCATTGTGCAATGAAATGCTACTGTATGTTGCGTAAGACAGCAGTTGTGTTCAATCATAAGCAATTGCTCCTGCTCGCTCTCCAAATGTGGAACCACCCATAAGGCTGTAGCCAATGATGGCCTAATGGGCGTCCAACGAAACTGGGAATCTCGACTTCTTCCAAGGCTGGATGGTCCTGAGTACAGACTCTTTCAGGACGAGGTGCTGATGCAAAGGGTGTACAAGAGAGAAACCGGCTGAAGAGCAGGAAGACAGAGATAGCCTTGCAACGTCTTTGCTTTTTCTTCTGTTCCGTCTTCCCCTTTAAGGTGGCCTAGCTGTTGAAACAGATGTGGGAACAAACAAAGCTATAGGTGAATACCCCAGCCCTGGAAGAACCTAAGTTCCAGTTTAAATTCTAAGTTCTTGGTTAAATAAAAGATAATTTCTGTTGCCCTGGCTCCCGCCTCTTGTGGTTGTGTTTTGTGGCAGCTTAAACCTCTGCTCGCCTTGGGGCCCGTGGTCACAGAGTCCTTTGTGTAAGCGAACATTGTCTCATGCAAGATAGTTGAATACCACATCACTGCGAAAAGTTGACATGTTTGCAGCGATGTGGTATTGTATCTCGGATAAGACAGCAGATACGAAAATCAGATTTTATGGAAAAAGTGGGCCTGTCACTGGGCTCCTTTCGCATTTCAGCCATAGCTCGCTTTCTAAGCACGCAACCAACATCAAGTTTCTGAAATGTCTACATTAAAAATCATTTGTGCGCTTGTGACTTTTCATCTAAAAGGTTTTCTACATTTAGCGCCAACGTGTGGGCTACAAAGCATCACACGGGTAGCAATGTTGCAAAAAGTATGATTTCAAGGATTGTTGTTTGCCTTCCACATATTTTAACAGGAGGCTTCAAGGAGATTATGGAAGTGCCTTTGGCTCCGATGTATGTGCTAAAATGTTCCGTGAAACTTTAAAGCTCCGCAGATTTCAACTACGCAAAACCATTTGAGAGGAGAGAGGCGCATCAGAATGGAATGCCGATTGAGTTTTGATGACTCGTTAAGACTATATTTTCAGGATCATTTCTATAGTTCTTTGCTTGGAAATGTGTTTTGAAAGTGTTTGTCTCCCAACCCACGATGAAGAGGTGTGATGCTCCTTTCAGAGCGTGAATTAGGCGCAGAGCAGCGACTTTGGTCGTGAAAGCTGCGTTGTTGATGACCGCTTCTGTGTTGCTTCTGCAATACTGAAGAAAGGGGTATGTTCTGAGTGGTGTTTGGTGTTCAAGTCTCATTTGGAAGTTGTTGATTTTGTTTGGGTGTGTACCTTCCTTAAAGCAAACTTTGTTCTGATGTGGACCATTGTGCAATGAAATGCTACTGTATGTTGCGTAAGACAGCAGTTGTGTTCAATCATAAGCAATTGCTCCTGCTCGCTCTCCAAATGTGGAACCACCCACAGCTGTAGCCAATGATGGCCTAATGGACGCCAACGTAAAACTGGGAATTCGACTTCTCTCAAGGCTGATGGTCCTGAGTACAGACTCTTTCAGGACGCAGGTGCTGATGCAAAGGGTGGCCAAGAGAGAAACCGGCTGAAGAGCAGGAAGACAGAGATAGCCTTGCAACGTCTTTGCTTTTCTTCTGTTCCGTCTTCCCCTTTAAGGTGGCTTTGAAGCGTTGAAAAACAGATGTGGGGAACAAAGCTTCTGTGAATACCCCAGCCCTGGAAGAACCTAAGTTCCAGCTTAAATTCCTAAGTTCTTGGTTAAATAAAAGATAATTTCTGCTGCCCTGGCTCCCGTCTCTCTTGTGGTTGTGTTTTGTGGCAGCTTAAACCTCTGCTCGCCTTGGGGCCCGTGTCACAGAGTCCTTTGTGTAAGCTTAACATTGTCTCATGCAAGATACAATACCACATCACTGCGAAAAAGTTGACATGTTTGCAGCGATGTGGTATTGTATCTCGATAAGACAGCAGATACGAAAATCAGATTTTATGGAAAAAGTGGGCCTGTCACTGGGCTCCTTTTCGCATTTCAGCCATAGCTCGCTTTTCTAAGCACGCAACCAACATCAAGTTTCTGAAATGTCTACATTAAAAATCATTTGTGCGCTTGTGACTTTTCATCTAAAAGGTTTTCTACATTTAGCGCCAACGTGTGGGCTACAAAGCATCACACGGGTAGCAATGTTGCAAAAAGTATGATTTCAAGGATTGTTGTTTGCCTTCCACATATTTTAACAGGAGGCTTCAAGGAGATTGCGAAGTGCCTTTGGCTCCGATGTATGTGCTAAAATGTTCCGTAAACCTTAAAGCCCGCAGATTTCAACTACGCAAAACCATTTGAGAGGAGAGGCGATCAGAATGGAATGCCGATTGAGTTTTGATGACTCGTTAAGACTATATTTTCAGGATCATTTCTATAGTTCTTTGCTTGGAAATGTGTTTTGAAAGTGTTTGTCTCCCAACCCACGATGAAGAGGTGTGATGCTCCTTTCAGAGCGCGTGAGTTAGGCGCAGAGCAGCGACTTTGGTCGTGAAAGCTGCGTTGTTGATGACCGCTCTGTGTTGCTTCTGCAATACTGAAGAAAGGGTATGTTCTGAGTGGTGTTTGGTGTTCAAGTCTCATTTGGAAGTTGTTGATTTTGTTTGGGTGTGTACCTTCCTTAAAGCAAACTTTGTTCTGATGTGGACCATTGTGCAATGAAATGCTACTGTATGTTGTGTTCAATCATAAGCAATTGCTCCTGCTCGCTCTCCAAATGTGGAACCACCCACAGCTGTAGCCAATGATGGCCTAATGGACGCCAACGTAAAACTGGGAATTCGACTTCTCTCAAGGCTGGATGGTCCTGAGTACAGACTCTTTCAGGACGAGGTGCTGATGCAAAGGGTGGCCAAGAGAGAAACGGCTGAAGAGCAGGAAGACAGAGATAGCCTTGCAACGTCTTTGCTTTTCTTCTGTTCCGTCTTCCCCTTTAAGGTGGCCTAGCGTTGAAACAGATGTGGGGAACAAAGCTTCTGTGAATACCCCAGCCCTGGAAGAACCTAAGTTCCAGTTTAAATTCCTAAGTTCTTGGTTAAATAAAAGATAATTTCTGTTGCCCTGGCTCCCGCCTCTCTTGTGGTTGTGTTTTGTGGCAGCTTAAACCTCTGCTCGCCTTGGGGCCCGTGTCACAGAGTCCTTTGTGTAAAGCTTAACATTGTCTCATGTAAGATACAATACCACATCACTGCGAAAAGTTGACATGTTTGCAGCGATGTGGTATTGTATCTCGGATAAGACAGCAGATACGAAAATCAGATTTTATGGAAAAAGTGGGCCTGTCACTGGGCTCCTTTCGCATTTCAGCCATAGCTCGTTTTCTAAGCACGCAACCAACATCAAGTTTCTGAAATGTCTACATTAAAAATCATTTGTGCGCTTGTGACTTTTCATCTAAAAGGTTTTCTACATTTAGCGCCAACGTGTGGGCTACAAAGCATCACACGGGTAGCAATGTTGCAAAAAGTATGATTTCAAGGATTGTTGTTTGCCTTCCACATATTTTAACAGGAGGCTTCAAGGGAGATTGCGGAAGTGCCTTTGGCTCCGATGTATGTGCTAAAATGTTCCAGTAAACCTTAAAGCCCTTAGATTTCAACTACGCAAAACCATTTGAGAGGAGAGGCGCATCAGAATGGAATGCCGATTGAGTTTTGATGACTCGTTAAGACTATATTTTCAGGGATCATTTCTATAGTTCTTTGCTTGGAAATGTGTTTTGAAAGTGTTTGTCTCCCAACCCACGATGAAGAGGTGTGATGCTCCTTTCAGAGCGTGAGTTAGGCGCAGAGCAGCGACTTTGGTCGTGAAAGCTGCGTTGTTGATGACCGTTCTGTGTTGCTTCTTGCAATACTGAAGAAAGGGGTATGTTCTGAGTGGTGTTTGGTGTTCAAGTCTCATTTTGAAGTTGTTGATTTTGTTTGGTGTGTACCTTCCTTAAAGCAAACTTTGTTCTGATGTGGACCATTGTGCAATGAAATGCTACTGTATGTTATGAAGACAGCAGTTGTGTTCAATCATAAGCAATTGCTCCTGCTCGCTCTCCAAATGTGGAACCACCCACAGCTGTAGCCAATGATGGCCTAATGGACGCCAACGTAAAACTGGGAATTCGACTTCTCTCAAGGCTGGATGGTCCTGAGTACAGACTCTTTCAGGACGAGGTGCTGATGCAAAAGGGTGGCCAAGAGAGAAACCGGCTGAAGAGCAGGAAGACAGAGATAGCCTTGCAACGTCTTTGCTTTTCTTCTGTTCCGTCTTTCCCCTTTAAGGTGGCCTAGCGTTGAAACAGATGTGGGGAACAAAGCTTCTGTGAATACCCCAGCCCTGGAAGAACCTAAGTTCCAGTTTAAATTCCTAAGTTCTTGGTTAAATAAAAGATAATTTCTGCTGCCCTGGCTCCCGTCTCTCTTGTGGTTGTGTTTTTGTGGCAGCTTAAACCTCTGCTCGTCTTGGGGCCCGTGTCACAGAGTCCTTTGTGTAAAGCGAACATTGTCTCATGTAAGATATAATACCACATCACTGCGAAAAGTTGACATGTTTGCAGCGATGTGGTATTGTATCTCGGATAAGACAGCAGATACGAAAATCAGATTTTATGGAAAAAGTGGGCCTGTCACTGGGCTCCTTTCGCATTTCAGCCATAGCTCGTTTTAAGCACGCAACCAACATCAAGTTTCTGAAATGTCTACATTAAAAATCATTTGTGCGCTTGTGACTTTTCATCTAAAAGGTTTTCTACATTTAGCGTCAACGTGTGGGCTACAAAGCATCACACGGGTAGCAATGTTGCAAAAAAGTATGATTTCAAGGATTGTTGTTTGCCTTCCACATATTTTAACAGGAGGCTTCAAGGAGATTGCGGAAGTGCCTTTGGCTCCGATGTATGTGCTAAAATGTTCCGTAAACCTTAAAGCCCGCAGATTTCAACTACGCAAAACCATTTGAGAGGAGAGGCGATCAGAATGGAATGCCGATTGAGTTTTGATGACTCGTTAAGACTATATTTTCAGGGATCATTTCTATAGTTCTTTGCTTGGAAATGTGTTTTGAAAGTGTTTGTCTCCCAACCCACGATGAAGAGGTGTGATGCTCCTTTCAGAGCGTGAATTAGGCGCAGAGCAGCGACTTTGGTCGTGAAAGCTGCGTTGTTGATGACCGTTCTGTGTTGCTTCTTGCAATACTGAAGAAAGGGGTATGTTCTGAGTGGTGTTTGGTGTTCAAGTCTCATTTGAAGTTGTTGATTTTGTTTGGGTGTGTACCTTCCTTAAAGCAAACTTTGTTCTGATGTGGACCATTGTGCAATGAAATGCTACTGTATGTTGCGTAAGACAGCAGTTGTGTTCAATCATAAGCAATTGCTCCTGCTCGCTCTCCAAATGTGGAACCACCCACAGCTGTAGCCAATGATGGCCTAATGGACGTCAACGTAAAACTGGGAATTCGACTTCTCTCAAGGCTGGATGGTCCTGAGTACAGACTCTTTCAGGACGAGGTGCTGATGCAAAGGGTGGCCAAGAGAGAAACCGGCTGAAGAGCAGGAAGACAGAGATAGCCTTGCAACGTCTTTGCTTTTCTTCTGTTCCGTCTTCCCCCTTTAAGGTGGCCTAGCGTTGAAACAGATGTGGGGAACAAAGCTGCTGTGAATACCCCAGCCCTGGAAGAACCTAAGTTCCAGTTTAAATTCCTAAGTTCTTGGTTAAATAAAAAGATAATTTCTGCTGCCCTGGCTCCCGTCTCTCTTGTGGTTGTGTTTTGTGGCAGCTTAAACCTCTGCTCGTCTTGGGGCCCGTGTCACAGAGTCCTTTGTGTAAAGCGAACATTGTTCATGTAAGATACAATACCACATCACTGCGAAAAGTTGACATGTTTGCAGCGATGTGGTATTGTATCTCGGATAAGACAGCAGATACGAAAATCAGATTTTATGGAAAAAGTGGGCCTGTCACTGGGCTCCTTTCGCATTTCAGCCATAGCTCGTTTTCTAAGCACGCAACCAACATCAAGTTTCTGAAATGTCTACATTAAAAATCATTTGTGCGCTTGTGACTTTTCATCTAAAAGGTTTTCTACATTTAGCGTCAACGTGTGGGCTACAAAGCATCACACGGGTAGCAATGTTGCAAAAAAGTATGATTTCAAGGATTGTTGTTTGCCTTCCACATATTTTAACAGGAGGCTTCAAGGAGATTGCGGAAGTGCCTTTGGCTCCGATGTATGTGCTAAAATGTTCCGTAAACCTTAAAGCCGCGTAGATTTCAACTCGCCAAAACCATTTGAGAGGAGAGGCGCATCAGAATGGAATGCCGATTGAGTTTTGATGACTCGTTAAGACTATATTTTCAGGATCATTTCTATAGTTCTTTGCTTGGAAATGTGTTTTGAAAGTGTTTGTCTCCCAACCCACGATGAAGAGGTGTGATGCTCCTTTCAGAGCGTGAATTAGGCGCAGAGCAGCGACTTTGGTCGTGAAAGCTGCGTTGTTGATGACCGTTCTGTGTTGCTTCTTGCAATACTGAAGAAAGGTGTATGTTCTGAGTGGTGTTTGGTGTTCAAGTCTCATTTGGAAGTTGTTGATTTTGTTTGGGTGTGTAATTTCCTTAAAGCAAACTTTGTTCTGATGTGACCATTGTGCAATGAAATGCTACTGTATGTTGCGTAAGACAGCAGTTGTGTTCAATCATAAGCAATTGCTCCTGCTCGCTCTCCAAATGTGGAACCACCCACAGCTGTAGCCAATGATGGCCTAATGGACGCCAACGTAAAACTGGGAATTCGACTTCTCTCAAGGCTGGATGGTCCTGAGTACAGACTCTTTCAGGACGAGGTGCTGATGCAAAGGGTGGCCAAGAGAGAAACCGGCTGAAGAGCAGGAAGACAGAGATAGCCTTGCAACGTCTTTGCTTTTCTTCTGTTCCGTCTTCTTCCCTTTAAGGTGGCCTAGCGTTGAAACAGATGTGGGGAACAAAGCTTCTGTGAATACCCCAGCCCTGGAAGAACCTAAGTTCCAGTTTAAATTCCTAAGTTCTTGGTTAAATAAAAGATAATTTCTGTTGCCCTGGCTCCCGTCTCTCTTGTGGTTGTGTTTTGTGGCAGCTTAAACCTCTGCTCGTCTTGGGGCCCGTGTCACAGAGTCCTTTGTGTAAAGCTTAACATTGTCTCATGCAAGATACAATACCACATCACTGCGAAAAGTTGACATGTTTGCAGCGATGTGGTATTGTATCTCGGATAAGACAGCAGATACGAAAATCAGATTTTATGGAAAAAGTGGGCCTGTCACTGGGCTCCTTTCGCATTTCAGCCATAGCTCGTTTTCTAAGCACGCAACCAACATCAAGTTTCTGAAATGTCTACATTAAAAATCATTTGTGCGCTTGTGACTTTTCATCTAAAAGGTTTTCTACATTTAGCGTCAACGTGTGGGCTACAAAGCATCACACGGGTAGCAATGTTGCAAAAAAAGTATGATTTCAAGGATTGTTGTTTGCCTTCCACATATTTTAACAGGAGGCTTCAAGGAGATTGCGGAAGTGCCTTTGGCTCCGATGTATGTGCTAAAATGTTCCGTAAACCTTAAAGCCCATGAGATTTCAACTACGCAAAACCATTTGAGAGGAGAGGCGCATCAGAATGGAATGCCGATTGAGTTTTGATGACTCGTTAAGACTATATTTTCAGGGATCATTTCTATAGTTCTTTGCTTGGAAATGTGTTTTGAAAGTGTTTGTCTCCCAACCCACGATGAAGAGGTGTGATGCTCCTTTCAGAGCGTGAGTTAGGCGCAGAGCAGCGACTTTGGTCGTGAAAGCTGCGTTGTTGATGACCGTTCTGTGTTGCTTCTTGCAATACTGAAGAAAGGGGTATGTTCTGAGTGGTGTTTGGTGTTCAAGTCTCATTTGGAAGTTGTTGATTTTGTTTGGGTGTGTACCTTCCTTAAAGCAAACTTTGTTCTGATGTGGACCATTGTGCAATGAAATGCTACTGTATGTTGCGTAAGACAGCAGTTGTGTTCAATCATAAGCAATTGCTCCTGCTCGCTCTCCAAATGTGGAACCACCCACAGCTGTAGCCAATGATGGCCTAATGGACGTCAACGTAAAACTGGGAATTCGACTTCTCTCAAGGCTGGATGGTCCTGAGTACAGACTCTTTCAGGACGAGGTGCTGATGCAAAGGGTGGCCAAGAGAGAAACCGGCTGAAGAGCAGGAAGACAGAGATAGCCTTGCAACGTCTTTGCTTTTCTTCTGTTCCGTCTTCCCCCTTTAAGGTGGCCTAGCGTTGAAACAGATGTGGGGAACAAAGCTTCTGTGAATACCCCAGCCCTGGAAGAACCTAAGTTCCAGTTTAAATTCCTAAGTTCTTGGTTAAATAAAAGATAATTTCTGTTGCCCTGGCTCCCGTCTCTCTTGTGGTTGTGTTTTGTGGCAGCTTAAACCTCTGCTCGCCTTGGGGCCCGTGTCACAGAGTCCTTTGTGTAAAGCTTAACATTGTCTCATGCAAGATACAATACCACATCACTGCGAAAAGTTGACATGTTTGCAGCGATGTGGTATTGTATCTCGGATAAGACAGCAGATACGAAAATCAGATTTTATGGAAAAAGTGGGCCTGTCACTGGGCTCCTTTCGCATTTCAGCCATAGCTCGTTTTTCTAAGCACGCAACCAACATCAAGTTTCTGAAATGTCTACATTAAAAATCATTTGTGCGCTTGTGACTTTTCATCTAAAAGGTTTTCTACATTTAGCGTCAACGTGTGGGCTACAAAGCATCACACGGGTAGCAATGTTGCAAAAAGTATGATTTCAAGGATTGTTGTTTGCCTTCCACATATTTTAACAGGAGGCTTCAAGGAGATGCGGGAAGTGCCTTTGGCTCCGATGTATGTGCTAAAATGTTCCGTAAACCTTAAAGCCCGTGAGATTTCAACTACATAAAACCATTTGAGAGGAGAGGCGCATCAGAATGGAATGCCGATTGAGTTTTGATGACTCGTTAAGACTATATTTTCAGGATCATTTCTATAGTTCTTTGCTTGGAAATGTGTTTTGAAAGTGTTTGTCTCCCAACCCACGATGAAGAGGTGTGATGCTCCTTTCAGAGCGTGAGTTAGCGCAGAGCAGCGACTTTGGTCGTGAAAGCTGCGTTGTTGATGACCGTTCTGTGTTGCTTCTTGCAATACTGAAGAAAAGGGTATGTTCTGAGTGGTGTTTGGTGTTCAAGTCTCATTTGGAAGTTGTTGATTTTGTTTGGGTGTGTACCTTCCTTAAAGCAAACTTTGTTCTGATGTGGACCATTGTGCAATGAAATGCTACTGTATGTTGCGTAAGACAGCAGTTGTGTTCAATCATAAGCAATTGCTCCTGCTCGCTTCTCCAAATGTGGAACCACCCACAGCTGTAGCCAATGATGGCCTAATGGACGTCAACGTAAAACTGGGAATTCGACTTCTCTCAAGGCTGGATGGTCCTGAGTACAGACTCTTTCAGGACGAGGTGCTGATGCAAAGGGTGGCCAAGAGAGAAACCGGCTGAAGAGCAGGAAGACAGAGATAGCCTTGCAACGTCTTTGCTTTTCTTCTGTTCCGTCTTCCCCCTTTAAGGTGGCCTAAGCGTTGAAACAGATGTGGGGAACAAAGCTTCTGTGAATACCCCAGTCCTGGAAGAACCTAAGTTCCAGTTTAAATTCCTAAGTTCTTGGTTAAATAAAAGATAATTTCTGTTGCCCTGGCTCCGTCTCTCTTGTGGTTGTGTTTTGTGGCAGCTTAAACCTCTGCTCGCCTTGGGGCCCGTGTCACAGAGTCCTTTGTGTAAAGCTTAACATTGTTCATGCAAGATACAATACCACATCACTGCGAAAAAGTTGACATGTTTGCAGCGATGTGGTATTGTATCTCGGATAAGACAGCAGATACGAAAAATCAGATTTTATGGAAAAAGTGGGCCTGTCACTGGGCTCCTTTCGCATTTCAGCCATAGCTCGTTTTCTAAGCCACGCAACCAACATCAAGTTTCTGAAATGTCTACATTAAAAATCATTTGTGCGCTTGTGACTTTTCATCTAAAAGGTTTTCTACATTTAGCGTCAACGTGTGGGCTACAAAGCATCACACGGGTAGCAATGTTGCAAAAAGTATGATTTCAAGGATTGTTGTTTGCCTTCCACATATTTTAACAGGAGGCTTCAAGGAGATTGGAAGTGCCTTTGGCTCCGATGTATGTGCTAAAATGTTCCGTAAACCTTAAAGCCCGCAGATTTCAACTACGCAAAACCATTTGAGAGGAGAGGCGCATCAGAATGGAATGCCGATTGAGTTTTGCTGACTCGTTAAGACTATATTTTCAGAGATCATTTCTATAGTTCTTTGCTTGGAAATGTGTTTTGAAAGTGTTTGTCTCCCAACCCACGATGAAGAGGTGTGATGCTCCTTTCAGAGCGTGAGTTAGGCGCAGAGCAGCGACTTTGGTCGTGAAAGCTGCGTTGTTGATGACCGTTCTGTGTTGCTTCTTGCAATACTGAAGAAAGGGGTATGTTCTGAGTGGTGTTTGGTGTTCAAGTCTCATTTGGAAGTTGTTGATTTTGTTTGGGTGTGTACCTTCCTTAAAGCAAACTTTGTTCTGATGTGGACCATTGTGCAATGAAATGCTACTGTATGTTGCGTAAGACAGCAGTTGTGTTCAATCATAAGCAATTGCTCCTGCTCGCTCTCCAAATGTGGAACCACCCACAGCTGTAGCCAATGATGGCCTAATGGACGTCAACGTAAAACTGGGAATTCGACTTCTCTCAAGGCTGGATGGTCCTGAGTACAGACTCTTTCAGGACGAGGTGCTGATGCAAAGGGTGGCCAAGAGAGAAACCGGCTGAAGAGCAGGAAGACAGAGATAGCCTTGCAACGTCTTTGCTTTTCTTCTGTTCCGTCTTCCCCCTTTAAGGTGGCCTAGCGTTGAAACAGATGTGGGGAACAAAGCTTCTGTGAATACCCCAGCCCTGGAAGAACCTAAGTTCCAGTTTAAATTCCTAAGTTCTTGGTTAAATAAAAGATAATTTCTGTTGCCCTGGCTCCCGCCTCTCTCTTGTGGTTGTGTTTTGTGGCAGCTTAAACCTCTGCTCGCCTTGGGGCCCGTGTCACAGAGTCCTTTGTGTAAAGCTTAACATTGTCTCATGCAAGATACAATACCACATCACTGCGAAAAGTTGACATGTTTGCAGCGATGTGGTATTGTATCTCGGATAAGACAGCAGATACGAAAATCAGATTTTATGGAAAAAGTGGGCCTGTCACTGGGCTCCTTTCGCATTTCAGCCATAGCTCGTTTTCTAAGCACGCAACCAACATCAAGTTTCTGAAATGTCTACATTAAAAATCATTTGTGCGCTTGTGACTTTTCATCTAAAAGGTTTTCTACATTTAGCGTCAACGTGTGGGCTACAAAGCATCACACGGGTAGCAATGTTGCAAAAAAGTATGATTTCAAGGATTGTTGTTTGCCTTCCACATATTTTAACAGGAGGCTTCAAGGAGATTGCGGAAGTGCCTTTGGCTCCGATGTATGTGCTAAAATGTTCCGTAAACCTTAAAGCCCGCAGATTTCAACTACACAAAACCATTTGAGAGGAGAGGCGCATCAGAATGGAATGCCGATTGAGTTTTGATGACTCGTTAAGACTATATTTTCAGGGATCATTTCTATAGTTCTTTGCTTGGAAATGTGTTTTGAAAGTGTTTGTCTCCCAACCCACGATGAAGAGGTGTGATGCTCCTTTCAGAGCGTGAATTAGGCGCAGAGCAGCGACTTTGGTCGTGAAAGCTGCGTTGTTGATGACCGTTCTGTGTTGCTTCTTGCAATACTGAAGAAAGGGGTATGTTCTGAGTGGTGTTTGGTGTTCAAGTCTCATTTGGAAGTTGTTGATTTTGTTTGGGTGTGTACCTTCCTTAAAGCAAACTTTGTTCTGATGTGGACCATTGTGCAATGAAATGCTACTGTATGTTGCGTAAGACAGCAGTTGTGTTCAATCATAAGCAATTGCTCCTGCTCGCTCTCCAAATGTGGAACCACCCACAGCTGTAGCCAATGATGGCCTAATGACGCGTCAACGTAAAACTGGGAATTCGACTTCTCTCAAGGCTGGATGGTCCTGAGTACAGACTCTTTCAGGACGAGGTGCTGATGCAAAGGGTGGCCAAGAGAGAAACCGGCTGAAGAGCAGGAAGACAGAGATAGCCTTGCAACGTCTTTGCTTTTCTTCTGTTCCGTCTTCCCCCTTTAAGGTGGCCTAGCGTTGAAACAGATGTGGGGAACAAAGCTTCTGTGAATACCCCAGCCCTGGAAGAACCTAAGTTCCAGTTTAAATTCCTAAGTTCTTGGTTAAATAAAAGATAATTTCTGTTGCCCTGGCTCCCGTCTCTCTTGTGGTTGTGTTTTGTGGCAGCTTAAACCTCTGCTCGTCTTGGGGCCCGTGTCACAGAGTCCTTTGTGTAAAGCGAACATTGTCTCATGCAAGATACAATACCACATCACTGCGAAAAGTTGACATGTTTGCAGCGATGTGGTATTGTATCTCGGATAAGACAGCAGATACGAAAAATCAGATTTTATGGAAAAAGTGGGCCTGTCACTGGGCTCCTTTCGCATTTCAGCCATAGCTCGTTTTCTAAGCACGCAACCAACATCAAGTTTCTGAAATGTCTACATTAAAAATCATTTGTGCGCTTGTGACTTTTCATCTAAAAGGTTTTCTACATTTAGCGTCAACGTGTGGGCTACAAAGCATCACACGGGTAGCAATGTTGCAAAAAAGTATGATTTCAAGGATTGTTGTTTGCCTTCCACATATTTTAACAGGAGGCTTCAAGGAGATTGCGGAAGTGCCTTTGGCTCCGATGTATGTGCTAAAATGTTCCGTAAACCTTAAAGCCCGCAGATTTCAACTACGCAAAACCATTTGAGAGGAGAGGCGCATCAGAATGGAATGCCGATTGAGTTTTGCTGACTCGTTAAGACTATATTTTCAGGGATCATTTCTATAGTTCTTTGCTTGGAAATGTGTTTTGAAAGTGTTTGTCTCCCAACCCACGATGAAGAGGTGTGATGCTCCTTTCAGAGCGTGAATTAGGCGCAGAGCAGCGACTTTGGTCGTGAAAGCTGCGTTGTTGATGACCGTTCTGTGTTGCTTCTTGCAATACTGAAGAAAGGGGTATGTTCTGAGTGGTGTTTGGTGTTCAAGTCTCATTTGGAAGTTGTTGATTTTGTTTGGGTGTGTACCTTCCTTAAAGCAAACTTTGTTCTGATGTGGACCATTGTGCAATGAAATGCTACTGTATGTTGCGTAAGACAGCAGTTGTGTTCAATCATAAGCAATTGCTCCTGCTCGCTCTCCAAATGTGGAACCACCCACAGCTGTAGCCCATGATGGCCTAATGGACGTCAACGTAAAACTGGGAATTCGACTTCTCTCAAGGCTGGATGGTCCTGAGTACAGACTCTTTCAGGACGAGGTGCTGATGCAAAGGGTGGCCAAGAGAGAAACCGGCTGAAGAGCAGGAAGACAGAGATAGCCTTGCAACGTCTTTGCTTTTCTTCTGTTCCGTCTTCCCCCTTTAAGGTGGCCTAGCGTTGAAACAGATGTGGGGAACAAAGCTTCTGTGAATACCCCAGCCCTGGAAGAACCTAAGTTCCAGTTTAAATTCCTAAGTTCTTGGTTAAATAAAAGATAATTTCTGTTGCCCTGGCTCCCGTCTCTCTTGTGGTTGTGTTTTGTGGCAGCTTAAACCTCTGCTCGTCTTGGGGCCCGTGTCACAGAGTCCTTTGTGTAAAGCGAACATTGTCTCATGCAAGATACAATACCACATCACTGCGAAAAGTTGACATGTTTGCAGCGATGTGGTATTGTATCTCGATAAGACAGCAGATACGAAAATCAGATTTTATGGAAAAAGTGGGCCTGTCACTGGGCTCCTTTCGCATTTCAGCCATAGCTCGTTTTCTAAGCACGCAACCAACATCAAGTTTCTGAAATGTCTACATTAAAAATCATTTGTGCGCTTGTGACTTTTCATCTAAAAGGTTTTCTACATTTAGCGTCAACGTGTGGGCTACAAAGCATCACACGGGTAGCAATGTTGCAAAAAAGTATGATTTCAAGGATTGTTGTTTGCCTTCCACATATTTTAACAGGAGGCTTCAAGGAGATTGCGGAAGTGCCTTTGGCTCCGATGTATGTGCTAAAATGTTCCGTAAACCTTAAAGCCCGCAGATTTCAACTACATAAAACCATTTGAGAGGAGAGGCGCATCAGAATGGAATGCCGATTGAGTTTTGCTGACTCGTTAAGACTATATTTTCAGGGATCATTTCTATAGTTCTTTGCTTGGAAATGTGTTTTGAAAGTGTTTGTCTCCCAACCCACGATGAAGAGGTGTGATGCTCCTTTCAGAGCGTGAATTAGGCGCAGAGCAGCGACTTTGGTCGTGAAAGCTGCGTTGTTGATGACCGTTCTGTGTTGCTTCTTGCAATACTGAAGAAAGGGGTATGTTCTGAGTGGTGTTTGGTGTTCAAGTCTCATTTGGAAGTTGTTGATTTTGTTTGGGTGTGTACCTTCCTTAAAGCAAACTTTGTTCTGATGTGGACCATTGTGCAATGAAATGCTACTGTATGTTGCGTAAGACAGCAGTTGTGTTCAATCATAAGCAATTGCTCCTGCTCGCTCTCCAAATGTGGAACCACCCACAGCTGTAGCCCATGATGGCCTAATGGACGTCAACGTAAAACTGGGAATTCGACTTCTCTCAAGGCTGGATGGTCCTGAGTACAGACTCTTTCAGGACGAGGTGCTGATGCAAAGGGTGGCCAAGAGAGAAACCGGCTGAAGAGCAGGAAGACAGAGATAGCCTTGCAACGTCTTTGCTTTTCTTCTGTTCCGTCTTCCCCCTTTAAGGTGGCCTAGCGTTGAAACAGATGTGGGGAACAAAGCTTCTGTGAATACCCCAGCCCTGGAAGAACCTAAGTTCCAGTTTAAATTCCTAAGTTCTTGGTTAAATAAAAGATAATTTCTGTTGCCCTGGCTCCCGTCTCTCTTGTGGTTGTGTTTTGTGGCAGCTTAAACCTCTGCTCGTCTTGGGGCCCGTGTCACAGAGTCCTTTGTGTAAGCGAACATTGTCTCATGCAAGATACAATACCACATCACTGCGAAAAGTTGACATGTTTGCAGCGATGTGGTATTGTATCTCGGATAAGACAGCAGATACGAAAATCAGATTTTATGGAAAAAGTGGGCCTGTCACTGGGCTCCTTTCGCATTTCAGCCATAGCTCGTTTTCTAAGCACGCAACCAACATCAAGTTTCTGAAATGTCTACATTAAAAATCATTTGTGCGCTTGTGACTTTTCATCTAAAAAGTTTTCTACATTTAGCGTCAAGCGTGTGGGCTACAAAGCATCACACGGGTAGCAATGTTGCAAAAAGTATGATTTCAAGGATTGTTGTTTGCCTTCCACATATTTTAACAGGAGGCTTCAAGGAGATTGCGGAAGTGCCTTTGGCTCCGATGTATGTGCTAAAATGTTCCGTAAACCTTAAAGCCCGCGCAGATTTCAACTACGCAAAACCATTTGAGAGGAGAGGCGCATCAGAATGGAATGCCGATTGAGTTTTGCTGACTCGTTAAGACTATATTTTCAGGATCATTTCTATAGTTCTTTGCTTGGAAATGTGTTTTGAAAGTGTTTGTCTCCCAACCCACGATGAAGAGGTGTGATGCTCCTTTCAGAGCGTGAATTAGGCGCAGAGCAGCGACTTTGGTCGTGAAAGCTGCGTTGTTGATGACCGTTCTGTGTTGCTTCTTGCAATACTGAAGAAAGGGTATGTTCTGAGTGGTGTTTGGTGTTCAAGTCTCATTTGGAAGTTGTTGATTTTGTTTGGGTGTGTACCTTCCTTAAAGCAAACTTTGTTCTGATGTGGACCATTGTGCAATGAAATGCTACTGTATGTTGCGTAAGACAGCAGTTGTGTTCAATCATAAGCAATTGCTCCTGCTCGCTCTCCAAATGTGGAACCACCCACAGCTGTAGCCCATGATGGCCTAATGGACGTCAACGTAAAACTGGGAATTCGACTTCTCTCAAGGCTGGATGGTCCTGAGTACAGACTCTTTCAGGACGAGGTGCTGATGCAAAGGGTGGCCAAGAGAGAAACCGGCTGAAGAGCAGGAAGACAGAGATAGCCTTGCAACGTCTTTGCTTTTCTTCTGTTCCGTCTTCCCCCTTTAAGGTGGCCTAGCGTTGAAACAGATGTGGGGAACAAAGCTTCTGTGAATACCCCAGCCCTGGAAGAACCTAAGTTCCAGTTTAAATTCCTAAGTTCTTGGTTAAATAAAAGATAATTTCTGTTGCCCTGGCTCCCGTCTCTCTTGTGGTTGTGTTTTGTGGCAGCTTAAACCTCTGCTCGTCTTGGGGCCCGTGTCACAGAGTCCTTTGTGTAAAGCGAACATTGTCTCATGCAAGATACATAATACCACATCACTGCGAAAAGTTGACATGTTTGCAGCGATGTGGTATTGTATCTCGGATAAGACAGCAGAGATACGAAAATCAGATTTTATGGAAAAGTGGGCCTGTCACTGGGCTCCTTTCGCATTTCAGCCATAGCTCGTTTTCTAAGCACGCAACCAACATCAAGTTTCTGAAATGTCTACATTAAAAATCATTTGTGCGCTTGTGACTTTTCATCTAAAAGGTTTTCTACATTTAGCGTCAACGTGTGGGCTACAAAGCATCACACGGGTAGCAATGTTGCAAAAAAGTATGATTTCAAGGATTGTTGTTTGCCTTCCACATATTTTAACAGGAGGCTTCAAGGAGATTGCGGAAGTGCCTTTGGCTCCGATGTATGTGCTAAAATGTTCCGTAAACCTTAAAGCCCGTGAGATTTCAACTACGCAAAACCATTTGAGAGGAGAGGCGCATCAGAATGGAATGCCGATTGAGTTTTGCTGACTCGTTAAGACTATATTTTCAGGGATCATTTCTATAGTTCTTTGCTTGGAAATGTGTTTTGAAAGTGTTTGTCTCCCAACCCACGATGAAGAGGTGTGATGCTCCTTTCAGAGCGTGAATTAGGCGCAGAGCAGCGACTTTGGTCGTGAAAGCTGCGTTGTTGATGACCGTTCTGTGTTGCTTCTTGCAATACTGAAGAAAGGGGTATGTTCTGAGTGGTGTTTGGTGTTCAAGTCTCATTTGGAAGTTGTTGATTTTGTTTGGGTGTGTACCTTCCTTAAAGCAAACTTTGTTCTGATGTGGACCATTGTGCAATGAAATGCTACTGTATGTTGCGTAAGACAGCAGTTGTGTTCAATCATAAGCAATTGCTCCTGCTCGCTCTCCAAATGTGGAACCACCCACAGCTGTAGCCCATGATGGCCTAATGGACGCCAACGTAAAACTGGGAATTCGACTTCTCTCAAGGCTGGATGGTCCTGAGTACAGACTCTTTCAGGACGAGGTGCTGATGCAAAGGGTGGCCAAGAGAGAAACCGGCTGAAGAGCAGGAAGACAGAGATAGCCTTGCAACGTCTTTGCTTTTCTTCTGTTCCGTCTTCCCCCTTTAAGGTGGCCTAGCGTTGAAACAGATGGGGAACAAAGCTTCTGTGAATACCCCAGCCCTGGAAGAACCTAAGTTCCAGTTTAAATTCCTAAGTTCTTGGTTAAATAAAAGATAATTTCTGTTGCCCTGGCTCCCGTCTCTCTTGTGGTTGTGTTTTGTGGCAGCTTAAACCTCTGCTCGTCTTGGGGCCCGTGTCACAGAGTCCTTTGTGTAAAGCGAACATTGTCTCATGCAAGATACAATACCACATCACTGCGAAAAGTTGACATGTTTGCAGCGATGTGGTATTGTATCTCGGATAAGACAGCAGATACGAAAATCAGATTTTATGGAAAAAGTGGGCCTGTCACTGGGCTCCTTTCGCATTTCAGCCATAGCTCGTTTTCTAAGCACGCAACCAACATCAAGTTTCTGAAATGTCTACATTAAAAATCATTTGTGCGCTTGTGACTTTTCATCTAAAAGGTTTTCTACATTTAGCGTCAACGTGTGGGCTACAAAGCATCACACGGGTAGCAATGTTGCAAAAAAGTATGATTTCAAGGATTGTTGTTTGCCTTCCACATATTTTAACAGGAGGCTTCAAGGAGATTGCGGAAGTGCCTTTGGCTCCGATGTATGTGCTAAAATGTTCCGTAAACCTTAAAGCCCGCAGATTTCAACTACGCAAAACCATTTGAGAGGAGAGGCGCATCAGAATGGAATGCCGATTGAGTTTTGCTGACTCGTTAAGACTATATTTTCAGGGATCATTTCTATAGTTCTTTGCTTGGAAATGTGTTTTGAAAGTGTTTGTCTCCCAACCCACGATGAAGAGGTGTGATGCTCCTTTCAGAGCGTGAATTAGGCGCAGAGCAGCGACTTTGGTCGTGAAAGCTGCGTTGTTGATGACCGTTCTGTGTTGCTTCTTGCAATACTGAAGAAAGGGGTATGTTCTGAGTGGTGTTTGGTGTTCAAGTCTCATTTGGAAGTTGTTGATTTTGTTTGGGTGTGTACCTTCCTTAAAGCAAACTTTGTTCTGATGTGGACCATTGTGCAATGAAATGCTACTGTATGTTGCGTAAGACAGCAGTTGTGTTCAATCATAAGCAATTGCTCCTGCTCGCTCTCCAAATGTGGAACCACCCACAGCTGTAGCCAATGATGGCCTAATGGACGTCAACGTAAAACTGGGAATTCGACTTCTCTCAAGGCTGGATGGTCCTGAGTACAGACTCTTTCAGGACGAGGTGCTGATGCAAAGGGTGGCCAAGAGAGAAACCGGCTGAAGAGCAGGAAGACAGAGATAGCCTTGCAACGTCTTTGCTTTTCTTCTGTTCCGTCTTCCCCCTTTAAGGTGGCCTAGCGTTGAAACAGATGTGGGGAACAAAGCTTCTGTGAATACCCCAGCCCTGGAAGAACCTAAGTTCCAGTTTAAATTCCTAAGTTCTTGGTTAAATAAAAGATAATTTCTGTTGCCCTGGCTCCCGTCTCTCTTGTGGTTGTGTTTTGTGGCAGCTTAAACCTCTGCTCGTCTTGGGGCCCGTGTCACAGAGTCCTTTGTGTAAAGCGAACATTGTCTCATGCAAGATACAATACCACATCACTGCGAAAAGTTGACATGTTTGCAGCGATGTGGTATTGTATCTCGGATAAGACAGCAGATACGAAAATCAGATTTTATGGAAAAAGTGGGCCTGTCACTGGGCTCCTTTCGCATTTCAGCCATAGCTCGTTTTCTAAGCACGCAACCAACATCAAGTTTCTGAAATGTCTACATTAAAAATCATTTGTGCGCTTGTGACTTTTCATCTAAAAGGTTTTCTACATTTAGCGTCAACGTGTGGGCTACAAAGCATCACACGGGTAGCAATGTTGCAAAAAAGTATGATTTCAAGGATTGTTGTTTGCCTTCCACATATTTTAACAGGAGGCTTCAAGGAGATTGCGGAAGTGCCTTTGGCTCCGATGTATGTGCTAAAATGTTCCGTAAACCTTAAAGCCCGCAGATTTCAACTACGCAAAACCATTTGAGAGGAGAGGCGCATCAGAATGGAATGCCGATTGAGTTTTGATGACTCGTTAAGACTATATTTTCAGGGATCATTTCTATAGTTCTTTGCTTGGAAATGTGTTTTGAAAGTGTTTGTCTCCCAACCCACGATGAAGAGGTGTGATGCTCCTTTCAGAGCGTGAATTAGGCGCAGAGCAGCGACTTTGGTCGTGAAAGCTGCGTTGTTGATGACCGTTCTGTGTTGCTTCTTGCAATACTGAAGAAAGGGGTATGTTCTGAGTGGTGTTTGGTGTTCAAGTCTCATTTGGAAGTTGTTGATTTTGTTTGGGTGTGTACCTTCCTTAAAGCAAACTTTGTTCTGATGTGGACCATTGTGCAATGAAATGCTACTGTATGTTGCGTAAGACAGCAGTTGTGTTCAATCATGAGCAATTCTTTCTGCTCGAGTTGAGTTGTTGTCTGAGGAGAAAGTGGAGAACAGGACAGGAGTCTCAGTGGGAGACCAGTGTTAGCTAATGTTATAATGTTATATACGCTAGCTAACGATATGAACACTGTGTTCAGATCACAATATCCTACAGATGATTATGATGTATTAGGCAATAGCAAAGCTGGTATTGGTCATCTAAGAGTATTGATACTTCCTAATAACAGAAATTAATAAGCTTTGACCATCAGGCATGTCACACTCGTTAATATCCGTCCACACTAAACGTTATTTGATATATAACGTTAGTAGTTTTTCATCATGATTTGGTAGTTAGCAAATGTTTAATAAAACAAGACTTACGGTTAGTGTTTTCTTCGAGCGGCATCTGACAGATCCATGACCGTCATGTCTCCCGCCGGCGGCCGAACCACAGACACTATAGTGTTTTGCATGTTTCATGTTATCCTTTATTTTTTAATCCTGTGTTATGGGTTTATTTCATGCCAATTCACCAATGTGAGGATGTATATGACATTATGAATATGTATTTGAGTGAACTTGAATGTACAGCGCATGGCATGAATAAAATATTTACATTACCAGCACATAATTTAAAATTGTTTTGAAAAGAGAGTGTATGCATTTGTGTTAATGTACATACTTTGTATTCATCAATGTTGAAATTGATTCACGTAAAGACATCAAACAAGCATTGTGTGTGGATGTTTATTTATTTAATATCATCCTTTACATGAGAATTACAATGTTGAACATCATATCGCCAGGATGATAATCCAGCTTTCCTTTAGCTCAAACAATAAGAGCATGGCGTTAGCAACGCTAAGGTCATGGGTTCAATTCCCAGGGAAAGCAAGAACTGACAAAATGTAAAAATGTGTAGCTTGAATGCAATGTAAGTCGCTTTGGATGAAAGCGTCTGCCAAATGCATAAATGTAGATGTAATCCTCCAGTCTAAAGTGAACGCTACACACCACATGTGTTTCGAAGCAGATGCAGAAGTGAAGTTTCTTCACCTGCACAAAACGCCACCATGCAGGTTTTTCTAACTTTTTTTTTTTGTTAGGAAACCTGTGGACTCAATGTCCTGACAGACTGGACACAATAATTTACCATGACAACTGAAATGGAAAAACTACAGAAAATACAAAGACCTTTTCTTAATACCAACCTATTCTGCAATGAGCCAACACAGAGCCCGGCAAACGACACCCTCTCGTGACGTAATATGAAAAAGCGTTTTTTACAAACAGCCAACGAAACGGCCACTTTGCTTACTAAATTTGTGCTGTTTTGTCTTTTTTAAAACATTTTAAATCCTGCATGACCTTTTCATATGGTATTTCCATACAAAGTTATCTATTCATTTGGAGAAAAAACTTGACCGTCAATATGCCCTTTTATTGATACCTTGCTGTTTGTACAATAATAAATATCCGGTTTTGATGACTTTTTTGTACAACCATTATCAAAATAATGAAGGAAAAAAAAAAGAAAAAAAAAACCTTGTAATAACCCAAATGGTTTCTGAACACACACGTTACAACCCACACAAGGACATAATCTTGCATGCTTTCTTTGGTAATTTATATTTTCAGCACATCATTGGACAATATGTATTTATTATTTTCACCAAGAAATAAATTCAGAATTTCTTATTGTGTTTTAGACTTCTAGAGAGTAGCGCTTGAGAAGGACTTTTATTTTGGTCCAGCGGTGTGATGTCACAAGGCTGCGCCGCGGTCCTGCGTCTGGAGTGTTTTGGAAGGAGAAAGGTTTGTGTTATTAAGCGTTAACATATCAAAACGATACAAACTAAATTATTACAAACTTCAATCAAAGTTACCGTGTCTATAAACCGAACTGTTGTTGAAAGTGACGTTGTAATGCTTTATCTAACGTTAATGAAAATCATTAATATTTGAGTAAAGAGCATCCACACAGGATCAACAGAAAAGGTAGCCTACGTCTCTATGTCGTGAATGCGGTATTTTGTAAACAAGAAGCGATTTAGTTTGGATTTATATTTCTGTCTGTTAATTATTCTCATCTTAAACATGACAGAGTGTCAAAACACGCAGAAAAACTCCTGGTGAAGCGACTGAGATCCACGTGACACACCATTATAAAAATGGAGTTTATTAAAGAGGAGAGTGAAGACACCAAGATTAAAGAAACATTCAGAGTGAAACAAGAAGATACTGAGACACAAACAGGTTGGTTTCATTCTCAAAACTGATTTTTGAAAAACCATATTAAAATGTTTCCATCTTAGGAAATAAATGACATTTTGAAGAATGTCATATGAGTGTCCTAGTTAAAGTGGTTTTATTTGACATGGCCCATCATGTGGACAGACTAGGACTGGGCGATATGGCCAAAAAAAATCATATCTCTGTAATTTTTGGTTGAATGGCGATACCCGTTATATATTCCGGTAATTTCTATGTTTTCTGTATAAATCTGTATACAAAAATGTTTAATAATACACTTATTTCACATCCTGCCCAGTGATGTTCTAAAAACAATGTTGATATTGAAGGCTATAAACAAATACATAGAATGTAAGGTAGGCTATGCAATATATTATGTGCAAAAAGGGGTTTACAAACTAAAAACAAAACAAATCATTTTGTTTTTAAATTCAGTAAACTAAAAATGAAAATAAAAACAAAAGCATTTTTGCATATATATATATATATATATATATATATATATATATATATATATACATACATACATACATACATACGCTCACCTAAAGGATTATTAGGAACACCTGTTCAATTTCTCATTAATGCAATTATCTAATCAACCAATCACATGGCAGTTGCTTCAATGCATTTAGGGGTGTGGTCCTGGTCAAGACAATCTCCTGAACTCCAAACTGAATGTCAGAATGGGAAAGAAAGGTGATTTAAGCAATTTTGAACGGCTGTCTGAGTATTTCACAATCTGCTCAGTTACTGGGATTTTCACGCACAACCATTTCTAGGGTTTACAAAGAATGGTGTGAAAAGGTGTCTTCTTTCAGACAAATACAATTGGAGTTATATTAAAAAATGTCCTGGCTCTTCCAAGCTTTATAATGGCAGCCCAAAATTTGAAGACCAAAAAAGTGTATTCCTCCATTATAAAAGTAATCCATACGGCTCCAGGGGGTTAATAAAGGCCTTCTGAAGCGAATCGTTGGGTTTTTGTAAGAAAACTATCCATATTTAACACATTATAAAGTAAAATTTTGCTCCTGCTTGGATTGATTGCTCCTGTCTTCGATTGCTCCTGCCTACCCTGTTTGCTACTGCTGCTGTGCATGTGCTCTGCTCTGCTCTTTTTGGATTTTTATTTGATATAATTCTCTGTTGTTTAAACTGCTAATTATAACCTACTCATCTTCATATATTGTCTAACACTGCCTACCACATTAAATCTGACATCACTAGCTTTTAATCTAAATCACTATCACACGTTAGCTTTTCGCTAGCCTGTTAGCTTGCTATCTCTGCACCCGGGTTTCCTGTTTTCTGAGTTCACTAAACAACTGTGGTGAGTTGGATTAGTAAATAGACTCCATCAAACAACTTTGGTAAATTGGATTAATCAACAAATACGGTAAGCCATGTCTTCTTCTCCAGTCATTGTCACCTGCACCGCATGTTTCATGTTTAGTGTATCTGTCTCCGTTGGCGAACAGGGCTTCACATGTGATAAATGTAAGGAGATAGTCAGGCTGACGGAGAAGATTTCAGAATTAGAGACACGCATCCAGACTTTATTTGAGAGTAGTGAGAATGTAACAGCTTTAGACACTGCTCTGGATGCGACTAGCTTAGTGAACGTTGTACATTGTTCGGTTCCGGCTGTAGAGCCCGTGCAGCAGGGCACTTGGGTGACGGTCAGACGGCATAGTCGCGGATCAAAAAACCACTCTTCCGTTCCGATTGGAACATCAAACTCCCCACTCTCATTCTCCCCACATTCTCCCCACTCAGTGACGCACCCACTGAGAATCCTGTTAAAAGTGCCCTAGTTATTGGTGATTCTATTACACGGAACGTGAAAATAGAGACACCAGCCACTATAGTCACATGTTTACCGGGAGCCAGAGCACCTGACATCAAAGCAAATTTAAAAGTGCTGGCTAAAGCTAATCGTAAATTCTCTAAGATTATTATTCATGTCGGCACTAACGATGTTCGACTTCGCCAGTCGGAGATCACCAAAATTAACATTAAAGAGGTGTGTGAACTTGCAAGTACGATGGCAGATGCAGTTTTTGTTCTGGTCCGCTCCTGTTAAAAGGAGTGATGAGATACTTAGCAGACTATCATCACTCAATGGCTGGTTGTCTAAGTGGTGTCTGCAAAATAACATAGGGTTCATAGACAATTGGAAAAGCTTTTGGGGCAGACCTGACCTGTTGAAGAGGGACGGCATCCATCCTTCTTGGAGTGGTGCTGCTCTTCTCTCTAGTAATTTGGCATATAGTCTTAAAGCTAAACCTTGACTAACTGGGGCCCAGGTCAGGAAGCAGACGGACTGGCTTACCCGACCGTCTGCTAGCTGTCTCCCGTTACAGAAGTCAGATAAATCCCAACACTAGAGACTCTTTCACCTAGATATTATCACATAGAGACTGTGTCTGTTCCCGAATTAGTAAATACAAAAAAACATCAAGACCATTCAACAGTAAAAACTTAATTGATGTCAAACGAATAAACAACAGATATAATACAGATGATCAAATGATAAAGCTCGGGTTGCTGAATATTCGATCCCTTTCCCCAAAAGCACTTATTGTTAATGATATAATTACAGATAATAATCTAGATTTGCTGTGTTTGACAGAAACCTGGCTAAAACCTGACGACTACATTACTTTAAATGAGTCCACCCCACAAGATTATTGTTATAAACACTAGCCGCGTCTGAAAGGTAAAGGGGGAGGGGTTGTTGTAATTTATAATAATATCTTCAGTATTACTCAGAAGTCTAGTTTCAAATATAATTCTTTTGAAGTTTTGGTGCTTTATGTAGCATTATGTAGTGTAATTGATAAATCCCGTTTGACATTTGTGTTGGTTACTGTATACAGGCCACCAGGGCACAATACAGACTTTATCAAAGAATTTGCTGACTTTCTATCCGAGTTAGTACTGGCTGCAGATAAAGTACTAATTGTTGGTGATTTTAATATCCATGTAGATAATGAAAAAGACGCATTGGGATTAGCATTTAGAGACATTCTAAACTCTATTGGAGTAAGGCAACATGTGTCAGGACCCACTCCTCGCCTTAATCATACGTTAGACCTAATATTGTCACATGGAATAAATGTTGATACCGTTGAAATTCTGCAGCAGAGCGACGATCTCAGATCATTACCTAGTATCATGTATACTTAATTTAGCTAAGGCTGCAAAGCCGTCCCCTCGCTTCAAATATGGCAGAACTATCACTGCCGCCACTAAAAATTGCTTTTTAAATAATCTTCCTCATCAGTTTCATCTCCTCAGCATCCCAGATAGCCTAGAGGAACTCGATTTTGTAACAGAAACTATTGACTCTCTTTTTTCCAGCACTTTAGACACAGTTGCTCCCCGGCGCTTAAAGAAGATTAAAGAAAATAGTCCAACGCCGTGGTACAATGAGCACACCCGGGCCCTTAAAACAGTAGCCAGAAAAATGGAGCGCAGCTGGAAGAAAACAAAATTAGAGATTTTTCATAATTCATGGAAAGAGAGCATGATGGCATACAGAAAGGCCGTAAAAACTGCTAGATCTGCTTATTTCTCGACTCTCTTAGAAGAAAACAAACACAACCCTAGGTATTTATTTGATACAGTGGCTAAGTTAACCAAAAATAAAGCTTATACTTCTGATGGTTGTAAACAGCACAGCAGTAATGACTTTATGAACTTCTTTACGTGTAAGATCGATAATATTAGGAAGAAAATTATAACCATGCAGCCGTCTACTATAGTGTCACATGAGACAGAGCATTGTTGTGTCACTGAGAAAAAATTACATTCATTCACTGCTATAGGAGAGGAAGAATTGGCTAAACTCGTTAAATCATCTAAATCAACAACATGTATGCTCGACCCTATACCGACTAGGCTATTAAAAGAGATGCTACCAGAGGTCATAGATCCTCTTCTTAATATCATTAACTCATCTTTGTTATTAGGATATGTACCAAAACGTTTAAGTTGGCTATTATCAAACCACTTATTAAAAACCTCAACTTGATCCTACAGAATTAGTCAATTATAGGCCGATCTCAAATTTACCCTTCCTGTCAAAAATACTGGAAAAGGCAGTGTCTTCACAATTATGTTCCTTTTAGAAAGAAATGGTATCTGTGAGGATTTCCAGTCAGGATTTAGACCGTATCATAGTACTGAGACTGCTCTCATCAGAGTTACAAATGATTTACTCTTATCATCCGATCGTGGTTGTATTTCTCTAATAGTGTTACTCGATCTTAGCGCTGCATTCGATACTATCGACCACAACATTCTTTTGAATAGACTCGAAAATTATGTTGGCATTAGTGGAACTGCATTGGCATGGCTTAAATCATACTTATCTGACCGTTATCAGTTTGTAGCAGTAAATGAAGAGATGTCACACCGATCACAAGTTCAGTATGGAGTACCGCAGGGCTCGGTGCTAGGACTGTTGCTCTTCACCCTGTACATGCTACCACTGGGAGATATCATTAGGAAGCATGGCATTAGTTTTCACTGTTATGCTGACGATACTCAGCTCTATATTTCTTCACACGCCCTGATGAAACTTACCAATTCACAAGATTAACGGAATGCATAGCTGATATAAAACATTGGATGTCTAGTAATTTCCTGCAACTTAATTCAGAAAAAACTGAATTTTTAATTATTGGACAAAAAAACTCTGCAAGTAGTAACCTAGAATACTGTCTAACACTCGATGGCTGCTCTGTCAAGTCCTCGTCGTCAGTTAGGAACCTGGGTGTGCTCTTTGATACCAATCTTTCATTTGAAAGCCACGTTTCTAACATCTGTAAAACTGCATTCTACCATCTTAAAAATATATCTAAATTACGGCACATCCTTTCGATGCAAAATGCTGAACAGTTAATTCATGCGTTCATGACCCCAAGGCTAGATTACTGTAATGCTTTACTGGGTGGTTGCCCTGCTCACTTAATAAACAAACTCCAGCTGGTCCAAAACGCAGCAGCTCGAGCTCTTACTAGAACAAGGAAGTATGACCATATTAGCCCGGTTCTGTCAACACTTCATTGGCTCCCTATTAAACATCGAATAAATTTTAAAATCTTGCTTATTACTTACAAAGCACTAAATGGTTTAGCTCCCCAGTACTTGAGCGAACTCTTAACGCATTATACTCCATCACGTCTATTGCGGTCTCAAAACTCTGGCCAGTTGATAATACCTAGAATATCAAAATCAACTGCAGGCGGTCGATCCTTTTCCTATTTAGCACCTAAACTTTGGAACAGTCTTCCTAGCATTGTTCGGGAAGCAGACACACTCTGTCAGTTTAAATCTAGACTAAAAACGCATCTCTTTACTATGGCTTACACATAAAACATTATCAATTTCTATTACTCAAATCAGTAAATGATTGTCAGGCTGCATTAACTAGGTCAGCCGGAACCGGGAACACTTCCCATAACACCTGATGTACTCGTTACATCATAAGAAGAATGGCATCTACGCTAATGTTAGTCTCTCTGTTTATACCGAGGTTTACTGCAGTCAGCCAGATCCAGGCCGTATCCAGATCAGATGGTGGACCAGCGCCTGGACATGACCAACGCATCCCTGAAGTGTCTGCAGAGAACATGTCAAATAAACTCCCCTGTAAATGCTGCATCGACACGACATCCTCATTAAACCCGTCTTGGCGTGACGACTCCAATCTCTCGAATAATCTAACAAATATCAATTTGCCTAATATGAATTAAGACCTGCTATGTTGCCAGAATTATAATCATACACTGTTTGTTCGTCGGCCAGAGGAGAACTGGCACCCGACTGAGCCTGGTTTCTCCCAAGTTTTTTTCTCCATTCTGACCCTGAAGGAGTTTTGGTTCCTTGCCACCGTTGCCTCTGGCTTTTGGCTTGCTCAGTTGGGGACACCTAAATTTCTTCTATATTACCGATCTGCCCGCATTGACGCTATATGATACTTGAAATTAGCTGGATAACATCACCAGAACGGCTGTACAAATTCTGTTGCATTATTTTACTTTTAACAATGTGAAGCTGCTTTGAAACAATTGGACTTGTTAAAAGCGCTATATAAATAAAGGTGATTTGATTTGATTTAAAATATATAGCTTCCTGTAGACTGCCTTCCGTATTCAACTTAAGGCAAAAGTGTAACTGGCACGACGATGACGTCGGACGTAGCGTAAAAAAGCGTAACTGCCGCTACGATGACGTTGGACGTAGCGTAAGCATTTTGAACTGCAAGAGGTGCTACAATTTCTTCGTAAGTTGAATACTGATTGTAGGTTTCTGGAAGGGATGTAGACTCGTAAGTACGAGTGGAAGTATGTGGGTGCCAGGTGCACAGGATGGAAGTTCAGCCAGAAGAGCATTGCCATAATCAAGCCTAGAAAAGACCAGGGGCCTCATGTATAAAACTTTCTGTAGATTTCATAAAAATGTACGCTAGAACCTGTGCAAAATTCCCTTCATAAAACCCAAACAACGGAAGATTGTTCATACATGCATCTACACATTTTTTCACGCACATATCAGGATTTATTAAAAAATAATAATAAACTAGGCGTACATATGTGCGCACCGTATGGACACTCTAGACCAGGGGTGGAACGTTGATCCTGGAGGGCCACTCTCTTGCAGAGTTTAGCTCAAACCCTAAAAAAAACACTCACCTGCCTGTAACATCAGTAATCCTGAAGACCAGGTGTGTTTGATTAGGGTTGGAGCTAAACTCTGCTGTCATTTGGATGCATTTTGGATCAACGTTCCCCACCCCTGCTCTAGACCGTGTGTACGCACTCTTTTAATGGAGTAAGTTAAGTAATGAAGTAAACGGGATGATTTAAATTCTTTTACATCTGATATACACATTTAGATTAAGGCCCAATCCCATTTCTACCCCTTAGCCCTTCCCTTTCCTCTACCCTTTCGTTTTGCGTGTCCACTCTGGATCCTTTCTGATCACTGCAGAGCACCGTACAGTTGCGCATCGCTGTCATTTGGATGCATTTTAAAGATCCTGGCTGAATCCGAAATCGCCCTGTAAACCCTTATTCACTGTTCCCTATGTTAAGCCTCTAATACAGTTCACTTGAAGGAGTGAATAAAAATTAGTTGGAGCTTATTGAGCTCCAGTTCTGACCAGAAAGTTTCCCAAAACATACTGATAACATGTGCTTTCTCTCAGTGAGAGGTACAGACAATAGTACAGTCAATACTCATACAATTCTTTAGTGTTTCAGTAAAAGGAAATATAAAATTAATAAAATACTCACCTAAAGGATTGTATTTACTCACCCTTTCGCCTTCAGAATGTGGCATTGATTCAACAAGGTGCTGAAAGCATTCTTTAGAAATGTTGGCCCATGTTGATAGGATAGCATCTTGCAGTTGATGGAGATTTGTGGGATTCACATCCAGGGCACAAAGCTCCCGTTCCACCAAATCCCACGCTCTATTGGGTTGAGATCTGGTGACTGTGGGGGCCATTTTAGTACAGTGAACTCATTGTCATGTTCAAGAAACCAATTTGAAATTATTCGAGCTTTGTGACATGGTGCATTATCCTGCTGGAAGTAGCCATCAGAGAATGGGTACATGGTGGTCATAAAGAGATGGACATGGTCAGAAACAATGCTCAGGTAGGCCGTGGTATTTAAACGATGCCCAATTGGCACTAAGGGGCCTAAAGTGTGCCAAGAAAACATCCCCCACACCATTACACCACCACCACCAGCCTGCACAGTGGTGACAAGGCATGATGGATCCATGTTCTCATTCTGTTTACTCCAAATTCTGACTCTACCATCTGAATGTCTCAACATAAATCGAGACTCATCAGACCAGGCAACATTTTTCCAGTCTTCAACTGTCCAATTTTGGTGAGCTTGTGCAAATCATAGCCTCTTTTTCCTATTTGTAGTGGAGATGAGTTCAGGAGATTGTCTTGACCAGGACCACACCCCTAAATGTATTGAAGCAACTGCCATGTGATTGGTTGATTAGATAATTGCATTAATGAGAAATTGAACAGGTGTTCCTAATAATCCTTTAGGTAAATGTATAATAAAAATGAAAGACAAATCCATATTTCATCTCTGGAAGCCGGGCTAAGTGAGTATGCACTGTCATTGCACTCCTGTCAGGTTAGGGGTGTGTGATGTCTCCAAAATCCAAACACGCGACAATATGTTGCTATCAAGTGTTAAGCGACACATTACACATCCCTAGGCCAGACCCTCAGTCACCACTGAGAGATCAAACACAAACTTTAGAAAACATATGAAGATACTTGATTAAGTAATATAATAACTGGAAAAAATCATTACAATAATAATGGAGGATAAATATTGATTAAGGCTTTGATTATAAATTTAATTAGGATATATATAGGTATATTGAAGCGGCAGTGGATTTCAGAATATGCCCCTTTCAATACTTGTTAAACAAAAAAATCTGCCTGTTTTAGAGAAGTATTTAAAAGTATTTTTATTATTCGCCTTGAATAATCTAATGAAATATGTTACAGATTACATTTTCCATCATATATTCTGTAATCTCTAGTGGAATACATTTTAAAAGTTAGCCTTGTACAAGTAACCAGTACTTCTGGGTGAAGTTTTTTCTGCTATATTGTAATGTATTGGGACATGCTCTGAGATTACAGGTAACACTTCTTTTAGTAACTTAGTGGGAGTAGGATATATCATATTTTGTTAGTTTTGAATCTGTAAATGTCTAAATGTGTTGATGCCTGTTGCTTTTTATGCTATTAAACTAGGTTTAACTTGTATTTGTCTTTTATGCCTTAGACTTAATGTTGCTGAAAGGGCAGAGTCAAGAACTGAATGAAATGGAAAAGAAACATCTGAATGACAAACATCATGATTTCATAACTGGAAAGAAATATTTTAAATGCTCACAGACTGAAAAGACTTCACTAAAAAGAGCCCAAAAGACAGCAACTAGAAGTTATTTCACCTGCCAAAAGTGTGGAAAAAGTTTTAATCGAATAGGAAACCTTCAAGTCCACATGAGAATTCACACTGGAGAGAGCCCCTACACCTGCCAACAATGTGGAAAAAGTTTTAATGAAAAAGGAAGCCTCAATGTTCACATGAGAATTCACACTGGAGAGAAGCCTTACTCCTGCCAACAGTGTGGAAAAAGTTTCAATCGAAAAGGAAATCTAAAGACTCATATGAGAGTTCACACTGGAGAGAAGCCTTACACATGCCCTCAGTGTGGAAAGTGTTTTTCACAGAAAAAAGGCCTTGATTCCCACATGAGAAATCACACTGGAAAGAGCCCTCACACCTGTAAACTGTGTGGGAAGAGCTTCTCACAAAAAGCAAATATTAAGACGCACATGAGAGTTCACACAGGAGAGAAGCCGTATATATGTGTTAAGTGTGGGAAGAGTTTTACACGTAAAGCAACCCTTGATACCCACATGAGAAGTCATGCTGGAGAGAGCCCTTACACATGCAACCTGTGTGGGAAGAGCTTCACACAAAAAGAAAGTCTTAAGGGTCACATGAGAATTCACACTGGAGAGAAGCCCTTCACATGTGATCAGTGTGGAAAATCTTTCCGATGTAAAGAAAATCTTATTCGCCATGTGAGGATTCATTTAAGAGAGAACTGTTTTAAATGTCAGCAGTGTGAAAGAAGTTTCACAGACAGTAATCATCTTAAGAATCATGTAATAACTCACACCGGAGAGAAGCCTTTCATGTGCCATCACTGTGGAAAGAGTTGCACAAACAAAACAAACCTTGAGGATCACGTAAGAGTTCACACTGGAGAGAAGCCTTTCACCTGCCCTCAGTGTGGAAAGAGTTTTACACTTAAAGGAAATCTTAAGACTCACATAAGAGTTCACACTGGAGAGAAGCCTTTCACGTGTCTTGAGTGTGAAGAGAGTTTTGCATATCAAAAAGACCTGAAACGTCATTTGCAAACTCATTCTGAAAAAGAAATGTCAAAATTCAGAGTGTGACGTTGTTTAGAGAGAAAAAAAGGCTATTTCAAACATCATACCTTTTTTATTCTATGCTATATTTTCAAATAATGCCCTCTAATTTCTTTTGTTTAGCGGCAATTCTACTTGATACCTCAGAATCAAAATGCTAGTTAAACTTGTGTCTTGCTGGAAAATGCCACAATGTAAATGAAAGAATGTAAATAAAAATGGTCAAACTAAATAAAATAATGAACATGCTTTCTTGCACATTCTCTCACTAAAGCTAAATAAAATAATGCAGCGCAATATGTTGTCAGTCTGGATATAATTTGGCTACTGTTACAACTCATCTGGTAATATTTGGAATCTACAGGTTTGTGTATTAGCTAAACATAACAGTCTTTCCGATGTTCTGGCGTGTTGAGGTCAGGACTCTGTGCAGGCCAGTTAAGTTCACACCACACCAAACTCGCTCATCCATGTCTTTATGGACCTTGCTTTGTGCACTGGTGCGCAGTCATGTACAGGAAGGGCCATCCCCAAACTTCCCACAAAGTTGGGAGCATGAAATTGTCCAAAATGTCTTGGTATGCTGAAGCATTAAGAGTTCCTTTCACTGGAACTAAGGGGCCAAGCCCAACCCCTGAAAAACAACCCCACACCATAATCCCCCCTCCACCAAACTTTACACTTGGCACAATGCAGTCAGACAAGTACCGTTCTCCTGGCAACTGCCAACCCCAGACCCGTCCATGGGATTGCCAGACAGAGAAGTGTGATTCGTCACTCCAGAGAACACGCCTCCACTGCTCTAGAGTCCCCGACCCCTTGCATTGCACTTGGTGATGTAAGGCTTGGATGCAGCTGCTCGGCCATGGAAACCCATTCCATGAAGCTCTCTACGCACTGTTCTTGGGCTAATCTGAAGACCACAGTTTGGAGGTCTGTACCTTTTGACTCTACAGAAAGTTGGTGACTTCTGCGCACTGTTACGTGGCCTACCACTTTGTGGCCGAGTTGCTGTTGTTCCCAATTGTTTCCAATTTGTTATATCTCAACATCAATAACAGTTGACCGTGGAATATTTAGTAGTGAGAAAATTTTACAAATGGACTTATTGCACAGGTATCAATCTATCACAGTCCCATGCTTGAATTTGTGAATTTGTTCCAATGCTTTAAATTGTGCCATTAAAATGACTCCACAGACTGGTGTGAGTACTGAGGATGGGGAGCCCACAGCAGCATCCTGGGATATATGGCATAGTGCCATGGATGGGGAAATTGGGGACAGACCCTCCACCCCTCACTAACCCTTTAAGCCCCCAAATATAAATTGTATGCATGCATTTATATTATAGTAGTATCTTGAACACCTGGAGTAAAGTGTCTTGCTCATGGACACACTGGTGGTGGCGGCTGTGGAGATTGAACCAGCAACTTTCTGCTTATCAGATCAGTGGTTTAGCCCACTACACCACAAAAATAATAAAGCTATAACATTGCATTTAGCATGTAATTGTAAACATATGAAATTACCTTTGGCAAGAATTGGAATGCAGGCAACATTAACTGTAAAATGTTTTAATCTGTTTAAATGTTTTACAGGTGGAGAGCAGACACACAAATGTTTGGAGCAGACAAAGCAGCAGCCAGATTGTCTCCCACTCTTGCTTCAAGGTTGTGGGGTTCAGAGTGTAAGGTCCATCCGTTAGCCCAAGGATGGAATCTAACGGCCTGGTCGAAGGACTTCTGCGTGTTCGCCTTCTCAGCACTTCTGTTGGATTCACTTAATTTAGGACCATCGAATTTTAAATCTGACTCCATGAATAATTTGATCTTACTCCAATTCTTTGTAACTTTGTTACATTTGTTACATTTGTAACTTAACAGCTGATCATAAGTTTAGTTGTGATTTAATTTAGATCTTTGATTTCTCTTAGTATCTCTTAATTTCAAATACTCGTTCCTCCATGGGACCCGGAGTCGCTCAGAGGATAATGCTCGCGATTATAATTACATTACCTCACGGACGCAAATTAGTCAGTTCTGATATTACAGAGGATTAGAGAGTGAACTATTTTACCTTTAAGTGAGTCGCACATGCTTACTCATAACAGAAAGTGTAATTTTAGCAATAGTCACGAGAGCTGTAACTTGTTAATAACAGTGACACCCAGAAATCAGATTGCCCCTCATGCTTAGCGCCATGCTCCGGTCATGGGGTCCTCGGTATGAATTTGCCCTGACAGAAAGATTTACGGAAACTCCTACAAAACTCCTCATGCGACACTACTTGAGTAATGATTTATGAAAAATACAGAATAAATCAAGATTAACATTTATTTTGGCCAGACAGAACTTAAAGAACATAATTAAACATGAATCCATGGTACACAACTTTCAGCATAAAATACAATTAAGTAATATGAAAATAGTTTCAAAGAGTCATATCTGGCACAATACATACAGTGTGTGTGAGTGTCTCTTATGACACTGACACAACACTGCATGGGGGCTTCTGTCTACAGAATATTCCCCCATGGCAGCCCTGCTACCCTTCCTTAAATACCCAGACCAGAACAAAGGGTTGTAACTATTTGCAACACAAACACCTAGTTTGGGGGGAGAAGATCAGATATCTTTGGAGAGACCACTCAAAAAGAGAACACAAGTCTCATGTGTTTCAATCTTTCTAACCCTATCAGTGACTTCAGTGATGTTGAGACCATTTTACCAATCGCACTATGACCTTTAAAAAGACACCAGACATGCAAGGGATAAAACAATAGATTCACAAGATAAATCATATGTAGTATATCTGCATTCTGGGACTTGAATCAGGGGGAAGGGGGAAAGGGAAGTAGAGAGGGGGAGAGGGTTTTGGTCAGGGCGGTGTCCTACAGTTTCTCTGTGAGATCTTCTCTTCAGATTGAGTTTTATTGTTTTAATGCAGGGTGTTGGATCTCAGCTTTTGTCTTAGCAGTAAAACCGGTCCTTACAAGAGGGTGTGACGACACGGTCTTCCTCATCCTCTGGATCAACGATGTTGAAAAGAGCGAGACTGTGAAGCTGGAGCCTCCAGTTATTTGCTAAAGGTTTAATTTGGGTATGACAGGAGTCTATTGCAGAAGTTGACAGCTGATGACCCAGCCAGTTGTGCAAACCCTGCTCCCACTGACTCCAGGTCATCTCCAGGTGGAAAGCAAATAACCCTCCTCAAAATTCCCATGATTGCCTTGCTCACTCTGTGCACAACGTCATGCACATAGGACATGGGGATATGGAAGGTCTGAGACACCACCCTGAAGGATGCTGCATGGGCAAGCCAGTAGAGGAACACAAGCACCTCAAATCTAACTGCATCAATGATGGACGGCAAAGACAGGCGAAGGTGGGCACGGTGGTCAGCTGCTTCATCAAAATAAAGCTGCAGAATTGGCACAGCTGTGTTGAGATGGCAGTAGAGATTAGAAGTAAAGTTTTGTTTCATGTGTTGACTTGTATATGTATTTATTTATTTATTGTGATGGTTTTATTTATTCATTTACTAATTTTTATTTGTTTCCTATTGTTGTCAGTAAATAAAATATAATAATTTTCATTAATTTAAGCATTATTTTATTGCTTGACTGAAAATGTATTCACATCAGCTGCATTTGTCTAGTGTGCATTCATGCATAGCTACAGTACATCATATTGCAATACAATTCAATTACATTTTGTTTGTTTTACTAAAATATATAATTTTCAGTAAGAAAATATATAATATAATTAAGAATTGGTCAGTATTTATCATTATTATTTGTGTAAGTGTTGGGGTGGGCTGACAATGAGCTTTTGCTCAAACCTTTTAAGTTGTTGCACTTATTACGTTGTAGATCATATAATGTCAACATGGCAGATGATGTCCGGATCGCATTCAGGCTATAGTAAATACTCTTTTAGCGCTAAGTAAGTACTTGTTGAAATTAATGTTGCTTTCACATCTTATCGGAAATTTCCTACTTAAAATTTTGACTTGAGAGGGCAATTTTTACCTAGGAAACTATTATTTATAAATCTGATAGCCTGTGAAGACAGCATAAGTACCTATTAAGTGAGTATGTGGTTTTGAATGCAGCCAATGGTCATTTGTAATTACATCACTCAATACAAATGTGTTGGAGTACACTATGTCTTCAGCGTGCACTGTATTTACTGAATCAACACTGACCTCAGCTGGACAATTACACTTTTCTTTTTAGAGCTCTGTTTGCATCATGGAATCATTATTTCCGTTTATCCCTGTAAAGCTGCTTTGCAACAATTTGTAATGTATAAAGCACTATAGAAATAAAGGTGACTTGACTTCACTTGATTGTGTAAAATAAATGTTTTGTTTAGTCTTAATTTTCATTGTGTTCAGTTTCTGTTTGCCTGTCTTCCTTTGACCCTTTGACTCGCATCGGCTCCAGCCCCTGAATCCGCTTCATTGTTGGCTCCAGCTAGAGACCTGCACTCCCGCGGGACTACCAAGGGACCCAAACGCAATAGAGTGCGGCATGGGACTAGTTTTGAAGGCCGAGTGCGGGCGGTACGGTATTCGTGTGTGTGCGGGTTGCAGGAAAAAAACGATTTGCGGGACTCTGGCAAAATAGAAATATCTAAAAAAATAAAACTTCTAAAAACAATTGTTATTCATCCATTGCACAAAAGCAACAAGAACAACTAAAAATAAAAGCAATTTACAGGCACAAGCATGAGCAGAGTTTCTATTTATGTGTTTTTGCAGCGTTGTGCAATGTAGCCAATCGCAGACGTGTTGATTTCTTGAACGCAACGGCCAATCAGATGCATTTAAAATAGAATCCACTCACCGTTCAGTGAGTTTTTGTTCAGGGCTGAATTCTACATGCGGGAGATGTATATAGAAGGTAGTGTATATTTTTTGCGGGAGTGGGACTGAAAAATCCGTCCTGCGGAGCTCTAGCTCCAGCCCCTGAGTCGGCTCCAGTGTACTCTCCTGGGTGAAGGCCACGGAGGCCTTTCCTCCCTGAGCTGCCATCCTGGAGGCTACCTGGCATGCCCTCATCACCTTAGTTTGTTAACATGGGGAGGTGTACAACATTTGCATGTAAATGGTAAACAAACACAACCAAGAAAACAGCTTTGATCATATAGTTTCAGTAATACTTAAATATAGAACATCTATATAGCATATTTTCTGGCTAGTTTACTTAAATTTTTAATAATATACCATAATGAATAATAAAAAAAAGGTTAAATCTTCTAAAAAATATTTTGTATTCTTCATTTTCTTTTCTGTCACTCCAATTCTTGTTAAAACACACTAGACATGCTTATTCTGTGCATTTTTATAACTTTTTTGCGTAAAATCATACTTATTTTGTCCATCAAAAGTCACTTTAATCAAGTGTAAGCAGTGCAGCAAAATCAAACTGGTTGCTCCTGCTCCCGGTGTGAATGCACTCATTTGTTAACTTGCACGGCTGAAAAAATACGCACTGCTCACGCACCGCTCAAGCTTCAACAGGAAACAGCCGTAATTGAATAAGCTACAAACACCTAGGATCAATGGCTGCAGCTGGTACCAGCTTCCAGATGTCATCAAATGAGCTCCAACAGTAGACATTTTCTCTAATTAAAGATGAATTGAATAATGCAGTGCAATGTTCATAGTCTCATTCATTCAGTCATTTTATTGATAATCTTCCATTTACACAAAACGAGATCTTAAACTTAAAAGGTTCACCAAAAAATGACAATTTTATGTTTATCTGCTTACCCCCAGGGCATCCAAGATATAGATGTCTTTGTTTCTTCAGTAGAACACAAATGAAGATTTTTAACTCCAACTGTCTGTCAGTCGTATAATGCATGTCAATGGTAGGTAAATCTATGAGAGTAAAAATAAAAAAAAAACACGCACAGACAAATCCATATTAAACCCTGCGGCTTGTGACGACACATTGATGTCTTAAGACACGAAATGATCAGTTTGTGCGAGAAACATTTTTACCTCTAATACACCATGTCCAACAGCCTTGAGCGCAAAAGATCACTTCCAGCGCTTGCATAACTACAGCAGATCGTGTACAGACCTCACGCACTGGAAGTGATCGCGCGCTCAAGGCTGTTGGACATAGTGGTGTATTAGAGATAAAAATAATTATATAAATACTGTTCGAGTTCTCGCACAAACCGATCGTTTCGCGTCTTAAGACATTAATGAGTCGTCACGAGCCACAGGGTTTAATATGGATTTGTCTGTGCCTGTTTTTTTACTCTTATAGATTTAGCTACCATTCACATGCATTATACGACTGACAGACTGCAACGGTTGAAGTTAAAAATCTTCATTTGTGTTCTACTGAAGAAACAAAGACACCTATATCTTGGATGCCCTGAGGGTAAGCAGATAAACATCAAATTTTGTTTAGTTTTTTGTTTAGTTTTGGGTGAACTATCCCTTTAATCAAAAATGTATGGGAGGCCTCTATGTAATCAGTATTAGAAGGCATCACTTAGTATTTAAAACTATAACAAAAGGAAATTATCCGGTGTTCATATGTACATTACAAAAGAAAATAAACAGCCTCAAGGCAAAATAAAAAGTGAAGGATGCAAATAAAAGACATGGGAAAAATCTAATACGAGCCACAGTTTGGGACACTACATTTTCAACTAAATATCCAAATAAATGTAATTACTAAACTAAATTAACTGTATCAGCTATATTACTGATCTGCCCACATTGACACTATATGATAATTGAAATGAGCTAGATGACATCACCGTTTTCTCCAAAGCGGCTGTACAGCCGAATCAAATTCTGTTACATTATTTTCCTGTTAACACTGTGAAGCTGCTTTGAAACAATCTGCATTGTAAAAAGCGCTATATAAATAAAGGTGACTTGACATTTAAGGTCTGTGGGGGGGATGAGCAAGACTGTGTGGAGCAGATCTCAGAGAGGCATTTATTTATATCTGGGGCTGCAGCGTGTGAGGGGGGATTGGCAGCCTGACATCCTAGCCAGTCGGCAGCAAAATCTGGCACCTTGAGTACTCAGCGGCGCAGGAATCCTCCGCACTACCCACGAGGACACCAGCAGGGAAAGAGACTGCCGTGAGTGCTTGAGTGGAAGTATGCGTGTTTCCACTGAGGGGCTAGGATGCCGGGCCGCCATACCCCCTCACATACCGTGGCAACCGGTAAGAGCTGCTTGAAAGAAGCCGCTGCCAGAGAAGGGGTTGCATGTGCGGACATCAGACCTGTCTGAACACTTCCCCTCCTTTACAATTCCCCAGCATAGTGAGGGCACCAGATTCCCTGTTTATTTGGACATTTTTCACTTTTATTTTATGTTAAATAAATGCCCTTTTGAGGCCTCATGTTGCACCCACTGTGCTCGTCCCACTACAGATCATGTGAACAGTCTCACCAAATCATATTTGCCCCAAAAATCCAATTTGGCCCACATTCAGCTGCGGTGTGAACGTAGCCTTAATTTTACACAGATACGTGTTTTCTGATGCCATTTTAAATTGCCGAGCCATTTAAAACTCTTTCCACACATGGAACACAAATAGGGTCTCACATCCGCATGTGTTTTCAAGTGCATCTGTAAGTGGGATGGTAAAATAAAATATTTATTACACTGATCACAATTAAATGGCCTTCCTCCAGAGTGAATGCTGTGAATGAAGTTATTTTTAAAACTGCTCTTTTTTCTAAACCCTTTGTCACACTCAGAACGCTGTAATTTCTTTACAAAATGAGTTTGTGAATGACTTTTCAGGTCTCTTTGATATGCAAAACATTTTTTACACTGAAGACACCTGAAAAGCCTATCTCCAGTGTGGAGTCTCATGTGAGTTTTGAGGCTTACATTATGTCTGAAACTCTTTCCACATTGATGGCATGTGAAAGGCTTCTCTCCAGTGTGAATTCTCATGTGAGTCTTGAGGTTTCCTTTAAATGTGAAACTCTTTCCACACTGCTGACACATAAAACAACCCTCTTTTGAGTGAATCCTCATGTGGCAATTAAGGGTTACTTTACATCTGAAACTCTTTCCACACTGATCACATGTATAAGGCTTCTCTCCAGTGTGAATTCTCATGTGAGACCTAAGGTTTAGCTCTGCTTTAAAGCTATTTCCACACAGTTTGCAGGTGTAAGGCTTCTCTTCAGAGTGAATTCTCATGTGCCTGTTAAGGGTTGCTTTTTGAGTGAAACTTCTTCCACACTGTTGGCAGGTGAAAGAGCTCTCTCCGGTGTGAATTTTCATGTGGACTTTAAGATTTCCATTTTGAGTGAAACTTCTTCCACACTGTTGGCAGGAGTAAGGCTTCTCTCCAGTGTGAACTCTCATATGAATTTTAAGACTTCCTTTTTCAGTGAAACCTTTTCCACATTGTTGGCAGGTGAAAGGGCTCTCTCCATTGTGAATTCCCATGTGGACTTTGAGGTCGCCATGTTGACTGAAACTCTTTCCACACTCAAAGCAGGAGAAATAACTTTTAGTTGCTGTCTTCTGAGCTCTGTTTCGTAAGGAATTCTTTACAGTCTGTGAGCAAGATGTTTCTCCACTGATGAAATCATGATGTTTCTCAGTTTTAACCTTCTCTTCAATTTCATTCAGTACTTCGCTCTCCTCTTTTAGCGGCATCAGGTCTAAGAAAAAAAATAGACAAATACAAGTTAGCCTCAGTGTAATGACCCACAGCAACAGACATCTAAACATTTAGACATTTAAAGCATCAAAACCAACAACATGTATGCTAAATCCTATACAGACAAAGCTACTGAAAGAGGTGTTTTCTGTCATTTCAGAATTTCTTATCAATATTGTTAACTCTTTGTTTTCTTTAGGACATGTCCCAAAACTTTCAAGCTGGCAAGATGTTGAACCCTTTATCATAGTGCTGGGTGGTAAACCGGTTTAAATTTTGCGACCCATATCAATTTTTTAAAAACTGCCATACTGGTGCGGTGCAGTGCTGAAAAAGCTACTGTCTGTCCTTTTTACACTAATGGTAATAACTTTAACAACAATAGCCAAATCACAAAACGAACTCTCTTTAATACTGCAAATACCACTTACAGCTCAGCCATGTGATTTTCGCGATGCGCAAAACACGGATGGAATCACAGAATCCAGTCATAAATGGAGCTTACTCTATAACGTGAAGGTCACAGAATTTGGCAATTTTTGGATAAATATATGTAGGCTGTACACCGAAACATATCGATACGGACTAATGTTTGAATATTAAAGCTCACAAAGACTATTGAAATTGCTATTGAAATTTGATGTTGGTTTGTTCTTCCATGTCTGTGTGAATGAGCGTGGTTTCGTCTACTACTACACATACTGAAGCGCATGTGACGCTCAATGATTTCATCGTCTGCTGTCTCGCTATACGCACATGAACTTCATCTGTAGAGTCACAATCACTTAATGAACATGTCACCCTTTAATTTGATAAAACTATTGGCATTTGTCGTTTCATATACACAGGAAATCAAAGGTCTTCACGACAACCCATTAAAATAAAAGTTTGGTATAACACAAAAGAACATTTCATGCATTCTGAGTTTTTTACACTGCTAAAGACTTCGATTCCCATGCTAAACATGGCCAAAGTTTCAAAAAATAAGTTGGACATTTGATAGAGTATTTCTGTGCCAAAAATGCTCCTTCCAGTTTCAGAAAGTTTTTTTTTTTTGAGTATGGGCCTATGTGACATCAACAAGGGCATCATTTCCTTGTACAGGCACTTCTCCCGGAATGGTGTGCGCGCACACTTCGACCAGAGCGAAAGCACGCCCATCAACGCTTGGCTTTAGGGAAGTCGTCGGCTGCGCTGCACAGGTCACAGGACTTCACAAAATCAACAATGTCACCAAAGAAGTGTGTTTTTGGTTGTCAGGGCAAGACAACCCTGTCCAGCTTCCCAAAGAACCTAGCCTAGCGTTAAGGGGACAGTGGATGGAATTTGTTTTTATGGTGTGGTTATTTTTCAGGGGTTGGGCTTGGCCCCTTAGTTCCAGTGAAAGGAACTCTTAATGCTTCAGCATACCAAGACATTTTAGACAATTCCATGCTCCCAACTTTGTGGGAACAGTTTGGGGATGGCCCCTTCCTGTTCCAACATGACTGCGCACCAGTGCACAAAGCAAGGTCCATAAAGACATGGAAGAGCGAGTTTGGTGTGGAGGAACTTGACTGGCCTGCACAGAGTCCTGACCTCGACCCGATAGAATTGGGATGAATTATAGCCGAGACTACGAGAAAGACCTTCTCATCTAACATCAGTGCCTGACCTCACAAATGCGCTTCTAGAAGAATGGTCAAAAATTCCCATAAACACACTCCTAAACCTTGTGGAAAGCCTTCCCAGAAGAGTTGAATCTGTTATAGCTGCAAAGGGTGGGCCAACTCCATATTAAACCCTACGGATTAAGAATGGGATGTCATTAAAGTTCATGTGCATATAAAGGCAGGTGTCCCAAAACTTTTGGCAATATAGTGTATGTGAACAAAGTATTCAAGGAGTCCGACCTTTAAAAAAAAAAAAAAGTATTCAAATATGTTGAACCAAAAATAATACTTTTAGGTAGAGATGAGAATCGGACAGTGCAATTTGCATATTATGTACCTGTGAAAGAGACATTGAAGTGTCTGTTAAGTTGTTGTTGGGAGAAATTGCATTTCAGTGCACCTGCCTGAAAAAAAACTCTCAAGACTACCCAAGCCTTCAGCTACTGTTCTATCAGGATGCTTTTGAGGTGGTTAACCCTTTAGGGTCGGCACAAAAGAAACAAAATGTTGGCTGTATACCTCTCTCTTGTTAATTTGCCATCTCAGGTCAAACACACAACATATGCAGACTGTTGTGCAGAGAGAAGGACTTCATCTGGAACAAGTAGCAGACCTGAAAGACCCTGAGGAAAATGGAATTACTTTTTCAGATCGATCTGTTATAAAAGGTGCTCTTTACTGCGTTGTTGGAGACTATTGCATTGGTGGATTCACTGAAAATTTTAATCAGTCCAGCTATTTTTGCAAGTACTGTCTAATTACTCGAGATGAATTCCAGAGTGTTGACCCAAATTTATGTGGTCCACGACGCACTGCTGAGGGCTACAGGGCTGCTGTTAAACGATTACAGACCGAAAATGCAACAGAAGTTCAAGGCATAAAGTTCGATTCAGTTTTCAACTCTTTGAAGAACTTTAAAGTGTGCCAACGAGGCTTGCCACCTTGCCCTGGTCACAATATTTTTGAAGGCGTGTTGTCTTATGATGTTGCTCTTTACATCAAGTACTTTGCTGAGAAGAAGTGATGCACTTACCCAAGAATATTTGTAACCAAACAGTTGTGGGGCACCACTGCCTTCCATAGTAAGTAAGGGGGGGAAGTCAATGGTACCTCAAAACCATTTGGTTTCAAATATTCTTCAAAATACCTTCCTTTGTGTTCAGCAGAACAAAAAATTGTTAAATGGATTGTTAAAAACTGTATATATGTTTACGCTTTCCAAGCATTTGGTTCATGATTAATCCATTCTGTTAATATAATGGTGTGCTGTCTTGTTTGGGTTATTGAATGTGTAGATTTCTGGTAAAGATTGTAATTATTTAAAATGTTCTGCAAGTTGAAGCCAACAAGGAGACATTTGTTTACTGTTTTAAGGAGAGGAATATAGTTGTCCAAAGTATGTATTTACTATGTTTGTGGTTTTTACATAAAAAGTGTACTTGCTTTTCATATCAGTTCTGGGTGTGCTTGTTAAATTTACAAAATGTATTTTTCCTGGCAACCACAGCCGCCAGTTTTTACTGTATTTTTTTTTTACAGTGAATATTTGATGAAAAGAGGTCCCTTGCTTATTCTGAGCAGGCCGCATTGCAATGGGAAGAAAGGAGCAAGATTCCATTTAAACAGCCTCAAACTCGAAAGTACTGAGAAACGCTGAACTCATGGAGCACAAAGAAGGTTCTTGATGGGACATGCAGAGGAAAGAAACCTTGAAGGTGAATGATCTGAAATCTGTGCAGAAGATCTGGATAACCGGGAGCTTATATGCTTTGAGGTCAAATATGGATATGAAAAACCTTTTCATAAGTAGTTTTGAATGAACTAGAAGATGATCGGCCACTGATCGGAACCAGTTGAAAATTAATACCTTTGATTATATACATGGTTTCTCAGCTTGCTGATCACATTTTTACGATGCAAATGACGCAAGCTTGCTCAGACCATCCGTGAGAGATGTGGCAAATATGAAAAGATCAGCGACAGGCTCCACCGGGCTAGAACACAACAATAACTAGGGATGGGTACCGAAACCTGGTATTAAATGAGCCACGGTGCTAAATTATGAAAGATTGCAGTATCGATAAGCTCCGACGCCATCGGTTCTGTTGTTGGTACTGGAGAAATTAAGAAAATGCACTTACTATTTATTATTGATATATAGATGTTATCTTGCAAATTCTATCTTGCCAGCCGTTTCTATATGCAATAATATTAAACCATTTGTTTGTGATGCATTTTTGCTTTTCGCAATCCAGAAGAGAGAGAGATCTCTCACGCAGAGCTACAGCGTGCACAACACGACAGTCCCTGCTTAACAAGATGGCCAAGAGAACTAAACAAAAGTTACACTTTAGGCCTGTCATATTAATCTAATTTTATTTTCGATTTCGGCTTCCTGGGATTATAAAACAATATTAGGTAAAATTATTAAAAACTAGCCACGTTCTGTCCTTCCCTTCACAGCTGTTGAGCATTGGTTCCTCCCTTAAAACCCAAACTTAACGTCAGAATCAGCACAATCGGTGATTGTTGTAAAATGCAGTCTACTGTTGCTAAATTGCGGGATGTCTTTAATCATAAAAAGAGATATTTAAAACACAGTCCGTGCAAGAGACTTTAAGGCGGCTTATGTGTGTGCACTGCAAAACGGACCAACTTGCACATTATACTTTAGGCTTATGTGTGCGCGTCTAAACCATCAAATACACACAAAATATGTCAAAATGACCTGATTGGAAAGTACTTTAAACACTTAAATGGGTGTAAATAGTTTGGAGAGATGGGAGAATGTGATATTATTAGATCTGCATTCGGTCTTAAAGGGGCAGCAGTCTAATAAACCTGCTGACGATTGAGCCATTAATGTGAATCAAACAAAAGGCAAAGAGAGCTCATGGATGAATAACTTTAGCTTTAATAGTCATTAATCTATAATTTTAAACAGTGAAAACTAGGCAGTTATTTTACATTTGATGACTTCATTAGATATCTTTTGTAAAAGCCATATTACTTGCCTAAACAGTATGTTAGTAGACCTCTTTAAATTAAAGCATCGTATTTAATTTCAGGGCTCGACATTAACGCTTGTCCGGGACAAGTGGATTTTTTGAAGGGGCAAGTGAAAGAATTTGACTTGCCCAACCAGACAAGTATCCTGATAAAAAAAGTCAAAAAATAACTAGGGAATCACCAAAATGCAAGAATGATTCTGCATTCATTTAGTCTAAGTGGTGATTGATAGTGGATAATAATATATAATGTATAATGAACTGACGGTAACAAGGTTGAGCTGTTGACGCTCGCACAGCCTCTCGAGGAGAAATCCCAACCAATGAGCGCCACCCATACAAAGAAACTCAGTTAACATACACGGTTAAAATTTGTTACAAATTGTGGAGTTTTTAGATCTATATAACAACCTATGATAGCCTACAGTTAAGCAACATGACAGAACCAAGAGTGCTGTTTTCCTGAATACCATCACGTCTGAAAATGACTCAACTAATTAGCATTAAGCCACTTACATTTTAGATGCAATATGACTGTTTTTGTTAGCAGCAAAAATAGTTCCAAACAAAGATCACAGCAGAACCATAACGCATCTCACAGCAACAGTGTGTTACTGAATCATTCAGCGTTTTGAATGAATCGGTTGAATCAAAGATTCAATTACTTATTCTTCGTAAACGACTGCCTCATTCTTGAATGAATCATCCGTTTGAATGAATCGTTTAAATGACTCAATGACTCACTCATTAAGATGGTCACCTGCTGCCACCTACTGGTGGTTTAGTTTAATCTTTCCAACATTTCTTATTTGTATATTCAAACATTTAAAACAATTTTATAACATTATTTAATGCAGTTGTAATTTTTTTGTGTGTATAAATTATTTAATTTGATAGTCCCTATAGTGCCTTATTCTAATTTAATTTCTAGATTAAATGAAAAAAAGAAAAAAGAAAGCTGAAGCATAGCCTATATTTAATAAGATTATGGAAAAAACGCCCTTTATAAAAAGGTAAAATCTGGAACAAGCAAATTTTTTAAGTGAGTGACAGATTTACTTTTCCAAAGGACAAGCACATGAAAAGGCTTAATGTCGAGGCTTGAATTTGTATCTTTGTTTTATTGCATATTTATTTGGCCATTCTTATCTTATGCATATAAAACACAAATAACGCCTAGATGTTTATTTGCTTTGTTCAACTTCAAACATTGCAGTTTATTTTACATTTCAGATTATAAAGCAATGTTAATTATGTTCTTTATTTGTTTTTGTATTAAAAATACAACAAAAGAACCGATTAGAATACCGTTAAAGTACCGTATTGATAAGCAGTATCAGTAAGAGTAGTAATACCGTTAAAACCTTAACGATACCCATCCCTAATAATGACGCAGTGAAAACCTGAGTGGAGCACCCTTAAATCAACAGATTAATCTTTCGTCAAAATACTCTTTAGTAGATAAAAATAGGGTGATACGTTAGAGGATTAGAAGAAACAAAGTTGATTTAGAGCAAATAGTATGTAAATGGAATGTTAAATGTTTTTTTAGATGCTGTTGCATAATTAAGTGATATAAATGAATGGATTTATCATTTTCAATTCAGAAATAGATATTGGGCTTAGTGTTACAAACATTTACTTAAATTTAATGAATGCCCAACTTCTCAGCTGCATTTGAAGGCAGCATTGGTATTTATCTAGTCATGTGATCTCAACGTCTGCCCACATGAGGGACCTGCTTCATGTCAAATAAAGCCGCTTTAATTAGGACACATTCTTTAAAAATATCATTCATTTCTTAATGATGAGGCATTTTAATTAATTCAGCTTTGAGAATGAAACCAACCTGTTTGTTCCTCGGTATCTTCTTGTTTCAAACTGAATACTTCTTCAATCTTGATGTCTTCACTCTCCTCTTTAATCAACGCCATCTTTTGTGATGTGGATCTCAGCTGCTTCACCAGGAGTTGACTTCACTCTGTCATGTTTAAGATGAGAATAATTAACAGAAAGAAAAAGAAATGCGAACTAAATCTCTGGGTGTGTCTCAATCAGCTCCCTAGTTCAATATTAGTGCACTGGCAAGAGAGTCAGTCAGAGTGAGAGTTAATAATCCTAAATGGCAAAATAATATTTTTACATTTATGTGTTTATCCTAAACTTGACTGTTTCTAAACTATATAAAACATCTTGTTTTGTGTAAATATATCATAAACATATGATTGCTTTATACGTATAAGTATACATTTAGATGTGTGTGTGTGTGTAATTGAATTATGCATCGCATGTACTGTTAGTTTTATGCTTTATTCAGTTTGTACAATAGTTGCATGTACCATTAGTTGAATGCTTTATTCATTTTGTACTATATTGTTGCAAGTACCATATTAGTTTTATACTATATTCAGTTTGTAGCATATTGTTGAAAGTACCATATTAGTTTTATACTATATTCAGTTTGTAGCATATTGTTGAAAGTACCATATTAGTTTATTATACTATATTCAGTTTGTACCATATTGTTGTAAGTACCATATTAGTTTTATACTATATTCAGTTTGTACTGTAGTTGCAACAGGTATTCAGATGATGATGGCGAGGACTTATCTGCTGAAAACCCTGAACCTCCAACCTCATCTGCATCGTCTACTTTCAGTGGCTTTAGTGAAGAAGGCAGGAGAAGCAGAGGGAGAGGGCAAAGCAGAGGGAGAGGAAGAACCCAAAACGGAAGAAGAGAGAGACGTACTCAACCTGCTGTTTCTTCGGGGTATCACTGAGGCCAGATGGCACAGCTCAGAGGAACCCGACATCCCACCACCTCAAGTTGTATTTAGACCAGCTCGAACTCCTGGCCCTCAGCTTCTAACTACTGAGCCATACAGTGCTCTAGAACTGTTTCAGCAGTTCTTTTCTAGACCATCATCCGGAACTCAAATGCCTACGCAGCTGAGCATCAGGACACAACCAGAAAGCCATGGCAGGACATGTCCCTGAAGGACCTATACTCCTATGTCTCAGTGGTCATCTACATGGGTCTGGTAAAAGTACCAGAAATCTCAAATTACTGGAGTGGGTCCAGACTGTACAAATTTAGTTTTCCTGCTACTGTTATGTCTGGCAGGAAATTTCAGGCCATTTCAGCAGCACTGCGTCTCAGCGATCCTAAGATGGATGCTGAGAATGTGAAAAAGAAGGGGACTCCAGCCTATGATCGCCTGGGTAAATTGAAGCCAGTCTACCAGGAGATAAGAGATGCCTGCAAGACCTTTTTTCACCCTGATCAAAATATTGCAGTAGATGAGAGGATGGTGGCATCCAAAGCAAGGATTTGGCAGTATCAAAAAGAAAAGCCAACAAAATGGGGATACAAGCTTTTCGTTTTAGCCGACTCAGCCCATGGATGCACGTGGGATTTTTTTATTTATGAGGGCAAATCCCCTGAAGCCCAAAATGGACAAAGTAAGGGGCTGAGTTATGAATCAGTGATGGGGCTGGTGGATGAGAAGATGCTGGGAACTGACTACAAGTTGTATGTAGACAACTTCTACACCAGCCCATCACTATTCAGAGACCTCCTCCAGAAGGGCATCTTGGCCTGTGGGACCATTCGGAACAACCGGGTGGGCTTCCCACAAACTACAGCCAACAAGTTGCCCAGAAATGCTCCCCGTGGGAGCATGCGGTGGATTTGCGACAACAGGCTCCTTTTTGTTGAATGGAAGGACACCAGGGAGGTGCTCATGTGCTCCTCCTTCCATTCAGCATGTGGAGATCACACCGTACGGAGGAGGGTGAAGACGAGAGATGGAGGATGGACAGAACTCACTGTACCTATACCTGCTGCAGTGCATGACTATAACAAGTGAGTTTAATTTATTCAGTGGTGTTGTGTACAAAAATTGTGCAAATGAGTTCATATTTTATTTACTTGGTCACATTTGAAATATATTCTATTATTTTCCACATAGGTACATGGGAGGAGTTGATCTCTCTGATGCCCTTGTCGGATACTACAAAGTACTCCGGAAGACAAGGAAGTGGAACCACTCGGTTTTCTACCACTTTATTGACATTGCAGTGGTAAATGCATTCATCTTGCACAAGCAGTTGGCTGCTGCTCATAGCCAAAGACCAAAAACACAGCGGGAATTCCGTGAAGATTTGGTTATGGAGCTTGCAGACTGAATGCCTTCAAGTGGGCCTGCTCCTCCTGCTCCAGCACCTCACGTGACAGGAGAACCCTCAGGCCATGCCTGCCACAGGCCAATGTACATCACTAATAAAAGTGATGACGTCAGGCGAAGATGCAGAGTGTGCCACCGGAAAACATTTGTGTTTTACCACGGATGTGCATCGTACTTGTGTTTCCAAGCAACACGAGATTGCTTCAATTACTGGCATGGTGTAAATAGTTTGTAGTGTTCGGAAGTTGTGAAAAATTGTATATAGTTGTAAATAGTTTATAAACGGTTGAAAAATTGGAAATTGTTTGGTATTTATTTTTCCAGTATTTCTTCATTATTCTTTTCTTTCATACTAGTCTTATTCGTGTTTCTGTTGCAGTTTGTATAGAATAGTGAAAATGTTTTGAAAAAAGTAAAAAAAAAATCTCTCTCTCTGTGTTTGTACTGTGATGTCAGATGTAAGTTCAAGCAACTAAGTGACCTTTGGGAATCAACAGTGAACAAGGGTGTCTCCTAGTGGCCATTTGTGATGTGACAACTAAAAGTCTCACAGAAACCTAATTTTTGAGATATAAAACTGAAATTTTAAACACATCTCACTTAGACTTATGGCTTTTACTTTTTAGCATTTTTAGGCTGAAACATATATATTTTTATTTATAAATATTTAATATAATAAATATTTAATAAATATTAATTTTCATAACAATAAACTTAAACTTTAATAACTTTTAGAAATATTAATACATTTTAATTATTCTTTTTCATTCACATTCTAATTATTATACACTTTAACAATAATCCCCAAAGTGTCTTCTTTCAAAAGAGACCAACCTTATGTCTGTATCCCAAAGCATTCATGAATTACAGCTGTTTAAGTTTGTATAGTGCATTTTGATGTCTATGCCCAAAAATGGGGGTGACAGTTAAGGGGTTAAGCCCTCTTTGTCTATGGCTCTGCTCACAATAAGCTCTGCTAGGATTGAAAGATTCAGTATTTTGGCCAGTTGATAATACCTAGAATATCAAATTCAACTGCAGGCGGTCGATCCTTTTCCTATTTAGCACCTAAACTCTGGAACAGTCTTCCTAGCATTGTTCGGGAAGCAGACACACTCTGTCAGTTTAAATCTAGACTAAAAACGCATCTCTTTACTATGGCTTACACATAAAACATTATCAATTTCTATTACTCAAATCAGTAAATGATTGTTAGGCTGCATTAACTAGGTCAGCCGGAACCGGGAACACTTCCCATAACACCTGATGTACTCGTTACATCATAAGAAGAATGGCATCTACACTAATGTTAGTCTCTCTGTTTATCCCAAGGTTTACTGCAGTCAGCCGGATCCGGGCCGTATCCAGATCAGATGGTGGACCAGCGCCTGGACATGACCAATGCATCCCTGAAGTGTCTGCAGAGAACATGTCAAATAAACTCCCCCCGTAAATGCTGTATCGACACGACATCCTCATTAAACTCCAACTATTCGAGAGACTCCAATCTCTCGAATAATCTAACAAATATCTATTTGCCTAATATGAATTAAGACCTGCTATGTTGCCAGAATTATAATCATACACTGTTTGTTCGTTGGCCAGAGGAGAACTGGCACCCCGACTGAGCCTGGTTTCTCCCAAGGTTTTTTTCTCCATTCTGACCCTGAAGGAGTTTTGGTTCCTTCCCACCGTTGCCTCTGGCTTTTGGCTTGCTCAGTTGGGGACACCTAAATTTCATCTATATTACCGATCTGCCCGCATTGACGCTATATGATACTTGAAATTAGCTGAATAACATCACCGTTTCACCAGAACGGCTGTGCAAATTCTGTTGCATTATTTTCCTGTTAACAATGTGAAGCTGCTTTGAAACAATTGGACTTGTTAAAAGTGCTATATAAATAAAGGTGATTTGATTTGATTTGATATTTCTCCGCCACCTGTTAGGATGCGTTAAATCCCTAAAAATTATTTAATAAAGGGTGTAATGATCTTGTGAAATACAAATTTTTTGCACATTTTACTGTTTAAATGACCGTAAAAAAATGTATATGGGACAATGATTATATAGAGCCACCTATTGCGCCATCAGGCGGGATTTCTTGGTTGTCTGAGGATGTGTTAAAGCGAACATGAACATAGTAGAGTTAGCAGGATCAACTAAACTGGATTTTCAAAATTATGTGAAGTTCACGGCTCTGTTATTGCGGGGAAATCGACTTTAAATTTTCACGCCCCTAAACATGACAAAACAACTGTGATTGGTTGCGTTACATGTCAGTGAAACGTCCTCTTGGGCGGTTCAGATGGTAGAGTCAGAATTTGGCATAAACAGAATGAGAACATGGATCCATCATGCCTTGTCACCACTGTGCAGGCTGGTGGTGGTGGTGTAATGGTGTGGGGGATGGTTTCTTGGCACACTTTAGGCCCCTTAGTGCCAATTGGGCATCGTTTAAATGCCACGGCCTACCTGAGCATTGTTCCTGACCATGTCCATCCCTTTATGACCACCATGTACCCATTCTCTGATGGCTACTTCCAGCAGGATAATGCACCATGTCACAAAGCTTGAATCATTTCAAACTGGTTTCTTGAACATGACAATGAGTTCACTGTACTAAAATGGCCCCCACAGTCACCAGATCTCAACCCAATAGAGCATCAAAGTGTGCCAAGAAAACATCCCCCACACCATTACACCACCACCACCAGCCTGCACAGTGGTAACAAGGCATGATGGATCCATGTTCTGACTCTACCATCTGAATGTCTCAACAGAAATCAAGACTCATCAGACCAGGCAACATTTTTCCAGTCTTCAACTGTCCAATTTTGGTGAGCTCGTGCAAATTGTAGCCTCTTTTTCCTATTTGTAGTGGAGATGAGTGGTACCCGGTGGGGTCTTCTACTGTTGTAGCCCATCCACCTCAAGGTTGTGTGTGTTGTGGCTTCACAAATGCTTTGCTACATACCTTGGTTGTAACAAGTGGTTATTTCAGTCAAAGTTGCTCTTCTATCAGCTTGAATCAGTCGGCCCATTCTCCTCTGACCTCTAGCATCAACAAGGCATTTTCGCCCACAGGACTGCCGCATACTGGATATTTTTCCCTTTTCACACCATTCTTTGTAAACCCTAGAAATGGTTGTGTGTGAAAATCCCAGTAACTGAGCAGATTGTGAAATACTCAGACTGGCCCGTCTGGCACCAACAACCATGCCACGCTCAAAATTGCTTAAATCACCTTTCTTTCCCATTCTGACATTCAGTTTGGAGTTCAGGAGATTGTCTTGACCAGGACCACACCCCTAAATGCATTGAAGCAACTGCCATTTGATTGGTTGATTAGATAATTGCATTAATGAGAAATTGAACAGGTGTTCCTAATACTTAAGTCCTAATTTAAGTCAACAAATAAAAATCTCCCAGCTACAGGACTGTCTAAAAGTGATTAGCCTACTGGTTCCAGACAGAATGACTGCTAATGGCGCACAGACGTGTCTTTAAAAATTAATAAAATATAAAATGTATTCTGTGGCAAGCTCACATACTTTTTCTCATGTTTTATTGTTGAACTTCAAGTTGTCATGTGTTGAAAATCAGTTCTGTCTTATTCTTTTATATTCTATAAAAGGTGTCCCTTATTGTGCACACTTAAGGTGGCAAGTAGAAATGCTGGATTAATGCTGCCTTCACGTGCTATCGGAAAATGTCCTGATTGCGAGCTTCTTGCATTCAAGTGCTTTGTTGTCGGAATGAACAGGAATCATGGAGGACACCAGGTTTATTCTTGCCTATTTACTAGGAAAATCTTATTAAAACCAAAATTATATGTAGTGTCACATGCACTGACAGCCATATTAACATTTAAGTTACGATGCCAGATTCTGTCATTTTGGTTAAACGCATGCTATTTTCGCTATGTACGCTTCAAATTATTATTCGTATATGTAGCCTAATTATGCACTACATTAATGTCAAGACGAGAAAAAAACGAATAAATCATACCTGACGCAGCAGTAGTTCTATGTTTATGGCACGCCCATCTCGGGAGTTTGGGTATCAAAATTATTTCCGAACTTCTCAGTGGTAAACAGGACATCAGAGGGCGTTCATGTGCAATTTTTACCTCGGAAACTCGTATTTACTACAATTCCGATAGCACGTGAAGGCAGCTTTAGTATTCCAACAGAGCTTATTGCGAGCAGCGCCATAGACAATGGCTTAAGGAAGTGTTGTGTCATTTAAAGTGAGGTTTTAAACTTCAATAAGTAACAAACAGACTTGTTTTTTCAGTTAACTTACTCGTGTGCACGCATTTTGATCACAAACATAATGTTCATTAATGTTAGATAAAGCATTAAACAATTACATTCAACAGTAAAGTTAATGTGAAAATAACAATACTAATAATTGTCTAAAATTTAAATGTAGCGATTTAAACTTTTTAAATGCTTAAAAACCAACCTTTCTTCAGCCGAATTAGCAGGAGCGCGGCGCAGTCTTATGACGTCACATCGTCAGACCAAAATAAAAGTCCTGTTCATGCACTAAAACCGGCGCATAACCTTTTTACAGTCTGTGCGTAACACTTTACATACAGAAAACACAAAAATAATAAAACGTATTGGGTAGTCAGATTTTAATTCTTCATAAAACACATTTTTAAACACATGTTACATGATGTAAAATGCAAAAGCATTTTTGTTATGATTTTTTTCTAGTGTCATATGACGATTAACAAGGTTTATAAAATACCTGTATACCTGAGCAATACCTGTAGATTTGTAAAATATCTTAGCTTGCAGAGCTTTTATTGAGGGTTTTTAACTACTGTTGGGATTTATCTGTACATCTGTTCTTTCACATTGCTCGTAAGGGCTAAATAATAATAATTAAAATTATTATTATTATTATTATTTACAACAATAGACAAAAGAGACTGGATGTTTGTTTACTAAATTAAACGGATCATATGTCAAGATTCAAGAGTTTTATTTGTCACATACACAGTTATATACAGAATATACAACCGGCAGTGAAATGTGAATGTTTGTGTAAAGTCCTGTTCACACAAAGACAAATGTTTGCCATGAAATTTCAGGGGTATAAACATTTTAATTTGAATAAAGATTAATGAATTTGTGTAATGCATTTATAGGTCTATTTGTGGTCTAATTCCATCTTACTTGTATCTGTATGTTTATGTTATTGTAGCTGCTTCCTTGGCCAGGTCACTCTTGAAAATGAGATTTATCTCAATGAATTTTTAACCTGGTTAAATAAAGAATGAAATTAAATGAATGAACATAAACATTTGTATGCCATCAATGCAACATTTATTTTTTTATTTTTTATGAAGAGGTGTTTAAATTTATTTTCCATTGACGCTCTGGCCAACCAATAAGATAATGTGACCAGACGTCCCAGTTTTCCAGGGACAGTCTTGGTTTTTTGTGTTCTGTCCCAGTATGGAGCTATCCTCGGAAATGTCCCAGTTTTACAGCTCGTTCAAAACAAAGCCAGACCAACATACAGCAGCCTGCTGGTTATAGGAGCAATCATGTAGTGTTAAACTAATACTGTTTGTATGTGCTTTATAACAGGTGCGGGTTTATTTTGCACAATTTAAAAAAGTTCCGCAGTCTCCTTAATAATCTTAACTATATAAAAACTATTATATACTACACAACTATAAACAATTACACTTGCAACACATACATTTGCAGAATACACATACTTAGTCTAAAATGCAAAATAACAAGCCCAAATAAGAATAGTAAGAGTAATTTTAAAGCCCAAACGTAACATAACAAAAACGTAACATGAATCAAAATCAAGTCACCTTTATTTATATAGCGCTTTTTACAAGTCCAATTGTTTCAAAGCAGCTTCACATTGTTAACAGGAAAATAATGCAACAGAATTTGTACAGCCGTTCTGGTGAAACGGTGATGTTATCCAGCTAATTTCAAGTATCATATAGTGTCAATGCGGGCAGATCGGTAATATAGATGAAATTTAGGTGTCCCCAACTGAGCAAGCCAAAAGCCAGAGGCAACGGTGGCAAGGAACCAAAACTCCTTCAGGGTCAGAATGGAGAAAAAAAACCTTGGGAGAAACCAGGCTCAGTCGGGGTGCCAGTTCTCCTCTGGACGACGAACAAACAGTGTATGATTATAATTCTGGCAACATAGCAGGTCTTAAGTCATATTAGGTAAATAGATATTTGTTAGATTATTCGAAAGATTGGAGTCGTCACGCCGAAGACGGGTTTAATGAGGATGTCGTGTCGATGCAGCATTTACGGGGGGAGTTTATTTGACACGCTCTCTGCAGACATTTCAGGGATGCGTTGGTCATGTCCATATATATAATGTCACATTTATGAACGCAGCTCTCAAATGTATACTACTGCTATCGCAATATAAGGCAAAAATTAAATGTAATTTAATGCACAAATAAATGTGAGTTCTGTTCATTTGTACTCGAAAACAGGTGCCATTTTGCCTTGTTGACATGTTTGGTTGTGTAAGGGCAAAACGCACAAGATATAGAAACTTCAATGCCCTGTAGATGGCAATATGCTTCTTTTGTAACAGAAATAAACTGCTGCAGAAAAACTTAGTTGGCATGCAAAATGCAGTGTAATTATCTTACTCATTACAAATGTATTGGAGTAAAGAGTACATATACTTATTCAAAAATGTAGCAAGTAAAAGTTGCTAATATCTTTGATACTCAAAGAACAAAGTAGCCAAAAAGTTATAAGAACAGAAAATAATTACATTTGCTCAAATACTGAATACACCACTGAATCAAACACCTGAACAGTGTCTTCAGGTTTACTAGAAAGTTACAGGCAGGTGAGTGGAACTCCATGACCGAAGTTGCCCATTCCTGATATAGATCTATGAAAATTTGAAGACTATTCAATAATGACCTTAAAAATACATACTAACAAATTCAATATAACAAAAGGTTTTTTGTGTGCACCGTGTTCACTGAATCCAATGACACTATTTTCATTTTAGAGCTGCTTTACAGCAGAATCGACCTCTGTTTGCATTATTTCCGTTTATCCATGTAAAGCTGCTTTGAAAAATCTATATTGTATTAAGCACTATATAAAAAAGGTGCCTTGACTTCACTTGACTGTGTAAAAGAAATCAACTGGACTAACTGAATAAGCAACAAACACCTAAGTAACAGCTTCCAGATGTCATCAAATGAGCTCCAACAGTAGACATTTTCTCTAATTAAAGATGAATTGAATAATGCAGTGCAATGTTCATAGTCTCATTCAGTTAGTCATTTTATTGATAATCTTTCATTTAACACAATGGAATGTCACCACAAACTTTTTTTTTTAAATCTAGAATCTTTTGATTACAAGATATTAAACTGAATCAAATATTTAAGACATGCCTCTATATAAATCACAACTACTGTAACCATTTAGTATTTTAAACTATAGCAAAGGAAATTATCAGGTGTGACCACGAGTTCATATGTACATCAAAAAAGAAAATAAACAGCCTGAAGGTCAAAGTAAAAATGGAAGAATGCAAGACAGTGTGTGGCGCTGATCTCAGAGAGGCATTTATTTATCCATGGGGGAATAGCAGCTTGAAATCCTAGCCAGTTGGCAGCAAAACGTGTGTTTCCCATCCGGCGACTCGAGCACTCAGCGGTGCAGGAATCTTCTGCACTACCTTCCTGGAACCACAGGACACCAGCAGGGAAAGAGACTGCCGTGAGTGCTCGAGTCGTCAGACCCACGTCTGGATTAGAACCATGTGTGTCACCGCTGATGGGCCACCAACCCCGTCGTATTACCCGGACCAATCCTGACTGAACACAGCCCCTCCTTTACAATTCCCCAGCATAGTGAGGGCACCAGATTCCCTGTTTATTTGGACACTTTTCACTTTTATTTTGTGTTAAATAAATGCCCTTTTGAGGCCTGATGTTGCACCCACTGTGCTCGTCCCACCACAGATCATGTGAACAGTCTCACCAAATCATATTTGAGCCAAAGATTTGGCCCACATTCAGCTGCGGTGTGAACGTAGCCTTAATTTTACACAGATACGTGTTTTCTGATGCCATTTTAAATTGCCGAGCCATTTAAAACTCTTTCCACACAAAGAACACGAATAGGGTCTCACATCCGCATGTGTTTTCAAGTGCATCTGTAAGTGGGATGGTAAAATAAATTTTTTATTACACTGATCACAATTAAATGGCCTTCCTCTAGAGTGATTTTTAAAACTGCTCTTTTTGTCACACTCAGAACGCTGTAATTTCTTTACAGAACGAGTTTGTGAATGACGTTTCAGGTCTCTTTGATATGTGAAACTCTCTCCAATGTGGTCTCTCATGTGAGTTTTGAGACTTACATTATGTGTGAAACTCTTTCCACAGTGATGACACGTGAAAGGCTTCTCTCCAGTGTGAAGTCTCATATGAGTTTGGAGGCTTACTTTATGCCTGAAACTCTTTCCACAGTAATGGCATGTGAAAGGCTTCTCTCCAGTGTGAACTCTCATGTGAGTCTTCAGATTTCCTTTATGTGTAAAATTCTTTCCACAGTGATGGCACATCAAATGGTTTTCTCCAACATGAGTTTTAACGTGCCTCCTAAGGTTGTTCCTGTTTGGGAAACTCCTTCCACACTGATTACACACGAAACGGTCTTCTCTTGAGTGAATCCTCATGTGATAATCAAGGGATTCTTTACGTGTGAAACATTTTCCACATTGAACACATATGAACTGCTTCTCTCCAGCATGAATTCTCATGTGAGTCTTTAGATTTCCATTGTGTGAAAAGCTCTTTTCACACAGTTTGCAGGTATAAGGGCTCACTCCAGTGTGAATTCTCATGTGGGAATCAAGGGTTGCTTTATATGTGAAACTCTCTCCGCACTGAGAGCATGAGTAAGGCTTCTCTCCAGTGTGAATTCTCATGTGAGTCTTAAGGCATTTACTGAATTGGAAACTTCTTTTACACTGGTCACATTTAAAAGTCTTTTCTCCGGCATGAATTGTTTTCACGTGCATGTTAAGGCATTGCTTATCTGGGAAATTCATTCCACACTGCTGACATATAAAACAGTCCTTTCTTGAGTGCATCCTCGTGTGGCAATTAAGGGTTACTTTACATCTGAAACTCTTTCCACACTGATCACATGTATAAGGCTTCTCTCCAGTGTGAATTCTCATGTGATACCTAAGGTTTAGTTCTGCTTTAAAGCTATTTCCACACAGTTGGCAGGTGTAAGGCTTCTCTTCAGAGTGAATTCTCATGTGCCTGTTAAGACTTCCTTTTTGAGTGAAACTTCTTCCACACTGTTGGCAGGAGTAAGGCTTCTCTCCAGTGTGAATTCTCATGTGCCTTTTAAGACTTCCTTTTTCAGTGAAACCTTTTCCACATTGTTGGCAGGTGAAAGGGCTCTCTCCATTGTGAATTCCCATGTGGACTTTGAGGTCGCCATGTTGACTGAAACTCTTTCCACACTCAAAGCAGGAGAAATAACTTTTAGTTGCTGTCTTCTGAGCTCTGTTTCGTAAGGAATTCTTTACAGTCTGTGAGCAAGATGTTTCTCCACTGATGAAATCATGATGTTTCTCAGTTTTAACCTTCTCTTCAATTTCATTCAGTACTTCGCTCTCCTCTTTTAGCGGCATCAGGTCTAAGAAAATAAGACAAATACAAGTTAGCCTCAGTGTAATGACCCACAGCAACAGACATCTAAACATTTAAAGCATCAAAACCAACAACATGTATGATAAATCCTATACAGACAAAGCTACTGAAAGAGGTGTTTTCTGTCATTTCAGAATTTCTTATCAATATTGTTAACTCTTTGTTTTCTTTAAGACTCGTCCCAAAACTTTGAAGTCAAGTCACCTTTATTCATATAGCTCTTTCTACAATACAGATTGTTTCAAAGCAGCTTTACAGCGATAGCAGGAAAATAATGCAACAAAGTTTGTTTTGATTGTACAGTAGATCTAGAAGAAAATAGTGTCACAGTCCATCTCAAGTAAATTCAGTGGTTCAATGGTTCATTTCTGTTGTTAAAAAGTTAATTTAGTTAATTTATCTATACAGCCGCTCTGGGGAAAACAGTGATGTCATCGTCCAGCACCAGGCATATCAATAATATTGTTGAATATTAAGTGTCCCAACTAGACTCTCCCCCGTGAAGGCCTCAATCGACACAACAGCCAGTGGCACAGATCCTCATACTCCATCATCTCCATACCGGCATGATGACTCCGATCTTCATCCAGAGGAAATGGGTAAAGATTCTGAACGATCCAATCTAATCTGACTTCTGACCTGCAATGCTGCCTGAATCATAACCATACACTGTTTGTTTCGTTGTCCAGTGGAGACCTGGCCCCCAGAGTGATCCTGGTTTCTCCCAAGGTTTTTTTCTTCATTCTGTCACCTGATGGGGTTTTGGTTCATTAACATTAATTCATCTTTGAGAACGAAACCAACCTGTTTGTTCCTCGGTATCTTCTTGTTTCAAACTGAATACTTCTTCAATCTTGATGTCTTCACTCTCCTCTTTAATCAACGCCATCTTTTGTGATGTGGATCTCAGCTGCTTCACCAGGAGTTGACTTCACTCTGTCATGTTTAAGATGAGAATAATTAACAGAAAGAAAAAGAAATGCGAACTAAATCTCTGGGTGTGTCTCAATCAGCTCCCTAGTTCAATATTAGTGCACTGGCAAGAGAGTCAGTCAGAGTGAGAGTTAATTACTTTTTTTGAGAAAAAAAAATTCAAGGATTTTTTTCTTCACATAATGAACTTTGATGGCAACCAATGGGTTGAAGGTCCAAATCAATGCAGTTTTAAAGGGCACTGAAGGGCTTCAAAAGGCCTTTGCACGATCCCAGTCGAGGAATAGAGTCTTATCTAGTGAAGCCATCAGTCATTTTCTAAAATAAAATTAAAATGTATATTTTTTTAACCCAAATTGCTCATCTTGCATAGCACGGATTACGTAATCAACACGGAACGGTCACGCTAGACGTAGGCAGAAGTACCGCCTCTGTGTTTACAAAGTACACGTGTGAAGAATACAAATGGCCTTTAGCAAAAAGAAAAGAAAAGGAAAACAACAATGTCAGACGATTTTGAAGTTGGCGATTGGTGTTTGTATTAGTCGTCGCACGGTCGCTTGGGGCCGTACTTCCGCCTACATCTAGTCTAGCGTGGCCTTTCTGTTGTGATTATGTAATCCATAGCGCAGTGCAAGATGAGCAATTTAGGTTAAAAAGTATATACATTTTTATTTAATTTGATGGTTTCGCTAGATAAGACCCTATTCCTCGTCTGGGATCGTGCAGAGCCCTTTGAAATTGCATTGATTCGGACCGTCAACCCGTTTCAAAGTCCATTATGTGGAGAAAAATCCTGGAATGTTTTCCTCAAAAAACTTGAACTCCTTGGATGAGAAGGGGGTGACTAAAATATTTCATTTTGAAGTGAACTAATCCTTTAATAATGTGGAACAACCTCTTTAGGAAGGGTTTCCATTTACCTAAGAATCTAAAAGATATGTGTGTGTATATATATATATATATATATATATATATATATATATATATATATATATATATATATATATATATATATATATATATATACACACACACAATTGAATATATATAGGCAATTGAAATGAATGGGGAAAAGTCACGTGAGAGGAGGCAATGCCTCCGTCGCGCTATGATTGGATATGACAGGTTATATAATTGGATATGATTGGTTCATACGATAAATCCCGCCTCTTCCCTTACGAAAATGAATCATGGTTTTACTACAAATAAAACCAAAAAACCATGGTTATTGTAGTTAAACCATGGTAAACACAAATTAACCACAGTTTTGCTACTCCAACCATAGTTTAATCATGGTATTTGTGGTAAAACTGTGGTTATATAAATGATAATCAATTAGCCAAAAAACGACACTTTTACTATAATAAAACCATGGTTATTTTTCGTAAGGGTTGTTTTCGTGTGCGTTCACAGATCGGCCTGAATGAAGATAACGATGCGTTACTGGGAAGACTAATGAAAAAGTAAGTAAACAACACAGCCATTTAGATATCACTGCATTTTCACATCAAAATCAAACTTGAAATGATCTGAAAACATGACGACTGTGGGGTTTTAGTGAGCAAACAGCTTGGAGAAATTAAAGGTACATCGTCGTGTCTGTGTATAGTGTAGCCTATGTGTACAAGCTTGATGACTGCTGAAAATTTTGCCTATTAAAAAGAAAAGCTGAATATTAGTTCACAAATAATATATATTGTTTAAATTGTTACTGGATTTTGTTATTATTTTGGAATAAATGTAAAAATGTGTAAAAACTTGAAATGTATACTTGATTTTAATAAATAGATAAAGATACATAACATAAAGATACAAATAGGGCTGGGCGATATGGCTGAAAACTGTATCATGATATAAGCAAGGAAGTATGACCATATTAGCCCGGTTCTGTCAACACTTCATTGGCTCCCTATTAAACATCGAATAAATTTTAAAATCTTGCTTATTACTTACAAAGCACTAAATGGTTTAGCTCCCCAGTACTTGAGCGAACTCTTAACGCATTATACTCCATCACGTCTATTGCGGTCTCAAAACTCTGGCCAGTTGATAATACCTAGAATATCAAAATCAACTGCAGGCGGTCAATCCTTTTCCTATTTAGCGCCTAAACTTTGGAACAGTCTTCCTAGCATTGTTCGGGAAGCAGACACACTCTGTCAGTTTAAATCTAGACTAAAAACGCATCTCTTTACTATGGCTTACACATAAAACATTATCAATTTCTATTACTCAAATCAGTAAATGATTGTCAGGCTGCATTAACTAGGTCAGCCGGAACCGGGAACACTTCCCATAACACCTGATGTACTCGTTACATCATAAGAAGAATGGCATCTACGCTAATGTTAGTCTCTCTGTTTATACCGAGGTTTACTGCAGTCAGCCAGATCCAGGCCGTATCCAGATCAGATGGTGGACCAGCGCCTGGACATGACCAACGCATCCCTGAAGTGTCTGCAGAGAACATGTCAAATAAACTCCCCGTAAATGCTGCATCGACACGATATCCTCATTAAACCCGTCTTCGGCGTGACGACTCCAATCTCTCGAATAATCTAACAAATATCTATTTGCCTAATATGAATTAAGACCTGCTATGTTGCCAGAATTATAATCATACACTGTTTGTTCGTCGGCCAGAGGAGAACTGGGACTGAGCCTGGTTTCTCCCAAGGTTTTTTTCTCCATTCTGACCCTGAAGGAGTTTTGGTTCCTTGCCACCGTTGCCTCTGGCTTTTGGCTTGCTCAGTTGGGGACACCTAAATTTCATCTATATTTCCGATCTGCCCGCATTGACGCTATATGATACTTGAAATTAGCTGGATAACATCACCGTTTCACCAGAACGGCTGTACAAATTCTGTTGCATTATTTTACTTTTAACAATGTGAAGCTGCTTTGAAACAATTGGACTTGTTAAAAGCGCTATATAAATAAAGGTGATTTGATTTGATAAGCGTTTCATATCGGTCAATATTGATAATTATTTATATTTTTATGACCCATTTAAAATAAGGTCCAGGAGAAAAATATATCACATTTAAAAAAATATATTTTTAACCTCTGATTACAATCCCCTGTTATAAAGGCAGAAATGTCAACACAACCACGGAAAAACACTCAGATAATTAATATGTAAACATAAGTTTAAAATCACAATGAACACTTAATTATCTCTTAACATTAAGGTACAGTGCCATAAGGCACTGATGCAGAGTAACGTTACCTCTCCATGTTGTTTCAAAGAATAGTACAACGGCGAGCACGTCGAGTATAAACACCTCTCAAAACGGACGAGGCAGTGGAGGCTCGCGCTGCGGAGCCAGACGAAAGGCATTACAATTTTGTGGTATTACCAGTCTTGGTGGGGACGACGGTCTTGCATTATTTGCAGACGACACTGGTCTGACTACGGTCAGACTTATAAAATACAAAAAACTGCCATACTGGCGAGCTGACTTGTTTTCCTGTTTCCTGCCATACTCGCTCGCTGCGACACAAATTTTCAAGTTGATCTCCAAACTTGATACTGTTACATGATTGGCTGTTAGCGTGTCACTCCCTACTTTGCTAGGTTACCAGAGAGTGCCTTTGTTCATGCAACCAAACTTGCTTTGCAACCTCTGGTTTCTTCTGACAAAACAAACAAAAAAATTTATAGAACGCATTTTTTATTAATATCGATCACGCATATGCATTTATTGATATCGCGATACATATCGTTATCGTTTTATCGCCCAGCCCTGGATACAAAATATATTTTATACTTTTAGAGACTTTTGCATTGGAAGTCTTCATCTCAATCTCTCTCTCTCTCTCTATATATATATATGTATGTGTGTGTATGTGATCTGTGGTGTTTTGAACTAAGTGCAAATAGTGATAGATGCTGTGTTAATAGCAACTAGATTCTACACTCAGTGAAAATAACATTTTGTTAGCGATAGATGATATTTACACTAAGTGCAAATATCTGTAGATGCTATTTACTAAGTGAAAATAGTGATATATTCTATTCACACCATATAAAAGTAGCAGTTCTTATCAATATGTGTAAATAGTAATTACATGCAATTTATAATTTTTTTACAGATACATACTATTTGCACTTCAGTATTGTCGTACATTAACAGGACGCAATAATAACAGTGTAAATGATTATATTTATTAAAATCATTAAATGGATGCTGCCTTAATGGGACAATAAAATCCCTCCCTACACCTATCCCTAATCCTACACAATAAATGCTCTTATTATTATTATTAGACTTTTCATTAGGCACTTTATTTCCACATTAAGAACATTTTCTTAATTTTTATTGAAAGTAAATGCCTTTCTGATGTGATATGTGATGGGAAAAGGGAGAATAGCAAAAGGCTGATTCAAACCCAGGTCGATCCCGTCAAAACCAAGATCCTTGAGCCGTGTGCTTTACTGATTTCGCTACTGAAGACGTTGAAATATGTGCGCTTTTATCAAATCTTATTTGGCCCAACCAGGCATTGTTAGGCAGAGCTAGTGCCAACAAGGCACGCTATTTGCACTTGGTGTGAATAGACACTCCATTTTTATATACATCAAATTTTATTTTATTTATAATATTTGTCTTACACCCCATTTATGACATTAAAAAAAGAGTTTTATTTATTTTAGAGTTAGTTTATTTAGTTAAAAATTGGACAAATAATTACATGAAGTAGTAATTTAAGTCAACAAATTAAAAATTCCTCCCATTCAGGTAACAGCTGCAGGATTCTCTATTCTCTGCTTAAAGCGCACAATAATCAAATTCAATATAAAATATGTTCTGTTGCAAGCTGTCAAGTTGTCGCGTTGACACAATCAGTTCTCAATTGTTTTGTTTTTTATTTGGGTCCTTGAATCTGGCATTGTTCTGCCACCCCTTATTTTTGCACATTGAAGGTGGCGACCCTATACCCGTAACGGAGATATGCTGAATTTCTTCTAATTCTAAAAGCCACAAACAATGGCTTAAGGAAGCGTTGTCATTTAAAGTGAGGTTTTAAACTTCAATAAGTAACAAACATCCTTGTTTTTTCAGTTACTCGTGTGCACGCATTTTGATCACAAACATAATGTTCATTAATGTTAGATAAAGCATTAAACAATTACATTCAATAATACATAATTTAACAGTTCATGTAAAAACAAAACAAACAAACAAAAACAACTATAGTAGATATCTCAAAGGTATGTATCGATTTAAACACATTGAATGCTTAAAAACCAAACCTTTCTTGAGCCGAATCATTGAGCGCGGCGCAGCCTTATGACGTCTTACCGCCAGACCAAAATAAAAGTCCTGTTCATGCGCTAAAACCAGTGCATAAAACTTTACATACAGAAAACACACAAAATAATAAAACTTATGTCAGTGGGTAGACAAAGGCAAGTGATCAGCATGAAATACCAGTGGGATAAACTATTTAATTTGAATGAACAGGAGTTAATGCATCAATTATAACAAATATCAGTCAAGCACTGATCACAAATCAAACAATTGAAAATCAAATACTGAGACCAACAAAAACAGTGACAGATTCTTTAAATATTAAGTTTTTTTGTGCCAATAATACCACTTATGCATAATGTTTTCCTTCGTATGTGTTTGTTCCCTTTTTGCTTGTTTGTGAAACTTTACATAAGGATTCGATTCCATTCCTGTAGAGGTTCTACCTGTTTATTGTTTGATGCATAATAATATTACATTTAAAAAAAAAAAAAAATGTGCAGAAGTTTTTAAGTATTTAGAGTGCTTAAAGTGTTAATTAATTAATTTTATTATTTATTTATTTTTTTACAATTTTTACAGTAATGTGAAATTAATTAAGAAGTTTATTTTTTATTTTTTATTTAATTTTGTTTAACTTTATTAAATCATTTCAAATAACAAACAGGCATTGACATATTATTGTTGTTAAACACATTAACAATAAGACCAAGCAGCATATCGTAAACAAGATAATAACAACAACAACAAAATACAAAAACATGAAAAGCTAATTATAATATATTAAATTACTTACAATGTATATGGGGTTAATCCATGTATATTGCTTGTAATTTAGAGAGTTTTAAGGCACTCCTCATTTTTTATTGTTTTAAGGATTGAAATAAAAGTTTAAAATAAGTTTTAAATGCCTCAAAACATGGAGAAACTTTAACAAATCTACATTTGTGTAGGTAAAACTTGGCTACAATCAACATATTATTACACAAAAATTCTATATTTTTGTTGTCCAAAATGAACACCAGATTTAACAATGTGATAGTCAAATGCAGTTAGCACACAATATTGTAATGCTGTAATATGTCGTCTGTCTTAACAAGCAGATAGTGTTAAAAATAATTTTGTGTATTCTTGTGTTGTCAGATTAATGGTATTTTAAAATACATTTTAATGTATTTGTGCCCATCTCTTTTCTCATCCAAAACGGAGCAGGACTTTTATTTTGGTTTGGCGACATGACATCATAAGGCTGCACCGCGACAAGCTCATTCGTATTGATTCAGAAAAAGAAAGGTTTGCGTTTAAGTCCATGCAAATCGTTAAAAAGTTTACAGTTGTATTAACTTTGAAGAATGGGAACATATGAAGGTTATATTATTGCACATAGTCATGCTTTATCTAAAATGAATGAACAGTATTTGCGTCTCGTCGAGTCTCATTTCGCCCCCTATATATCATAAATCATAAACACAAACTCGGTCACTGACAAATAGTGATGGGAGAAACTTTTCGGAATAGCTGAACCAATCGCAAAATGTTTCACTTAAATCGCATGATCTGTTAATTATTCTCATCTTAAACAGGACAGAGTGTCCAAACACAGAAAAACTAGCAGCTGAGATCCACGTGACGCTATTATAAAGATGACGTTTATTAAAGAGGAGAGTGAAGACCTGAAGATCGAAGAAGTATTCAGTGTGAAACAAGAAGATACTGAGGAACACACAGGTTGGTTTCATTTAATCCTTATTAAAATACCTCTACATAAAATAATGATATTTTTGAAGAATGACACGCTCTCTGTAAGTGATTTTCTTTTTATCCTCAAGCTCTTATTGTTTTAAGCTAGAGATGAAACGGTATGAAAATTTCATATTACGATTATAGTGACAAATGATCAGTTTTATATTTGAAAAAACAAACAACAAATCAAATTAGCAGCTTTATGCACTTTTTTTTTAAAGCATAAACATGAAATTATATGACTGTCATCAATATAGATATATTTATTTGATGTATATTTTATGTATCGCCATCAACACGCTTTCTCGTTTAAATGCAACTTGTGTCTCAGTTTGTGATTGTATTGAAAGTGAAATCAGAAGACTTTAGTATTAATACTAGGGGTGTGACGAGACAACATTTTTACACTGTATTTTTTTCAAGAAATCCTCAGTGACGAAATGCATTACTAGAAAAATAGTCTGCAGGTGCATTTGAAATGTTTTAACTCGTCTTGTAATGAATGTCATTTCAGTTCTACTTTATGAGTATGAATTATCATATGCAGTAAAAGACAACAATACTCAAGCGCTGTAAAAGGATTTCCCACAAACTCAACTTGACTGGCTTCTCCCCTGTATTATTTCACATGAGTCTCTTCAGACCTTTGAACTGCACATGATTTATGAGCTTCTACAACTTTTGACCTCCTAACTGAACTCCTTTCCACAAATTGATCGTAGATATATGTGTGTGTGTGTGTGTATAAGTAAAAATGAATGACACAGTTTTCTTATAGTCTTATGAACTCTTATGGGGTCATGAACTGGCTTTTAAAAAAAAAATGTATACTGTTGTCTGAGGTCAACTTATGACGTTTGCGTGGTTTTTACATTCAAAAACATCATAATGAATAGTAATAGGCTATTTTCTATCCTGGTTTTGAGCCTAGCTCTTGGGCCACATCCACACAAAACCAGAGCTTTCCCTATCCTTTTTTTTCTTTTCTCCTCGTCTCAAGAAATATCTGCGTACACACGAAACAGCTGAAACCGACTCAAAGCGATGTAGTATACATGCCAGGCCAGTATGTGGCGCTGTAATTTCACCACAGAAATACACTAAAAACAGAGAAGAGTTGTGGCTAGAAGGGGGTACAGCAACGGTCGGCAAAATCTCCCAATAAAATAGCAATAAATAAATGTACTACTTAGCAGATTGTGTTTTATTAATGCCTACACTTACCCCAACCCTAAACCTACCCTTACAATAATGCAAATACAGTAATTAAATGATGCAATATTGATGTGTGCATACCCAGTGGCCGTAGCTGTATTCCTTCTAGTCTTTACCGTGTGGGACGTGGTGTGATGACATCACCATTTCACAAAATATACGGATTGGCTGAACACACGAAAACCAAGGGTGTCGGTTTCAGATTTATCCACTCTGGGACCCGGTTTCAAAAAATACCAGTTTCAAGCACCCAAAATGCCAGATCCGTGTGGACGAAACGCTGATACGATACAAAATTTTTATGTATACAGCTAAACGGGGCCTTGGAACATTTGGTTTTTATGGGCGTGCTGCACTGAAAACTTGGAAGTAAACGCCCACTGTTATGATTGGATAACAGTTTTCGACTCCCCAGTCAGGGCTCACAAAATGTCTTTATCAAACAAGCACAACGATTTATCTGTCATCTACCCACAATTAATTGGAATGTTATTTTTTATTACTTGTTAAAAAGAAGCATTACTCATCTCACACACAGCCAAATGCACAAGCACTCTTCAGCGCTCTTCTTCATGAGCATTAGAGTGTATGGTTAAAAACTAGCCTACAGTGACATCTGCTGTTAAAAACGAAGCTCAGAATCAATTGGAGAGTGAATCACGGTGCATAGCGGAAATCTTAGAATTGATCCAACAAATTGCTATGCATCGATTTATTGTCCCAGCCCTAACCTGAGATTTAAGCGCGTTTCCACCGCGGGAACTTTCCCCAGGAACTAAGGACTTTTGGGGTGGTACTTGGTGCGTTTCGACCACGGGAACCGGGGTCTAAATAAAGTTCCGGGTAAAGATTTCCCCCTCAAAACGGCCCTGCTCGCGAGGTAGTACTTTTTTTTTGTTTTTCAAAGTTCGGGAACTTTCGGGGGTTGGACTTGAGCGCTGAACATGCTGATTGGTTGAGCTCACGGTTGAGCATTGTATTTCAACCTAAAAGTCTGTTTCGGTGTGTGCAGTAAGGCCAGCTACATACTGGCTGTGTGGCGTCTTCTATGTCTTTGCACACCAGAAACGTGTCTGATGCGGCGCTGCTGCTGCTAGGTGCATGTTAAACATAAATATATAGCCTACTGATACAACAAAGACATCGTCGGCAGTATTGACTGCAAAATATGCTACAGAATATTTCGTTCTGCATTGACAGGTGCATTATTTCAAAATCGATTATTATTATCATTATTATTTATCACAATTAGGCCTAAATCTGCATTTGTCAACCTAGGGACTTTCAAACAACAAAATGTAATTTATTAATATGTATTTGTGTAAAAATGACACATAAAGAGCTTTTCATATCCTATTTTGCCTGGAAACGCTCCAACACGCTTGCGTGTTATGTGAAAAATAGGCGTTGGTTCTATTTCTAGCATGTTACGCAGGCAGTGTGCAAGCTCTAACCTGTTAACATGGGAGCCGAAATAAAATACAACCGATGGACCGACGACGAGATTCAGGCTTTATTAAGTTTATTTGCGGAGGACGAAATCCAGTGTGAAATGTAAAGTCGACGTGCGCAGTCCTACGTCACTGGACTAATCTTCACAGTACTTTAGACCGCGATGGAAACACAGACAGCAGCAGGTCTGGGGGAAAAAGAGTTCCTGCGTCAGACTGACGCTGGCTGGACAGTGAGTTTTCAAAACCACAATAGTCAAAATTAAATTTTAAATGATAATGTCTGTCTATCCGGTTTCTTGTGAACCTGGTAAAATCATCCCTATATCAAACTGATCTCTTGTAAACACGGCTTTTGAAAAATTTGGGTGGGCAGTGGAGGATCATCTTAATGCCATTTAAGTGTTTTGAAGCCATTCCATAGTTTAATGCAAGGTAGAGATTAGGGATGTCAATTTACATAAATTCCCATGATCGGTCATTGTTTAAATTAACGATCAATTGATCGATTAATTGTTAGCCTTAATATTGCAATATTCAGCAGTGGCTTATAGCCAACAGCATGACAGGGTGTGCAAATGCTGCTCAAAACACCATGTTCCTCACCAAATGAATGAGAAGGGTTTTTAATCTAAAGAAAGGGCTAGTAGGATTGTAAAAGGAGTCTATGTGATTTGATTCAAGATTCAAGATTCAAGAGTTTTATTTGTCACATACACAGTTATATACAGAATATACAACCGGCAGTGAAATGTAAACAGGTCCGCTCCATGGACAGTGCAAATTCACAGTTAAAAACACAAGGAAGAAATTATAATAGAAAGAAATAAAAAAAAAAAAAAAAAAAAAAAAAAAGTACTCTCTATATATATATATATATATATATATATATATATATATATATGTCTATATCTGTAGAATTATAAATAATCAAGTCAAGAGAAAAAAAGGTAACAAATAAGGATAAAGTGGAATAAAATAATTGAAGTAGACTTTGCAGTGAGTAAACTGTAGACTTATAAATATGTGGTTAACAAATGTATAAAGAGTATAATGTGCAAACAGGTTTATGACAGGTTGTTACACAGTAACAACGAGAACAGAAAGTGCAGTGCAATGTCAGTGTATCGATGTTTATCCTGAAGTGAAGTCACGTGATGTTAAGTGACTGAGTTCAGGAGTCTGATGGCCTGGGGAAGAAGCTCCTCCTGAGTCTCTCAGTTTTGGCCATCAGGCTCGGGAAGCGCTACCAGATGGTAGCAGCGTGAAATGAGGGTTTGCAGGGTGATTAGAGTCCTTGATGATCTTGGTAGCTCTACCTTTGCAGCGTTTGGTGTAGACGTCCTGCAGAGACGGGAGAGCTGACCCTGAGATACGCTCGGATAAGCGCACGACTCTTTGCAGGGCTTTGCGGTCATGACTGGTGCTGTTCCCATACCACGCTGTGATGCACTGAGTTAAAACACTTTCTATCGCCCCTAAATAGAAAGTTTTCAGGATAGCTGGTGAAACCCTGAATTTCCTCAGCTGGCGCAGGTGGTACAGTCTTTGCCTGGCTTTTTCACCTGTGTCTGAATGTGAGCAGTCCAGGTCAGGTCCTCGGAGATGTTTACTCCCAGGTACTTGAAGCTGCTCACTCTCTCTACTGGTGACCCGCTGATCATGAGGGGGAGTATGTCCGTTGCTGTCTCTTCCTGAAGTCCACAATCATTTCTTTGGTCTTGCCAACATTCAGAGAGAGACAGTTGTCCTGGCACCATGATGTTAGATGCTCCACCTCGTCCAAGTATGCCGTCTCATTGTTGTTGGAAATGAGGCCCAGGACAACAGTATCATCAGCAAATTTGATGATAGAGGTGGAGCTGTGTGTGGACAAACAGTCATGCGTGTAGAGAGAGTAGAGCAGGGGGCTCAGGACACAGCCCTGTGGAGCTCCCACACTCAGGGTGATGGAGGTGGAGGTGGACTGGCCTATTCTCACCACCTGAGGCCTGCCAGTGAGGAAGTCCTCAATCCAGTGGCAGAGAGAAGGATTCAGGCCGAGATCCAGGAGTTTGGAGGTTAGCTTGGTGGGAACTATGGTGTTAAAGGCTGAGCTATAGTCAATAAATAGCAGTCTTACGTAGTTCCCACTTTTGCTGTCGATGTGAGTGAGGAGGAGTGGAGGACATGAGAGATGGCATCTTCAGTCGATCTATTGGGACGATAGGCAAACTGAAGAGGGTCCAAAGTGTCAGGAATGAAGGCGCAAATGGTGTTTTTAATGAGTCTCTCAAAGACCTTCATGACTATAGACGTGAGAGCCACTGGACGATAGTCATTTAGGCAAGAGGGTTTACTGTTCTTAGGGACAGGGATGATGGTGGATTTTTTGAAGGAGGTGGGGACCACAGATGTAGCGAGGGACTCATTAAAGATAGATGTAAACAACCCGGTGAGCTGATCAGCACAGGACCGCAGAACACAACCTGAAATACCATCCGGCCCAGCAGCTTTCCTGACGTCCACACGCTTGAGTGCTCTCCGAACTTCATCCTCTGAGACAGAGATCACGTGATTGTTGCTGCTCTGAGTAATTTCCTCTAACGCGCCACTTGGCGGAGTCGCGTTGCGCGGTTACAGTCAAAGCGAGCATAGAAAGAGTTTAACTCGTTCACGAGCAACGGATCAGCGTTCACCTCTGCAGAGGATTTAGATCCAAAGGAGCAGATGGACCTCAGACCTTGCCACATGCGCGCCGCGAGTCGTTGAGTTGGAAATGAGACTCCACTCGGTCTTTATAACGGAGTTTTGCGGCTTTAACTGCTCGTCTGAGAGCATAGCAGGACGATCTGTATTCATTCATATTCCCTGAATGGAGACCGGCGTTGTAAGCAGCAGTGCGTCGCGCTCACTGCCGCGCTGGATTGAATTGTCCACCCACGGTTTCTGATTTGAGAAGGACGTTATTGTTATTGTTTGCGTGGCTTGCTCTGTAAGCGTGTTGATGAAGCAAAGCGCCACGTCTGTGAACTCGCCACGCCAGCTGAACTCGCCGAACATGTCCCAATCCACATCGCCCAGAGCTGCCTGTAGCGCGGTCTCTGAGTGGGGTGACCAACGCTAACTTCCCGCCTCACCGGGGTTCCTGGAGGAGCTTTTGTTTGTATTCGGGAGTGAGGAAAATGGCGGCATGATCCGATTTGCCAAGCGCTGGAAGTGACCGCGCTTTATAGGCGTTCTTAAACGGAGAGTAGCAGTGATCCAGTGTGTTTGCTCCTCGTGTGGGGCAGGAGGCGTGCTGGTGAAAGTTTGGCAGGACTTTCTTTAGGTTTGCTTTGTTAAAATCGCCCGCGACAATGAATGCCGCGTCGGGATGTTGGTTTATGACGCCGCTGGCAACATCATGAAGGCCAGATAAAGCCAGCGCTGTGTCTGCCTGCGGTGGGATGTAAACGGCGGTCGCGACAACCGCAGAAAACTCCCTAGGCAGATAGAATGGGCGGCAGATGATTGTTAAATGTTCCAGATGAGGTGAGCAGGACCGCGAGAGAATGGTGATGTTCCTGGGATCGCACCATTTCTTGTTGATCATGAAACACACTCCACCGCCTTTGGATTTACCGGCCTCGGCTGTTCTGTCCATCCGAAAAACAGAGAAGTTCTCCGACGGCGTCACAGCTGTGTCCGGGACGCGGGCGTGAGCCATGTTTCAGACAAACAATAGATATTACAGTCTCTCATGTCCCGTTGAAAACTTATCCTGGCTCTAAGATCGTCCATCTTATTATCCAAGGATTGAACATTTGCTAGAAGAATGCTCGGGAGAGGAGGTCTGAATGCCCTTTTCCTCAGTCTGTTACGGATACCAGCACGTTTCCCACGGTGTTTCTTTGTTCTACGCCGCTGGCTCTGGCCATTGTTCAACTCGGCGTTCCGAAGAATCTCAGATGGCCACAGAGGATCAGCGAAAGTGTCCTGAAACAGTCCAGTGTAGAGGTAACCAATGTCCAAAAGAGTTTTGCTGTCGTAGTAGATCAATGCAGATGATAAGTTTGTAAAAACTGAGAGTAAAAGAAAGTAAAATAGTAAATAAAAGCACAGTCTTCGCGGAGCGACCTGAACGGCGACCAAACACAGCGGCGCCATTTTGTGAACCTTATCAATCAAAACGCCATTTTGATCACTTAATTAAACAACATATTTAATAATCAAATATAACCTAATACAATGTGTCACCAACGCCGCCTCAGATCTGTTAAGCTTGGTACATACTCCGCAAGAACAAAGAAATTTGTTCGTTTTATCGAGGTGGCAAGAACAAAGTTCGTTCTGGCCAGGACATTCCATACTTGACAGGAAAAGCAGGTGTCGAACTTCTGGGGAGTCCTCAGAGGCCGCAAGAACAGCAAGAACACTGCAGCACACATCGTGCACAATAAGCATTGTGGGAATCAATCAAAACAACAATACCGTGAAAGCACAGTAGCAATGGAGGAGATGGCACTTTTTGGGTTGATGATGGAAGAGGAGGAGGAGGAGGAGAACAAGTTTTTTGAAGCTGAGGAAGATTTATTGCTGCTATCTGTGATTGCCGAGGAGACAAAAACGTAGGTGGCATGTTCGACCACTGAATATGACCAGAGTTGAGCGGGGCGAGTTCAGTTTATTGAGATTGACTTTTCTTATTTCAGGATGTCGACCAGTCGTTTTGAAGACCTTGTCCATAGAATCACGCCGTTCATTCAACATGCACCCACACACAGTATGCCGATCTCTACCCAGGAGAGATTAGCAGTCACGCTGTGAATATTAGCGTCTGGGAGCTTACAAAACAGTGTGGCCGCTAGCTACAAAATCGGATCAACAAATGTATGCTCAATTGTCTCCAACCAAGGCAATCTGGCTGGCCTTGAAGGATGACGATGTGGCCTTTCCATCACCGACACAGATGGTTGATATTGCCCGGGATTTTTGGAGGTTGTGGAACTTTACCAATTGCATTGGGGCTATTGATGGGAAATCAAAGCCCCACCAACAGCGGGAACTGACTTTTTTTAATTATAAAGGTCAGCACTCTATTGTTTTGATGGCTGTCTGTGACGCACGATATAGGTTCACGATGGTTGACATCGGGGCCTATGGCAAAGAGAGCGATGGTGGAGTGTTTGAGCAGAGCTGCTTTGGGTCTGCTCTGAAGAATGGGCAACTTCCTTTGCCACCACCAGCACATCTCCCTGACACGACCATCAAGACTCCACGTGTTTGTGGGAGATGCTGCATTTCCCCTGCATGTCAACCTCATGCGTCCATATTCAGGTATGTTGCTATTAATGTAATATAAAAATGTCAAAAGAAACATCATTTAAATTTATTCCAAATTGGTGTAATCAATAAAAAGGTGTATGCTAACATAAAACACGTTTACTGCCAGAACTCCTGTTTTGAAACTTGACTGCTATATACCAGTGGTTACCAAAGTGGAGTCGGGAGCAAAATGGGATGTAATTTAACCACTTAGGCCTATAACATTTTACCATCTACAGAAATGATCAACCAATGCGTGGCCACCACTTTATCTAATTTCAGCACCACAGCAAAGGACAGGTGGAGCTGTCTCCTGCGCACCACCAGTTCCTCTCATTATTATTATTATTATTATTATTATTATTACCCTCATGGTTAAACTTTCCTCAATTTCTCTAACTCTATCTTATCTAAAATAGTTACATTTACTGTGCTAATTAATGATCCGTAAACTCACAACACGTCACATCACTGCACACGTAGGCTTGTAGATCTGCTATTTACACTATTTTTTTTTTTTTTTTTTTTTTTGTCAAAATGGGGGACTGCGGCCCAATACATATAAAGAGGGAGGTCCTTGGCTTAATGTTTGAAAGCCACAGTTACTGTGTATACTGTTAGACTCATACTGGAACATATTGTTACCACAAAATAGGTATGAAATATTACATTTTTTGTTTGTCTATTTTGTACAGATCACGATCTTGGACCTGATCTACATTTACCACCACTCTCGTGCTCGGCAAGTAATTGAAAATGCGTTTGGTATCTCTGCAGCAAGATGGAGGATCCTTGGCCGGCCAATAAAGTGTTTGCCAGATAAGGTTGGGGATATGGTCAAGGCCTGTGTTGTCCTCCACAACTACCTTGCCTGCACAGATGCTGCTAATGCTCCAGTTGCAAGAAACATTCCCACAAACTTTACAGACTCAACCTCTGTTTCTGGAGTGCTGCAGCATGGAGAGTGAAGGAGACGGCAATCTCATGGACCCAGGAAGATTGTCAGGAGCCGGAGCATCTCGGGCAGCCCATGTCACAAGAAAAGACTTCTGTGACTTTTTTTAAGACACCTCAAAGACTTAATCCTTATGTTTTCTTTAAAGAAAGCATTATCCGGAGGGAGTGTCAACAATAGCAACAAAATGATGTAATTTTTGTTATCGCAGCTCTGGGAGCGATACTCTTGCAGAGTATGTAATGGCCTTTATTCAGAATGTGTGGACATGCTCTTCCTTGAACAATTCGCCGAAACGGCAACTAAAGCCAAATAAATCACAATGATTTATTAAAATAGTGTTCTCATTATTATGTAAAATGACAGTCCCAGTCAAAGTGATTATTAGTCATGAGTTGCAGTTTGAGCTGCACGCACTGAAGCTAAAGCGCTGAATGAACACCGGTACACTGAAGCTCTTTGCTAGCGCATTATTTAAATGAAAAGAAATGCTTCCTATATGAGATTAATCAGATATTTACAAAATAAACATATTACAAATTATATCTGCACAAATGATGCAAATGCACAAGTGAACTTTAAAAATTAAGTTATTCAGAATGTGTAACTCATGTTCCTGGACCAATGCAATGAAACGGTCAACTAAACCCAAATAATTCAATAATTCACAAATAATTACAATATTGCTCTCTTTTAAATGCTATGTCCTGATCATAGTCATTAGTTGTGCATTAAATCAGATATAGATAGGCCTACACAAAATAAACTCAACATTACAACTTACATTTGAACATAACAAAAGGCTGAAATGCACACGCACACTTGACTTCTTGATGAAGGTGTAACTCCATCTGTAAAATGGTCCCAAACATAACTCCGGCGTGCTCGCTTCTCATGCTTTACGTATTCTGCGGTTGAGCAGCACGCAGGCGTATGACACTGCTTAATCGATGATCAACGATAAGTTTTATCGATGAAATATATTATCGTCAATTAATCGATCATCAACTAAAATGGCGCCGCCATGTTCGGTCGCCGTTCAGGTCACTCCGTGAAGACTGCTTTTATTTACTATTTTACTTTCTTTTACTCTCAGTTTTTACAAACTTATCATCTGCATTGATCTACTACGACAGCAAAACTCTTTTGGACATTGGTTACCTCTACACTGGACTGTTTCAGGACACTTTCGCCGATCCTCTGTGGCCATCTGAGATCCTTCGGAACGCCGAGTTGAACAATGGCCAGAGCCGACAGCGAAGAATCAAGAAACACTGTGGGAAACGCGCTGGTATCCGTAACAGACTGAGGAAAAGGGCATTCAGTCCTCCTCTCCCAAGCATTCTTCTAGCAAATGTTCAATCCTTGGAGAATAAGATGGACGATCTTAGAGCCAGGACTTCTCTGTTTTTCGGATGGACAGAACAGCCGAGGCCGGTAAATCCAAAGGCGGTGGAGTATGCTTCATGATCAACAAGAAATTGTGCGATCCCAGGAACATCACCATTCTCTCGCGATCCTGCTCGCCTCATCTGGAACATTTAAAAATCATTTGCCGCCCATTCTATCTGCCGAGGGAGTTTTCTGCGGTTGTCGCAACCGCCGTTTACATTCCACCGCAGGCAGACACATGAAGGCTTTATCTGGCCAGCGGCATCATAAACAAACACCCCGATGCTGCTTTCATCGTCGCGGGCGATTTTAACAAAGCAAACCTAAAGAAAGTCCTGCCAAACTTTCACCAGCACGTCTCCTGTCCTACACGAGGAGCAAACGCTGGATCATTGCTACTCTCCGTTCAAGAACGCCTATAAAGCGCGGTCACTTCCAGCGTTTGGCAAATCGGATCATGCCGCCATTTTCCTCACTCCCGAATACAAACAAAAGCTTTGGTCGCCCCACTCAGACCGCGCTTCAGGCAGCTCTGGATGACGTCGACTGGGACATGTTCTGAGCGAGTTCAGCCGGCGTAAGTGAGTTCACAGACGTGGCGCTTTGCTTCATCAACACGCTTACAGAACAAGCCACGCAAACAATAACAATAACGTCCTTCTCAAATCAGAAACCGTGGGTGGACAATTCAATCTGCGCTGCAGTGAACACATGCACTGCCGCTTACAGCGCCGGTCTCCTTTCAGGGAATATGAATGAATACAGATCGTCCTGTTATGCTCTCAGACGAGCAGTTAAAGCCGCAAAACTCCATTACAAAGACCGAGTGGAGTCTCATTTCTAACTCAACGACTCGCGGCGCATGTGGCAAGGTCTGAGGTCCATCTGCACCTTTGGATCTAAATCCTCTGCAGTGGTGAGCGCTGACCCGTTGCTCGTGAACGAGTTAAACTCTTTCTACGCGCGCTTTGACTGTAACCGCGGCAACGCGACTCCGCCAAGTGGCGCGTTAAAGGAAATTACTCCGAGCAGCAACAACCACGTGATCTCTGTCTCAGAGGATGAAGTTCGGAGAGCACTCAAGCGTATGGACGTCAGGAAAGTGGCCGGGCCGGATGGTATTTCAGGTCGTGTTCTGCGGTCCTGTGCTGATCAGCTCGCCGGGTTGTTTACATCTATCTTCAATGAGTCCCTCGCTACATCTGTGGTCCCCACCTCCTTCAAAAAATCCACCATCATCCCTGTCCCTAAGAACAGTAAACCCTCTTGCCTAAATGATTATCGCCCAGTGGCTCTCATGTCTATAGTCATGAAAAACACCATTTGCTCCTTCATTCCTGACACTTTGGACCCTCTTCAGTTTGCCTATCGTCCCAATAGATTGACTGAAGATGCCATCTCTCATGTCCTCCACTCCTCCCTCACTCACATCGACAGTAAAAGTGGGAACTACGTAAGGCTGCTATTTATTGACTATAGCTCAGCCTTTAACACCATAGTTCCCATCAAGTTAACCTCCAAACTCCTGGATCTCGGCCTGAATCCTTCTCTCTGCCACTGGATTGAGGACTTCCTCACTGGCAGGCCTCAGGTGGTGAGAATAGGCCAGTCCACCTCCACCTCCATCTCCCTGGAGTGTGGGAGCTCTACAGGGCTGTGTAGCGAGAGCTAGCCCCAAGGGAAATGGTGCGGGATTTATGCATGCGTTTAATCGTGTTACGATCAAACATGCACAGATCAGCACAGAGGGGAATTTGGATATTAACAGTTGATTATAACGGATTATAACAATTATTAATATCTAGGGCTTGATTCAACTTTTAGAAATTTCTTTGATTCTAGAATTGAGTTCAAAGGACAGATAATTGTCCACCAAATATCTCCCTTTTAATAACTCTTCAACAACGCTTCTCTGGCCAGGAGAAGTATCTTTCTTTTAATTTGTAACAGGATCGGTTCAACGTAAAAAAGGGACCTATGGATGAGCAAACCAAGCGCAATCACGTGTGAAAATATATATATATATTTTAATAAATAAACAAACATACACAAATTAACTGAAAGCAGGAAGGAGAGAGAGAGAGAGTGTGTGTGAGAGAGAGAGAGAGAGAGAGAGAGAGAGAGAGAGAGAGAGAAAGGAAACGGTGTTATTACCGACACAACCTATTGAGCACAAGCAAGAAATCAGTCCAACTTATTTCTATAAGCTCAAGACTTTATAACGACAGCTTAAGGGATACTTGCATATGTTTCCTTGATCGCGAATTCGTGCGTGTGGGGAAATTCCGCGATCCGGTCCGTGTTTGAATCTTGCAGGGTGGGTCCTTGGAGTCCGCGGGAAATTCAACTTTGGTTCCTTTGTGTGATGATATCCTTTGGAGGATGGCGAAGGGCGATGGGAAGAGAGAAAAGGGCGAAGAGGGACGAAGAGAAGAGAGAAGAAACGTTTGTAGACCGTCTTAAAGGGCCATTACGGGGCACGCCTCTTTTGTCGGAACAGCCAATCAGAGCGAAGGAACTCAGAAGCGGGAAATCTCCCTTTGTCTTCGGGTCTTGCCTCATTAACATATTCATGGCTTTCTTAGGTATGCAGACTTTGGGGTTTTGGTCTGCAGACTTTGGGGTTTTGGCATAAAAGAAAGAGTTTGGTGCATCATAGTACCACACAACGCACATCGACGGTCTACAAATTGAGAGACAAAGATTTCGAGACCAAGCATGGGGAATTTAACTTATGAATTAAAGGAACGGCGAGGATTGACGTCATTCTTCCTTAAGCATTCACTGGCTATAAGTTTCTAACCTATCAAACACATCTAAAATGGTTATAACAAAAAGCATGCATACATACAGGGAACACGGCACATCTAAAATGAAAAATAACTAAGTTAAAAGTCATATAACCTATTCGGATGTCCTTGGTATGTGTGCATGGGTGGGGGCTTTATTTATGATAGTCTCTCATGGGCTGCACGGGGCCTGGTTTGTGTCCTTTTAGCACCGTTAACCTGTCAGTCTGTAGACTTCACGGCGCCGGTCTTGTTTGAGTCATTATAAATAATCAAAGTATTGGTCCGTTGATCATTTATGAGCACCGTCCATACGCTACAGCTGTGTCCTGAGTCCCCTGCTCTACTCGCTCTACACACATGACTGTTTGTCCACACACAGCTCCACCTCTATCATCAAATTTGCTGATGATACTGTTGTCCTGGGCCTCATTTCCAACAACAATGAGACGGCATACTTGGACGAGGTGGAGCATCTAACATCATGGTGCCAGGACAACTGTCTCTCTCTGAATGTTGGCAAGACCAAAGAAATGATTGTGGACTTCAGGAAGAGACAGCAACGGACATACTCCCCCCTCATGATCAGCGGGTCACCAGTAGAGAGAGTGAGCAGCTTCAAGTACCTGGGTGTAAACATCTCTGAGGACCTGAACTGGACTGCTCACATTCAGACACAGGTGAAAAAAGCCAGGCAAAGACTGTACCACCTGCGCCAGCTGAGGAAATTCAGGGTTTCACCAGCTATCCTGAAAACTTTCTATTTAGGGGCGATAGAAAGTGTATTAACTCAGTGCATCACAGCGTGGTATGGGAACAGCACCAGTCATGACCGCAAAGCCCTGCAAAGAGTTGTGCGCTTATCCGAGCGTATCTCAGGGTCAGCTCTCCCGTCTCTGCAGGACGTCTACACCAAACGCTGCAAAGGTAGAGCTACTAAGATCATCAAGGACTCTAATCACCCTGCAAACCCTCATTTCATGCTGCTGCCATCTGGTAAGCGCTTCCAAAGCCTGATGGCCAAAACTGAGAGACTCAGAAGGAGCTTCTTCCCCCAGGCCATCAGACTCCTGAACTCAGTCACTTAACATCACGTGACTTCACTTCAGGATAAACATCGATACACTGACATTGCACTGCACTTTCTGCTCTCGTTGTTACTGTGTAACAACCTGTTATAAACCTGTTTGCACATTATTCTCTTTATACATTTGTTAACCACATATTTATAAGTCTACAGTTTACTCACTGCACAGTCTACCTCAATTATTTTATTCCACTTCTTATTCTTATTTTTTACTTTTTTTTTTTTTTCCTCTACTTGATTATTTATAATTCTACAGATATAGATATATTTAACTGTGTTGTGTTTTTTAACTGTGAATTTGCACTGTCCATGGAGCGGACCTGTTTACATTTCACTGCCGGTTGTATATTCTGTATATAACTGTGTATGTGACAAATAAAACTCTTGAATCTTGAATCATCGATTAATCGTCAACATCCCTAGTAGAGATGAATGTTTAGGTTGTTAAATTCAAGTTCATGTGAATGGTTCCCTCCGCTGCGTCTGTCAGTCATTCTCCATTCAGCATCCAAAAAACTCTCTCCAAGATGATTCAGTGTTTTTATTGTTATACTTGATCTGTACATAAAGGTATATGGTTTTGCATAAAAGGACTTGCTGAAGTTTATTGCGGTTTCGATTAAATCATGTTACTTTCTCCCAGGTGTCTGTTAGATCGCAACACTGGAGTTGAGAGCATTTTGAATTGTTCTTCAGACACACCGTAACTGAAATTAAAACCTATTAAAAGAAAAGGCTCAATAAAGTATTGCATAGATATTACACTACGGATCATTATCTCTTCTCTTTGTGCTTTGAACTTTTCAATGCGGAATGGCGCGCGTGCTGTGACTCCATTTTGCTTCAAGCGCATCATTCTGTGCACGGAATGCGCATAAGCGGTTTGTGACGCTCCGTATTGTAGCCTTTCATATTATAATAGTTTTGCATAATGAAAGATTGTTAATAGCCTTTCTTGTTCTGTCCTATAAATGTCTTTTAGTATATAATATATAAATATATTTACTTGTTTTTCATGAATGTACGAGTCATGCATTTGAGTCTTGAATGATGGTGTCAGCCTTATTTTGAATGTCTACTAGTGAAGCTATTGGTTTATAGTTTAATAAATAATTCACTACATTTGTGTCTGTTTGTTAATTAAGTTAGGAAAGTAATGTTTAAGTCAAGTCTGATGCCTTGCACAAAAGAATGATCCCCAGTCGCTTCCACACAGTGAGGCATACAGTTTATTAGGTAATTCAGCACTTTTTTTTAAATTATTATTATTATTATTATTATTATTTTAATATTGAATGTGTGTGCGACAAAAATGTGTGTAAATATATATATATATTTATATAGAATAATCGTCGTAGCAGTTAAATATTAATGATAATGTCCCCCAGGGTAAGCATATACAAGGAGAAAATGACCTAATACTGAGCCATGTGGCACTCTATAGATCCTTTTTGTTGCCGACGTCACAATTATGTCACGGCGTTAACTGGAGGCAAAACAAAGAGAAAACTGGAAGCGGCCAATACAAACCAGCACAAAGTCGGAGCTCAAAATGTCATCTTGTGTTTTTGGGTGCCAGAATCGACGAGTACAGGCTCCCAGTTGAAATTTTACTGCATGCCTGCTGCTACCATCAATAAAATGGACGACAGCTGTGGTTAAACGCAATAAAACGAGCGGACTGGAGTGAGTGTGCCAGGCGCTGGCTAGGCAGAACTTCGGATCGTATGACACAAATCTCATCTGTTAAATCTTTGTATTTTAAGTCTTGTATGTGTTCATTTAGCACATAGTTATAGGCATCTAACGATCTAAACTATGCACATACATTTTTTTCACCATGAAGTAAACTGAGAAATTTAGATATTTAATGTGAATTTTACATAAAATGTTGCTATTTTAAATAAACCTGTATTTAAATAGTATTAGTCATTTCGGCAAATACATTTGAAAAATGCCGTATATCCCCTTAAAACTGCACAACTGTAGAGTAAAAACATTAGGCTATTAAAAATGTATGTTTATAAAAAACTGAAACCCAGAGTACCCAGAACAGCTGCTTGCGTGAAGTTTAAGGTAAAAATAAGCATTTGCCTATTCCGCCTATGCCGTGGGCCGGCCCTAGGTGTAGATGCCACTCAACCGGAGGTAATCCCGTCAGATCATTCATCCATTGAGTGAGCGCGTACGGGTCGGTCAATCTGGTTCCGTCCGTTAAGGTTTTAAATGTTGCGGTCCTGAACAGAGTGTGACCTTACATATTCAGATAAAATTACTCCAGTCATTGTTTCAAAACAAGAAAAAAACTTGCTGACTAGCGTTAGTGAAGCGATCAGGGGAATCGTTCTGCCTCCAGCTAAGCTCCGCCCACAAGAAAAACGTCACAATGTTTACTACCTGAAAAAGGGTCTATACTATGTTTGATGAAACATCTTTTCATTTACACCAAATAGACCATGCTAATACCTGTCCACAAATTCTCAAGCTTTAAAGCTCTAAAAAGGTGTCTAAAAAGGTCTCTAAAAATGTTGTCAAAAGATCTATTGGCAAGAGAAGAATGATGTAGATGTGACAAATGCCAAAAGCAGGGTATTTGTAACTTTTAATAAGCAAATTCTCTGTGCTGTGATGGGACTTGAATTCTGACTGAAATTCTTGACAAATCGAGGACACCTTTTCTAATATTTTGATTTGAGAGGTCTGTAATGAACCAATTCTCCTGGGTAAAACTGGTTTTGGTTAGGAGTTACTAGCTTGAACACTTTATTTAGAACACATTCTGAAAACTAAGAAACGCATTCAGAAAAATAAGAGCTTTTGGGATTATAGGAAACTCTTATTCATGTTGTTGGTTTCAATGCTTTAAATGTTTTAACATCTGTTACTTTTGTGCCATTAAATTGAGTTGTTTGTCTCTTTTCACCTTAGAACTGATGCCACTGAAAGAGGAGAGTGAAGCACTGAATGAAATAGAAGAGAAAGATCAATATGAGAAATATCATGATTTCATGACTGCCGAAAATTCCATGCAGACTGAAAAGGCTTCTTCACAAAAAAGAGCTCAGAAGACTGACCCTAACAGTTGTTTCACATGCTTTAGGTGTGAAAAGAGTTTTAGTCAAGAGGAAGACCTTAACGTCCACATAAGAATTCACAAAGGAGAGAAGCCTTATACCTGTCGATACTGTGGAAAAGACTTCCCTAAAAATGCACCCCTTAAAAGCCACGTGAGAGTTCACACTGGAGAGAAGCCTTTTGCCTGCCAAGAGTGTGGAAGAAGTTTTGCTCAAAAATCAAGCCTTACCAAGCACATGATAATTCATACTGGAGAGAAGCCATACACCTGCAAACTGTGTGGAAAGAGCTTTACGTGGAGCGTAAGCCTTGCAAATCACATGAACTTTCACAGTGGAGTAAAGCCGTTCACATGTGATCAGTGTGGAAAGAGTTTCAGGCGTAAAAAAACCCTTAATTCTCACATGACAGTTCACTCAAGAGAAGACTGTTTTATATGTCATGAGTGTGGAAGGAGTTTCCCAGACATGACACGTCTTAACAAGCATGTAGTAATTCACTCTAAAGAGAAGCTTTTCAAATGCCAACACTGTGAAAAGAAATTTAGATTTAAAGTAGGCCTTAAGGTTCACATGAGAATTCACACTGGAGAGAAGCCTTACACATGTCATCACTGTGGAAAGCGTTTCAGATTTAATGAAAGTCTTAAGACTCACATCAGACTTCACACTGGAGAGAAGCCTTTCACATGTTCCCAGTGCGGAGAGAGTTTCAAATACAAAGCAACCTTTAAATCCCATATGAGAAGTCACACCGGAGAGAACCCATACACCTGCAAACTGTGCGGTAAGGGTTTCACACAAAAAGGAAATCTTAAGACTCACATGAGAGTTCACACCGGAGAGAAGCCATTCAAATGCATTCAGTGTGGAAAATCTTTCACACGTAAAGAATCTCTTAATTACCATCTAAGGATTCATTCACAAGAGGACTGTTTTAAATGTCATCAGTGTGGAAAGAGTTTCCCAGACAGAAAAAACCTTAAGAGGCATGTAATAACTCACACCGGAGAGAAGCCTTTCACGTGCCAGCACTGTGGAAAGAGTTGCAGATTTAAAGGAAACCTTAAGAGTCACATGAGAGTTCACACTGGAGAGAAGCCTTTCATCTGCCCTCAGTGTGGAAAGAGTTTCACATTTAAAGGAAACCTTGAAGTTCACATGAGAGTTCACACTGGAGAGAAGCCTTTTACGTGTCTTCAGTGCGAGAAGAGTTTCACATATCAAAAAGATTTGAAACGTCATTCACAAATTCATTGTGGAAAGAAACTGCAGTGTGGAAAGAGGTTTAGAAAAAGGAGCGATTTTAAAGATCACCTGCTCATTCACTCTGGAGGAAGGTCATTTAATTGTGATCAATGTAATAAAACATTTCTTTTGCCATTACACTTACAGATACACCTGAAAAGTCATGCGGATGTGAGACCCTATTCGTGTTCTTTGTGTGGAAAGAGTTTTAAATGGCTTGGCAATTTAAAATGTCACCAGAAAACACGTGTCTGTGTGAGATCGAGGCTACGTTCATGCCGCAGGTGAATGTGTGCCAAATATGATTTTCTGCTCAAATTATTTTTGGTGCGGCTTTTTTGTTTGTTTGTTTGTTTTAGCATCTCCTATGCTATAGCTTCCTCCTATATTGAGTGATTGTGGAAGACTGACTCTAAATTCAATTGTTTGGAGCCATCTCTCATGTTTAATACCTTGGAATCAAAATGTTAGATACATTTCTGTCTTGCTAGAAAATGCCACAATGTAAATGAAAATTAAAATAAAAGGACAAACTTAGTGGAATTATGAATATTTTACTGGATTTATTTATTAATTTTTGAAAGAATCCACAGGTTAAATTTGTTGTTAATCAGAGCTCTGATCTTATGTGGATTACTCAATTTTGGATTTCTTTGTTGACTATTTGACATGATCATGAGTTTCAGAGTAGGTTTAGAGTTGACAAATCCATACAAATCCAACCTGGTTTAGATCCGGTTCAGCGGTCTCACAATGCTTGGTGTAAACATTCTTTGTCAACACAGGTTTAATGCAGAGTTTGCCATTAACTCTGAAGCATGTGCACTTGAAAGTGTGTCAAACAGCCAATCACATGGACCATGGAGAGCGTCAGTTTGATTCGCTTCTCACGAAAGAGCCGGAGCAATTCACTTCTCTGCTGAAGGTTAAGAGGTTGTTATGAAAAAATATCATGAAATTAAACACATTTACAAGGCAGGAATAAACACTTCTGCTGCACCTAAAGTTTGAGAAGGCAGCTGAAAGAAAAAATGCAATGCAACTATCAATGCAAGAGAATCAAACAATGTATAGGTTTGCAAAAAGCTCAAAATAATACACATAAGCTTAATCTGTTAAAAAGCTTTATATATTAAAGATTGTATTTATATATATTTACATTAATTTAAAATCAAAGTTTAATATTGTAAATTAATATAATTATATGAATATATTATATGAATTATACATAATTACAAAACATAATATAAATGTAATAAATAATTAGCAGCAAAAGATGGGCAAGTTTGTCCCTAAAATTCTTTCACTCGAAACTGCTTTAATTTGGAGTGAGAGATACAGGGGGAGAGGCTTTATTGTAGCAGATACAAACCCGATTCCAGTTGGGACACTGTAATAATTGTGAATAAAAACAGAATGCAATGATGTGGAAGTTTCCTATTTCATTATTTTATTCAGAATACAACATATTCTAGATTCTAGACATATCAAATGTTTAAACTGAGAAAATGTATCATTTTAAGGGAAAAATAAGTTGATTTTAAATTTCATGGCATCAACACATCTCAAAAAAGTTGGGACAAGGCCATGTTTCCCACTGTGTGGCATCCCCTCTTCTTTTTATCACAGTCTGCAAACGTCTGGGGACTGAGGAGACAAGTTGCTCAAGTTTAGGAATAGGAATGCTGTCCCATTCTTGTCTAATACAGGCTTCTAGTTGCTCAACTGTCGCATATTCTTCTTTATGATGCGCCAAATGTTTTCTATGGGTGAAAGATCTGGACTGCAGGCTGGCCATTTCAGTACCTGGAGCCTTCCTCTACGCAGCCATGATGTTGTAATTGATGCAGTATGGGATCTGGCATTGTCATGTTGGAAAATGCAAGGTCTTCCCTGAAAGAGACGACGTCTGGATGGGAGCATATGTTGTTCTAGAACTTGGATATACCTTTCAGCATTGATGGTGCCTTTCCAGATGTGTAAGCTGCCCAATGCCACATGCACTCATGCAACCCCACACCATCAGAGATGCAGGCTTCTGAACTGAGCGCTGAGAACAACTTGGCGTCACAGTTTTCCAAAAAAGAACTTCAAATTTTGATTCGTCTGACCACAGAACAGTTTTCCACTTTGCCACAGTCCATTTTAAATGAGCTTTGGCCCAGAGAAAACGCCTGCACTTCTGGATCATGTTTAGATATGGCTTCTTTTTTGACCTATAGAGTTTTAGCCGGCAACGGCGAATGGCACAGTGGATTGTGTTCACCGACAATGTTTTCTGGAAGTATTCCTGAGCCCATGTTGTGATTTCCAGTACAGTAGCATTCCTGTATGTGATGCAGATTGTTCCAGATTCTCTGAATCTTTGGATGATATTATGTCCTGTAGATGATGATAACTTCAAACTCTTTGCAATTTTTCTCTAAGAAACTCCTTTCTGATATTGCTCCACTATTTTTGGCCGCAGCATTGGGGGAATTGGTGATCCTCTGCCCATCTTGACTTCTGAGAGACACTGCCACTCTGAGAGGCTCTTTTTATACCCAATCATGTTGCCAATTGACCTAATAAGTTGCAAATTGGTCCTCCAGCTGTTCCTTATATGTACATTTAACTTTTCCAGCCTCTTATTGCTACCTGTCCCAACTTTTTTGGAATGTGTAGTTCTCATGAAATCCAAAATGAGCCGATATTTTGCATGCCATTTCAAAATGTATCACTTTCAATATTTGATATGTTATATATATTCTATTGTGAATGAAATATAAGTTTATGAGATTTGTAAATTATTGCATTCCTTTTTTTATTCACAATTTGTACAGTGTCCCAACTTTTTTGGAATCGGGTTTGTACGTCACTTTACTCACAGCTGATTGGTCTAGTTTTGGTTTGCGATCTCTAACCCAGAATAAAACCTGCTCCGAAGCAGGTTTGCCATGCAGCATAAGTTAGCATGGTGATGAAAGCCCGTTAAAAAACAATCCAATTCTACGAAGCTCTTCCCAGAGTTGCTGTCATAGCAACAGGTCTGTAAGCTCAAACCTGCTTGGGAGAAGCTTATTTTATGTAAACACAATTAGATTGCATCTTTTTAAGCAGAGGTGATACTTAAAGTCTGTGGCTGCATCCAAAATCGAATACTTCTCTACTATATAGTATGCAAAAAACAGTACGCCAACAGAGTAGTATGTCCGAATTCAAAGCATTCTACTAATACAAAGTATTTACTATCCCATGAGGCCACGGGAGAGGATTTATGAATGGAAGTGATGGGACGCAACTGACGCTGGTAGGTCACATGATAATGACAACATGGCGGATGTAGTACGGTCCGGATTACATTCATACTAAACTCATTCAAACTATATAGAAAGAACTTTGCGACCATTCAAATTCAATGTAGTACCTACACTTACACGTCTCAGCCACTACTTGCTTACAAGAGTACCACGAACAATAATTTATAATAATAGTAATTTAAAAACTAATTTGAAAATTATATTATAGTAAGTTATAGTCTACTCACTGAGAGATTTATTTGTGAAGGACTAATGACCTAATAATTTTATTGGGAGTCTTACACACATGATTAATTTGAACAGCTATTATGGGACTGGCTTAATGCAGCGCAGGGGATGCAGATATATTATTTTAAAAAAATTTGTTTGCTGTGCCATTAGAAAAATGTTCTTGACCCTTAAAAAAACAAATAATGATGTCACATGAATCTGCTTCACAGGTAAAATTAAATAAATTGTTAATTACAACACTGAAATATAAATTTAAAGCCTGTACAAATACTATATACTCTGCAGAGTTTAGCAGTAGCCCTCCACAATTGGATTTGAGGAATTTTTATGTAAATAAAAATTATTTGAATATTTGATTCTAATCAGGTTTTGGGGAAAGTTACTTTTAAAAGTATTACAAGCATCACAAGATTGTGTAACTCCCTAAAAAAGTAACTAGCTGTGTGTAAGACATGTATCATGGAGACAGGTCTATTTCAGGGTCTATCTCAAAGTAAATTATTAATTAATTCACAGGGAATTTTGAAAGAGTCACTTATTTTACGGCCGAGCAAATGACTTGTCCAGCATTCATTTGAACGGGCGTAACTTAGGTGGGGTTATCAACTCTGCAGTGAATATTAATATCCAAACAATAGTGAAACACTATTTAACAGCCAGGTAACATAGATCAGCAGTTTAAGACATTAAATTCGTAAGCACATAACAGGAACACTTATCTTTAAATACAAACATAACTTTATTGATTACTCTAACACATAAAACTAATATCTAACACAAACACAATCACACACACATTCACACGAGTTGCAGAAAGAAAGAAAGGGAGGAAAGGATGAGTTTTAAGAGAATGAAATGATGAAATCCCAAATTTCTAGCAATATATGCATTTATAACACATGACCTGAACGAACCATCAATCATTAATTTAACCCTCCTATCGGTTCTTAGGTGGGGTTATTAAATTTGATATCAATGCACCAGTTAGGTTAGAATCTGGATATATTACTTGCATTTGTGTCTTCTTTGAATTGGGATCCCCTTGGTCCTGGCTGGAGATTCCCAGGTTTCCCAGGTTCTTTGATTCGCTGCGGTCTTGTTGTGTCTTTGATCGACGTCTTGGGAAGCCAATCACGTGGCGTGTTGGTGGATGGATGGAAAGTCTCATGGTCGATGAGGTTTGAAGTTGAAGCAAGCTTTGCTGTAGAATCGTTGATCGAAACTTTTTGGCAAAAGTTAACTTAGAACATGAGACTCAACGGAAAGAAAAGAAACTAAGTAAGAGAGGAAAGTGAGACGAGAGTATTTAGATGGCTTGAATGAAATTGTTAACCCATTTTCTCTGATTGTTGTCTGCCTCGATCATCTGATCGTCTTCGTCTGATCATCTATTCATCATGTCATTGTCTCTTAACTCGTCGTCTTGTTTTTGATTTCATGTTCTGAGATTTTAAACTCAAATGTCTGCCCATCCTCCTGGATGGGTTCTGACCAATTAGGTATCATCTTTGGTTCAAAGGTGTTTGTTTCTCCACCTCTCCCTATAAATTACCTGTTATCTGTGGTCTTTTAACTTCCTGTTCTAAGCAGTGAGTACAGTTTAGACATGATGTCTATTATAAGAATATGATGCATTCTATACAGATTTCGAATCAAGCCATCTTCTGAATTATGAGCATACAATCATACTGATACCAAGCAAGGCACACTTTCAATCAACCATTCAATAGTTATAACAATTACATGAATTGTGAGTGAGTTTAAGCATAATGGTCACGTGTATTGGTTATAGACATGATTTTATAGACAGAATTATGCAGTGTTTGAATGTAAGTCCGCCTATCATCCTTTTTGAATGATTCGATGCAGTTTATATGTAACAACAGTCTCTCTGGGTTTCCTTGTGGATTTCAACCCTGTGTCACTCAGAGTTAATTTAAAGGTTGTTGAGAAGGGGATCTGTTTTGGCTCTTTGTCTTAGGGATCAAACAACCTCTGCCGTTATCTTGGTGTTGCCCAAGGCTTGCAAGGTCATTACGTACTTAGCTGGGGGGTTTTGTTAGCTTGGCGCAGACTGAATGGAGCCCACTTCTTTCATGGCCATAGATTGTTGTTTTGGGTTCTGGAGTGTTGAGTTGGGTTTTGTGTGGAGTTACACTGAACAAAATGATAAACACAACACTTTTGTTTTTGCCCAAATTTTTCATGAGCTGAACTCAAAGATCTAAGACTTTTTCTGTGTACACAAAAGGCCTATTTCTCTCAAATATTGTACACAAATCTGTCTAAATCTACACTGTAAAAAGTGCTACACCCACAAATTAGGGTTTATATATTTAAAATAGTTATAATCTAGTTTACTTTATTTGTTTTATTCTAAAAAGTATCAAAATACTTCCTCTTTATTTAAAATATAACAAAATATTTTAAATAAAACCATTGCAATTTATTTGGGTAGTTATTTGTATGTGGTTGTTGTGTACAAGAAATGTTATAAAAGTGAGTTGATATACACAATTTATTTGAGCAGCTGTCGATGTGGCAGGTGTTCATCAAACGTAAATATTTAAAATTTTTATAAGTTGAAGTCACTGGCGCGCGGGGACTTTCCCAGGCAGATGCTGTATCTTCCTCAGCACTTCAACTGTTCGTTCACTGCAGCGGATCAGAAGTTCAGGAACTGATTAACACGGTAAGTAGAACAAATTTAGCCAAATGACTGGTGATGTAAAGTCATGTGAAATCGCTTACTCCACTAGGGAGCTGAGGTTAGGTTTGTAAATTGTACTGTATAGCTAGCTATCCTGCACAGCAAGCTAAGATGGCTGCACAGTGCGGTCGATCGGCAGACAACAGGTAACGTTAATATGTTAATATGAAATTAAATAAGTGCTGTAGTCATGCCTACTATGTGCTTTAAGGCTACCTGGGGTTTGATCTTTTACCAATAATATCACTTTTAATCGTTACAATTACAGCAGCACCTGCTAACATATTCGCCACTGTAACCACATTTCGGATGGAAGTGTTTAAAAACGCAGATACGTAGGTAATAATTCATTGCACAAATGCCCTCAGTTATATTTTTATATTGCACAGATTACATTTCGGGATCATATGCTATCAAAACGGTCACAATTTCGAGCCTTCAGGCAATAGTTGTGCGGGCAAATAAGGGAAAGTAAGATGTGGTGTTTTATGGACAGCAGGAAGAACAAGGTAGCTGCGTGTCTTTGACAGGAATCAGTGATTATGTTAGTATACTTGCATTACTAATTCAGATGTTAAAAGTGACACTGGTTGACATTGAATAAATATTATTGTCTTCAATCTATCTTCCCATCTTTTTTTTTTCTTCAATTGAATTTGTAATTGTTATTAACAAAATCTGTTTATGTAAAGTTGATCACTGTAGTGCTTACACTATAGACATTTAGATTTATTTTCTGAGATTTTAGCCAGGACTCAATTAAAATGTTTATTCACATGTGATTAGGTTAATTTTACTAAGAACATAAATTTCATAAAACCTAATTAAAATGAGTACAGGTTACTTGTAGAAACCCATAAATAAGTTACCTGTACCAAGAAAAGTAGGTTTATCTAACTAATAAAGTAATACTAGTATAATTAGTTAACTCAACTTGATTTTGTTGCGTTTGTATTAAGTAAGGTTACAGTGTTTATTATACTTAAAAAAAGGCTGCAAGTTGACTCAACTTAAAACATCCAATGCAGCCACTTGCCTCACTTTTTATAAGTCAGATCTAGGTATTACTTTTTACAGTGTATGTTAGTGAGCACTTTTCCTTTGCCAAGATAATCCATCCACCTCACAGGTGTGGCATATCAAGATGCTGATTGGACAGCATGATTATTGCACAGGTGTGCCTTAGGCTGGCCACAATAAAAGGCCTCTCTAAAATGTGCAGTTTTACTGTATTCAGGGGGTCCGAAAACCAGTCAGTACCTGGTGTGACCACCATTTGCCTCATGCAGTGCAACACATCTCCTTTGCATAGAGTTGATCAGGTTGTTGATTGTGGCCTGTGAAATGTTGGTCCACTCCTCTTCAATGGCTGTGCGAAGTTGCTGGATATTGGCAGGAACTGTAACACGCTGTTGTATACACCGATCCAGAGCATCCCAAACATGATCAATGGGTGACATGTCTGGTGAGCAACAACGGACACTTTATGTTCCACTTTAACTTCTTACCTAGACAAAATCTGTCCTCTCTCCTCCAGGCCCGCATATGCTATTCCCTCTAATCCCTGGTTATCTGATGATCTTTGTGAGAAATCTTGGCAGCAGAGAGAAAATGGTGCAAATCAAATGACCTGTCTAACCTGAGTATATACCAATCTCTGCTCTCATCCTTTTCTGTTGAAGTTCATGCTGATAAATCTTTATATTTCCACAAGAACCACAGCACTTCAAACACATGCACACTTTTCAAAACATTCAACTCTCTCCTCTGTCCCCCTCCACCACCACCTTCTTTTAAATGATTTTGCTAATTTCTTCACTGACAAAACAACTACCATTAGCAGTCAGTTCCACCTCAGCTCCACCAAATCCACAGCCAGAAATATTCTCTCCTCCTTCTCTCCCCTCGCTGAGGCAAAGGTATCTAAACTTCTCCTCTCCAGCCATCCTACCACTTGCCCTCTAGATCATATCCCCTCACACCTTCTACAAGCCATCTCTACTACACTTTTACCAGCATTCACACATCAACACATCTCTCCGCACTGGAATTTTTCCTACTGCATTCAAGCAGGCTTGGGTAAAAAACCCATGTTAAACACGTCACTTGTAGACAGTTACAGACCTGTCGCTCTCCTACCATTCATAGTGAAAACACTTGAACGAGTTGTTTTCAACCAGGTATCATCTTTCCTCTCACAGAAAAAAACAGCTGGATGTCAACCAAACTGGTTTCAAGAACGGCCATTCAACAGAGACTACATTACTGTCGGTCACAATCACTGAAGCCCTGCGGATTGCGAAAGCTGATTCCAAAGTTCTTCTCCTCCTGGATCTATCTGCTGCCGTTGACAGTTTGAATCATCAGATCCTTCTGTCCACCCTTTCATCACTGGGCATCATAGGAACTCCACTTCTTTCAGGGTTGCCTGGAGAGGGGAGGTAATCAAAAAACATCAACTGATCACAGGAATTCCTCAGGGTTCAGTTCTTGGACCCCTGCTCTTCTCCATGTACACTACATCACTGGGACCCATCATACAGGCACATGGCTCATACCACTGCTATGCTGATGACACACAGCTCTACCTTCGATTTCAACCAGTAGCTACACAAATCTCAAGCTGTCTGGTGTAAATCCCAGCATGGATGAAAGAACATCATCTGCAGCTCAACCTGGCAAAGACTGAGGTTCTTGTCTTCCCTGTCAATCTGTCTCTACAGCACGACTGGCACCATCTAGCTAGGTTCATCATGAGTTACCCCACCAAGGCCGACCAGAAAGACCACATTGCAAAGACAGCTCAGTCATGCAGGTCTGCACTACACAACATCAGGAAGATCAGGCCTTTCCTAACTGAGCATGCAACACAACTTCTCGTCCAGGCCCTGGTCATTTCTAGGCTTGATTACTGCAATGCTCTTCTGGCTGGACGTCCATCATGTGCAATCAAACCTCTACAAATGGTTCAGAACATTGCAGAATGTCTTGTCTTCAACGAGCCCAAAGGGGCCCACCACAAAGGTGTGACCACTTGCTGCTCACATCAAGTTCGAGGCATTGATGCTTGCTTGCACTGCTGAGCTACACTCACTAAAAAGGGCATAACTAGTAAACTATCCTGAAGATGTGTATATACTGAATTTGTTCATCCATATAATTTGTAAATAAATATTTTAAATGAACTGGGGAAAACATTTTATACAAAACATAAGCATCCAGTGAATCAAGTAATAAATTATCATACAATTAACGAGTTTCACTGTTAATACTGCTTTTTGCGTCTTCATAAATATATCCAAGATGGTCTAAAACAGCCCCACCTGAAGCTCTTTCCAAGAACCATTCAGGGTGATAGAAGACATGGCTTTAAAGCAGAATGGTATTACACTCATAAATACACTTAGAGTAAAGACTCTGCTTACTGCTATGCCTGCAGACACTTCAGCCTTCCTAACTCTGATCTGGTGAGGGATTCAGAAACTGGAAAAAGGTCACTTACAAAGATGGAGGGTTTGCAGCTCATACAAAATCTGAATCTCATGTCAGTGCAATGCTAGCTTGGACACAGTATAAATAATCAGTAAAACAATCAGTAAATCTTTAAATGAGTACAATAAATTGATCAAGACCAATCGTGAATACATAAAAACAGTTGCTGAGGTACCGATGCAATGAAAATAAGGGTAACTTCCTTACTATAATGGAAATAATCTGTAAAAATGATGAAACTGTTTAAAGAAAGATGCAATGCAACATACTTAGGCCACATTTTTGATTGTCTTGCCGAAATGGTCCATACGTCTATAATCAAGGTGGTTTAAGAAAGTGAGTCTTTTAGTATCATGGTTGATGACACAAAAGATGTTAGTAAGAAAAAGCAAATGTCTATGGTGTTAAGATACTACTACAGTGGTGCAGTGCATGAAAGCTTACTACATTTCAAGGCCGTGGAACACATAGATGCTGCTGCTCTAACAGGGGAAATTATTTGAATGCTTCAGGATTACAAAAATAATTTAGAAGGCCAAGCACGACGGTGCTTCGGTCATGAGTGGGAAAAACTCTGGAGTACAAGCACGTATTAGAAAGGAAGCTCCTTTGGCATTCTATGTGCACATTGCCTAAATCTAGTCTTTGTGGACCTTGTGTCCCATTGTTTCTTTTCACTCCTACAAAAGCTGTGTCTCTTAATGTCAGGGTAGGTTTGCCAAGTGTGCCAAGCTTGTAGCATCATACTCAAAAAGACTTGAGGCTGTAATTGGTGCCAAAGGTGCTTCAACAAAATATTGAGCAAAGGCTGTGAATACTTATGCTGTAATTCTGCCACAGAAATACACTAAAAACAGAGAAGAAGAGTTATGGTTAGAAGGGGTACAGCAACGGTCGGAAGTGAGGCCGGACGTGAGGCCGGACGTGGTGTGATGACATCATCGTTTCACAAAATATACGGATTGGCTGGACACATGAAAACGCAAGGGTGTCGTTTTCAGATTTATCCACTCTGGGACCAGGTTTAAAAAAATATTGGTTTCATGCTCCCAAAACGCCGGATCCGTGTGGACAAAGCGCTGATACGGTTTTTACGTGTACAGCTAAACGCGTCTCCATGTGGACGGGGCCATAATCTTAAGAGTAGAGAGAGCCCATGCTGCCAATGTGATCAGTGTAGTGAAACACAGAACAGCCCGTGCACTATGTGTAAGAGGATGGGGCAGGGAATTGGTGGTTGGTGCTGAATCAGTTAATCAGTGTCTTACAAGGCCCTAGTAAGACATTGATTAGCTGGTTCCGGTGTGTTTAATTGAGGTTGGACAGTGGCCCTCCAGGATCGAGTTTGGAGACCCCTGCTCTTTAACCTCTTTCACACAGAGATTCTGGAAAATACACTGATAATGTGCCCTTGTCCCGGGATCGTTCAATTTTGGTTCATTTACACTGCCAGTGATTTTCTAGAATCTGTGCGTATCCCGTAAACATGTGACATTGATGTGACGTGTAATGTCTCCGCAGCAAAATCACACTTGTGCATTTTTTTCATGATTCTATCATAAACTAGCGCACTGAGTACCGTTCCACTAAGCTGGCGAATGATCTCAGCTTCAGCGTCATCACTACGACACACCCCTTACGGCATTGGTCCTACCTTTTGTTAACAGAGTGCATTACAGGACTTATCCTGGCAATGTAACTAGGTCCCAATCCCGGAATCAATCCCTGGACGTGTTTGTGCCTTCACACAGAAGGCACTCTAGCAATTTTATGGGATCAAGACGCTGTGTGAAAGGAGCTTATGAAATTGCATACTCTTGAGTAGGTACTTATTTTGAATAAGTAATTACTCCACAACAGCTAAAAAGATATGTTCTATATAGTATGAATGTAATCCTGACGTACAACATTTGCTGTGTTGCCCTGTTATTGCCCTAGGGCCAAATTCATATATTCGTTTGTCTAATACATTGGCACATACACTGGTCACCTGTAGCCAAACATTGGCCATATTCAAATCCTGTTTAACAACATGTTTACCTGTGCATTCTCCTACTAAAGATCAAACAAATAATGCAGTGCAGTTATTTAAATCAGTTTATGTCCTTTTATTTATAGGCTTCCATTTACATTGTGGCATTTCACAGTAAGACAAAAGTTCATGTGTTCAGGTGTGAACGTAGCCTTAATTTTACACAGACACGTATTTTCTGGTGCCATTTTAAACTTCTGAGCCATTTAAATCTCTTTCCACATAAAGAACATGAATAGGGTCTCACAAATGCATGACTTTTCAGGTGTATCTGTAAGTTTGATGGCAAAACTATTTTTTTATTACATTGATCACAATTAAATTTCCTTCCTTCAGAGTGAATAAGCAGGTGATTTTTAAAATCTCTCCTTTTTCTAAACCTCTTTCCAGACTCAGAACACTGCAATTTCTTTCCAGAATGACATTGTGAATGGCGTTTCAAGTCTCTTTGATATGTGAAACTCTTTTCACACTGAAGACATGTAAAAGGCTTCTCTCCAGTGTGAAGCCTCATGTGAGTCTTGAGGTTTCCTATAAATCTGAAACTTTTTCTACAGTAATTGCATGTGAAAGGCTTCTCTCCAGTGTGAACTCTCATGTGAGTCTTGAGGCTTCCTTTAAGTGTGAAACTCTTTCCACAGTGATGGCACATGAAAGGCTTCTCTCCGGTGTGAGTTATTACATGCCTCTTAAGCTGTTTCCTGTCTGTGAAATTCTGTCCACACTGATGACATATAAAACAGTTCTCTCTTGAATGAATCCTTATGTGGTTATTAAGGGTTACTTTACATCTGAAACTCTTTCCACACTGATCACATGTGTAAGGCCTCTCTCCAGTGTGAACTCTCATGTGATACTTAAGATTTCCTTTTTGTGAGAAGCTCTTCCCGCACAGTTTGCAGGTGTAAGGCTTCTCTCCAGTGTGAACTCTCATGTGGGAATCAAATGATTCTTTATATGTAAAATTCATTCCACACTGATCACATGTGTAAGGCTTCTCTCCAGTGTGAATTCTCATGTGAGTCTTGAGGCTTACTTTATAACTGAAATGCTTCCCACATTGAAGACACGTGAAAGGTTTATCTCCAGTGTGCATTCTCATGTGAGTCTTCAGGTATTTATTGAAACGGAAGCTTCTTTCACACTGCTGGCATTTGAAAGGCTTCTCTCCGGAGTGAATTATTACATGCCTATTAAGACGTTTTATGTTAGGGAAACTCATTCCACACCGATGACACACAAAACTGTTCTCTCTTGAGTGAACTCTCATGTGGGAATTTAGGGTTACTTTACGTACAAAATTCTTTCCACACTGATCACATGTGAACGGCTTCTCTCCAGTATGAATTCTCATGTGATACCTAAAAGTTAGATCTGCTGTGAAGCTCTTTCCACACAGTTTGCAGGGGAAAGGCTTCTCTCCGTTATGAGTTCTCATGTGGCTTTTAAGGGCTCCATTCTGAGTGAAACTCTTTCCACAATGTTGGCAGATGTAAGGCTTCTCTCCGGTGTGAATTCTCATGTGAACTTTAAGGTTTCCCTTTTCAGTGAAACTTCTTCCACACTGTTGGCAGGTGTGAGGCTTTTCTCCATTGTGAACTCTCATGTGGACTCTAAGGTCTTCAGGTTGACTGAAACTCTTTCTACACTCAAAGCAGGTGAAATAAAATCCAGTTCCTGTCTTCTGAGCTCTTTTTCGTGAGGAAGTCTTTTCAGCCTGCAAGGAACTAAATGATTTTTCTCCAGTTATGAAATCATAATCTTTCATTTCATTCAGTACTTCACTCTCCTCCTTCAGTGCCATCAGGTCTACGGCAGAAAAAGACCAATGTTTAATGGCACAAAGTAAAATACATCAACACATTTAGACATTTAAAGCATCAAAACCAACAACATGTATGCTAGATCCCCAACGGTAAGGCATCTAGTTAACAGAACACCCATAACAAATAATTTTGTTTCGTTCAGCATCTCTCATCTCCTCAGGACCCATCTCCCAGAATTTTTTAGATGCCACCCTATTCAACACAATATGAAGCTGATGAGTTGAATCATCAGTGTGTCTAAACCATTCTGGTAGGTGGGTCTTGAAGACTGGAGTTGAGAAACACTGCTTTAGACTACTTCTGTATTATCTTTCCTAATTTAATGCAGACATGTCATAATTAAGAATGGCTAACTTATAAGTAGGAGCTTCTCATGTTTACTTGAATAATATATATTTGACTTGTCATGTGATCTCAACATTTCTGTCCACCATATAATGCTGGGTACACACTAAAAGATAATTGGGGCGATTTTGGTCCGATTTCTCCCCTTCCGACAATCCTAGGTAAAGTCCCGATTATCTTAATGGTTCTACAGATTATTTTATCAGATTTTCCTGTGGTTTGAGGCGTGTTAAGGGTGACTGAATCTGCTCAGAAGAACATCGGAGGCACCCTGATCTCAAATCGTAAATATTCAGGGAAACTCAGAGGACAATTACACACTGGAGATTATCACGTGTAACGAAACAATACCCAATCAGAAAGAAAGCTGATGGAAGACTCCCCTCCAGCTCGCGCTGTAACATGTAAAGTCCATCTTCACACTGTCTCCATGACTTCATCTAAAAAAAAAATTTTTCCCCCCGCAAATATTCTGTGAAAAGTGTTCCATACACTATAAGCGCAATTTCTTCTTGCCGGTTGTCCGTCATGTTTGTTTACTTTAAAGTCACATTTGAGATGTTTTAATGCGAGAGATTTTGCGAGATTTCCTGTGCTCACGGGCGGGAATCTGCTTTCCTGGTCACATCGCGGCACTCCACAAACTAGAGGAACAAAATGGTTAAATCTATTATTTCTTATCGTCATGTTTGTGGTCTGTCACATTTTGAAAATCTTATAAGAGTTTAAAAATCTTTTAGTGTGGCCCGCTCCATGTCAAATAAATCAACTTTAATTATACACTTGTATGACATTCTTCAAAAATATAATTCATTTCTGTAGAGCATGTGTCAATTACGAGGCACGTGGGCCAAACACGGCCCACTACGACTTTTAATCAGGCCCCACAACTAATTCTGGTAATCAATTTAATGTGGCCCGTGTGCTGTTTAAATATACATCTGTGACAATTGCAACATTGAGACGCAGGTGGTGCCATAGATATGTATACGTAGATGCCTTATTAGCGACTGTTTCTATGGGCCGCTATACGTTAGCCATCCACCGTTTTCGAACGGTCAAAGCCGGTCGTGAACACGCTTTGTGAAAATTCAAATGTTGCCTGTGCCTCTGCAGAAATGAGGTCGAATGAGGCATCTACGTATACATTTCTATGGGTGGTGCTGTCGCACTTCACTATCAACTGCGCCTCAACTGTCACCTCGCTAATTTTATCAGTGAATACAGCAATAACTGTAAACAATGTAAATGCTATCTGACTTTAAAGGTGGTTGGCACAATGGCAAAAAAAAAGAAAAGTAGACAGCGAGTATCGTCAATTCCAACTAAGATGGGAAACGGAATATTTCTTTTGTGAATACAAAGAAAAGCCAATGTGCCTCATATGTCAAGAGCCACTCGCGGTTTTCAAAGAGTACAATCTTAGACGGCATTTCGAAATGAAACGCTGGAAGCATGGACATGGAACTGCGGCTTCTGAAAGTCAAAGAATTAAAAAACAAACTTCAGCTACAGCAAAACATGTTCACTCGCATGAACTGTCAAAGTGAGAGAGCTGTAAAGGCAAGTTTCATAATTGCAGAGGAGATAGCAAGAGCATGCAGGCCTTTATTTCTTGTTTTGCAATTGTTTCCAAAAAAATTTAAATGAAATTAAAACCTTGTTATTTTTTATAAATGTGATTTAATGAATTGTAGGGTTTTATACAGTTACTAATAGACATTTCTTCAATAAATGAAAAGTCCTCTAAAAATACACTCACCTAAAGGATTATTAGGAACACCATACTAATACTGTGTTTGACCCCCTTTCGCCTTCAGAACTGCCTTAATTCTATGTGGCATTGATTCAAAAAGGTGCTGAAAGCATTCTTTAGAAATGTTGGCCCATATTGATAGGATAGCATCTTGCAGTTGATGGAGATATGTGGGATGCACATCCAGGGCACGAAGCTCCCGTTCCACCACATCCCAAAGATGCTCTATTGGATTGAGATCTGGTGACTGTGGGGGCCATTTTAGTACAGTGAACTCATTGTCATGTTCAAGAAACCAGTTTGAAATGATTCGAGCTTTGTGACATGGTGCATTATCCTGCTGGAAGTAGCCATCAGAGAATGGGTACATGGTGGTCATAAAGGGATGGACATGGTCAGAAACAATGCTCAGGTAGGCCGTGGCATTTAAACGATGCCCAATTGGCACTAAGGGGTCTACAGTGTGCCAAGAAAACATCCCCCACACCATTACACCACCACCACCAGCCTGCACAGTGGTAACAAGGCATGATGGATCCATGTTCTCATTCTGTTTACGCCAAATTCTGACTCTACCATCTGAATGTCTCAACAGAAATCGAGACTCATCAGACCAGGCAACATTTTTCCAGTCTTCAACTGTCCAATTTTGGTGACCTTGTGCAAATTGTAGCCTCTTTTTCCTATTTGTAGTGGTGATGAGTGGTACCCGGTGGGGTCTTCTGCTTTTGTAGCCCATCCGCTTCAAGGTTGTGTGTGCTGTGGCTTCACAAATGCTTTGCTGCATACCTCGGTTGTAACAAGTGGTTATTTCAGTCAAAGTTGCTCTTCTATCAGTTTGAATCAGTCGGCCCATTCTCCTCTGACCTCTAGCATCAACAAGGCATTTTTGCTCACAGGACTGCCACATACTGGATGTTTTTCCCTTTTCACACCATTCTTTGTAAACCCTAGAAATGGTTGTGTGTGAAAATCCCAGTAACTGAGCAGATTGTGAAATACTCAGACCGGCCAGTCTGGCACCAACAACCATGCCATGCTCAAAATTGCTTAAATCACCTTTCTTTCCCATTCTGACATTCAGTTTGGAGTTCAGGAGATTGTCTTGACCAGGACCACACCCCTAAATGCACTGAAGCAACTGCCATGTGATTGGTTGATCAGATAATTTGCATTAATGAGAAATTGAACAGGTGTTCCTAATAATCCTTTAGGTGAGTGTATGTCCGGCCCCTGATTTTATTCTCATCCCGTGGCATGGCCCTTACTGAGTTTGGATTAGACACCCCTGCTGTAGAGGTTGACATTTTAATAAGGGTTTAATAAGAAAGTACAGCACTGAGTTCAGCACTGAGAATGAAACCAACCTGTTTGTTCCTCAGTATCTTCTTGTTTCACACTGAATACTTCTTCAATCTTGATGTCTTCACTCTCCTCTTTAATCAACGCCATCTTTATAATAGTGCGTCACATAGATCTCAGGTGCTTCTCAAGGAGTTTTTCTGTGTGTTTGGTCCTGTTGAAGATGAAAATAATTAACAGAATAATGAACTAAATCGCTGTCTCAACCAGCTCCTTAGTTTAGTAGTCAGGGCAATGGGAAGGGGGTCAGTCATAGATTTTATTTCCAATTCATAGTTTTCAGGTGACGTCACACCATTATAGGAACACCCACCTGGAGGGCAAAACAAGGCTTTCCTCCATTGCCCGCCAGTCATTTTTACCAGGTTTGTAGTATGTTTTAATGTAGTAAGACAATGATATTAAAAGACCAAATTCAATATACACCTTTTTGATGTTGCATACCTTGTACAGGCAAGCAAATGAACACAGAATATTAACACAGAACATGAGGTTTCTCGTTAAGTATTTTTCCCATTGCAAACCATTATAAAGAAAACACGTTGCATTCATATTCTTGGCTCATTTACTCGCCTGTATATAGTATGCATCATCAAAAAGGTGTAAACTGAATTTAATTTTTTAATATAACTGTTTAAGTACATTTAAGGCACTTTAAGGGTGGGTTGCACAAGGATTCTTTAGCCTGGCGTCAGTTCACCCTGATCACTTTTTCTGTGTTGGTCATCTTTGCTTAATTTAATCCTTAATGGTGAATCCCACCCTATGAGTGTTTTTCCCAGTAAGCGTTTTAAAAACACGTATTTCAACATGATTGAAATACTGCAATACTGCAGAAGGTGCTGTATATGGATCACAAGTGCCCCAAACTTGCATCTTGTTCACATATTTTTTTTTTTTCAATTGACAGGCTTGTGCTGCAGTTCTATGGCTGTTTTGCCCTCCAGGCCTCCGCGATATAGTCACGTGACTGAAAAATATACATTTCATTATTACTTTAATGCCGTTAAATGGCCTAATTAGTAGGATTTGTGTCTGATACCGATAACAATACTGCAGATTTGAGTATCTGCCAGCATTGATGCTAATCCGATACCATCTTTTCTACCCTTTTAAATACAAACCCAATTCCAAAAAAGTTGGGACACTGTACAAATTGTGAATAAAAAAGGAATGCAATAATTTACAAATCTCATAAACTTATATTTTATTCACAATAGAATATAGATAACATATCAAATGTTGAAAGTGAGTCATTTTGAAATGTCATGCCAAACATTGGCTCATTTTGGATTTCATGAGAGCTACACATTCCAAAAAAGTTGGGACAGGTAGCAATAAGAGGCCATTATAAGTTAAATGTACATATAAGGAACAGCTGGAGGACCCATTTGCAACTTATTAGGTCAACTGGCAACATGATTGGGTATAAAAAGAGCCTCTCAGAGTGGCAGTGTCTCTCAGAAGTGAAGATGGGCAGAGGATCACCAATTCCCCCAATGCTGCGGCCAAAAATAGTGGAGCAATATCAGAAAGCAGTTTCTCAGAGAAAAATTGCAAAGGGTCAAGGCTGGAAAACCATACTGGATGCCCGTGATCTTTGGGCCCTTAGACGGCACTTGCATCACATACAGGAATGCTACTGTAATGGAAATCACAACATGGGCTCAAGAATACTTCCAGAAAACATTGTCGGTGAACACAATCCACCGTGCCATTCGCCGTTGCCGGCTAAAACTCTATAGGTCAAAAAAGAAGCCATATCTAAACATGATCTAGAAGCGCAGGCGTTTTCTCTGGGCCAAGGCTCATTTAAAATCTGTGGTCAGACGAATCAAAATTTTAAGTTCTTTTTGGAAAACTGGGATGCCATGTCATCCGGACTAAAGAGGACAAGGACAACCCAAGTTGTTTTCAGCGCTCAGTTCAGAAGCCTGCCTGTATGGGGTTGCATTGAGTGCGTGTGGCATGGGCAGCTTACACATCTAGAAAGGCACCATCAATGCTGAAAGGTATATCCAAGTTCTAGAACAACATATGCTCCCATCCAGACGTTGTCTCTTTCAGGGAAGACCTTGCATTTTCCAACATGACAATGCCAGACCACATACTGCATCAATTACAACATCATGGCTGCGTAGAAGAAGGGTCCGGATACTGAAATGGACAGCTTGCAGCCCAGATCTTTCACCCATAGAAAACATTTGGCACATCATAAAGAAGAAGATGTGACAAAGAAGACCTAAGACAGTTGAGCAACTAGAAGCCTGTATTAGACAAGAATGGGACAGCATTCCTATTCCTAAACTTGAGCAACTTGTCTCCTCAGTCCCCAGACGTTTGCAGACTGTGATAAAAAGAAGAGGGGATGCCACACAGTGGGAAACATGGCCTTTTCCCAACTTTTTTGAGATGTGTTGATGCCATGAAATTTAAAATCAACTTATTTTTCCCTTAAAATTATACATTTTGTCAGTTTAAACATTTGATATGTCATCGATGTTGTATTCTGAATAAAATATTGAAATTTGAACTTCCACATCATTGCATTCTGTTTTTATTCACAATTTGTACAGTGTCCAGAGCAGAGCACCCTTATCGTCAAATATAAAAAAAAACATAATTAGCGCTTTCAATGTAGTAACATACTAACTATTCATGTTAAATTAAACTAATAGGCCAAGTGTTTGTATGTGCTTTATAACAGGGCTCGGGTTTGTTTTGCATAATTTAAAAAATCCCCAAAAGTTCCACAGTCACAACGCAGTAATTTCCACACATCTTAACTATATTAAAAACTATTATATACTATATAACTATAAACAATTACACTTGCAACAAATACATCTGCAGAATACACACAAGTTCAGCTTAAAATGCAAAATAACAAGCCCAATTAAGGAAAGTCATGATTTTCAAGCACAAACGTAACGAAACAACATTTGAAGTTAAAAGGTCTAACTTCTGTATACAGTAACTGAAAATATTAAATATAATTATACAATGTAAAAATATTTGTTAAATAGTTATTTATCATAACATATTTATGTAATGTGTTTTTGTAAAGTCCACATTTTGTTACATTGTTTTGAACTGCTTGCTATTTACAATGGTTATATTGTTTTCATTGTGTGACTTTTTATTATTATTAATTTATTTTTTGGGGTGTGGTTAATTGTATTAAAACTATACCAAAAATCCTAAGAATCGAACTAAATCATAATAATAATTAATAATTATATAATATATAATAATAATTAATGTTATTAATAATATAAGGAACCCACAACACTATATATATATATATATATATATATATATATATATATATATATATATATATATATATATATATATATATATTAAAAAAACTCTTGTCTTTTTTTTTTTTTTTTTTTTTTTTATAGATAACAACAAATGTGATTTCAGTGATATTTTGACAACTCAAATAAAAAAATAAAAAGTCCCCGGTTTCCATTTCATACATCTGGTCACCCTATATTTCGGACGGATAGTATGCGAATTTAGACGCAGCAACAGACCATCTCATCTCTCAATAATAAGGCAGTGTCTGGTTATTATGTCTATGGTTTTCACGAGCAGGTGTCATCAGTGTGTCGGTGATTCCAGCGATTAAACAGTGAATTACTGCAAGTTAAACAATCTCCTTTTCTCACATCACAAATACTTCAATTCGTGTTTACGATTCAGACGCACCTTTCTGTTACTTATTTAAAGATACTCACAAAAAAATAACGTTCCTTAATGAGAGTTAGATACAACTCTACAACATTACATTCAATAATAAATAATTACATTGCTATTAAAAAATATAAAACGGTTTGCATTGATTTCAACGCCTTAAATGCCTAAAAACACAAACCTTTTTCAGTTGACAGGAGCGCGTCGCAACCTTATGACGTCACACACCTGACCAAACTAAAAGTCCTGTCAATACATTGATAATAATGTTAAAGAACTACTAATGAAAGATTGTGAGATTTTGTCTAAAAGATAAATCTGTAATGTTGGTGTGCAGAAACCATACATACCCTTACGAAAAATAACCATAGTTTTATTATAGTAAAAGTGTAGTAACCATGGTTTTTTGGCTAATTGATTAGAGTGGTTAGAGTAGCAAAACTATGGTTACTTTGTGGTTACTGTGGTTTAGCTACAATAACCATGTTTTTTTGTTTTGTTTTATTTGTAGTAAAACCATGGTTCATTTTCATAAGAGTAGGCCTACCTGTATTAAAATGCAAATGTTAAAAAGAGTGTATGGGTTCTTAAAGCAGAGTTTGTTCATGTGTCAGTATTGAAATTAAATAAAGTACTGACTTAAATAAAAATGTGGACAGAATTTAATTTGAGTGTAAAAATATTTGCAAATACATAAATTACAACCTTCAAAGGCCCCGTTTACCCCTGGTATCAGAGGCATAGCCAGAACTTTTTTTTTTCAGGGGTGGCCAGGTAACACCCAGCAATTTGTTTGGGGTGGCAAAAAAAAAAAAAAATCCTGCTTCAAATCTAGAGAAAATTACTGTACAGCCTCATGGAATACCTTAAAACAAATGTGGAATGGAACACACATAAACAGATTTCATGTAATTGCATCTCACCAAACACTGGTTAAACACTGGATCATCGTTCCAGTGTTTAACCAGTTGTAATGATTGCATTTTTGCCTGGCATAAATTCTCTTCCATATGGTTAAAACATTTATGGGGGAATGTGTGGGCCAGCTAGACAAAATTTTAGCCCCAGTCCAGCCATGATGATTCTCTTCTAGGGAGAGAAAGAAGACATTCTAATGATGAAACCTTTTAATGTAAACTCCTTCAGGTAGTTGTATGCATAAAAGTTGTTGCTGTTTCTGGAAACCTGTTTGCTTTGACCTCATATCTGGTGTTAATGCATTTATGCTTTTAATGAGTCGTACACTCTGTCAGTTTAAATCTAGACTAAAAACGCATCTCTTTACTATGGCATACACATAAAACATTATCAATTTCTATTATTCTAATCAGTAAATGATTGTCAGGCTGCATTAACTAGGTCAGCCGGAACCGGGAACACTTCCCATAACACCTGATGTACTCGTTACATCATAAGAAGAATGGCATCTACGCTAATGTTAGTCTCTCTGTTTATCCCGAGGTTTACTGCAGTCAGCCGGATCCGGGCCGTATCCAGATCAGATGGTGGACCAGCGCCTGGACATGACCAACGCATCCCTGAAATGTCTGCAGAGAGCGTGTCAAATAAACTCCCCCCCCGTAAATGCTGCATCGACACGACATCCTCATTAAACCCATCTTCAGCGTGGCGACTCCAATCTTTCGAATAATCTAACAAATATCTATTTGCCTAATATGAATTAAGACCTGCTATGTTGCCAGAATTATAATCATACACTGTTTGTACGTCGGCCAGAGGAGAACTGGCACCCCGACTGAGCCTGGTTTCTCCCAAGGTTTTTTTCTCCATTCTGGCCCTGAAGGAGTTTTGGTTCCTTGCCACCGTTGCCTCTGGCTTTTGGCTTGCTCAGTCGGGGACACCTAAATTTCATCTATATTACTGATCTGCCCGCATTGACACTATATGATACTTGAAATTAGCTGGATAACATCACCGTTTCACCAGAACGGCTGTACAAATTCTGTTGCATTATTTTCCTGTTAACAATGTGAAGCTGCTTTGAAACAACTGGACTTGTTAAAAGCGCTATATAAATAAAGGTGACTTGACTAGCCTGGAATACATATATAGAGCATACTTAAAAGTGCTCTAAGCGATGTCACGATTCCACCCCCAAATCATTCTTGTCGGCTATTGGCTGGAGCACTGTTTGTTATGCTTCATTGTCCAGACTGCCCATGTTTGTTTTTGTTGCAGTTTGTGGAGCTTATGCGGACTATAGAGACCGTGTTTTTTTACAGTGTGTTCAGGGGACAGGCAGCTAATGGATAGCGAGGAGATGGTTGCTGTATGTGACAAAATATTTTTTGGCCTAAAAACGCATGACATCGCTTAGAGCACCTTTAATACTATAATTTTACAATCAATATATACTCACTGGATCCCTGAGTGATGGAGTTTTTGTTTTTTAATTGTGGTAAAAAAAAAAAAAAAAGGTTGCACCAAGGCTACTATGAAGGGGGCCCTTGGGTTTCCTATAGCCACAGGGCCCCATGTGTTAATCTTAAGAGTATTGAGTAAACATGCAAGAGGTGTGAGATGTGTTGAAGCGTGCAAAATCCTTAGGTTACCACTTTCCTGAGGTGACACCAGTCAGTATAAGCAGATATTTCAATATATCGTCCAGCCCTAATAATCATAGACAGATAGGATTAGCAATGAGACTCCTGTAGCCAAACATTGGCCATACTCAAATCCTGTTTAACAACATGTTTACCTGTGCATTCTCCTACTAAAGATCAATCAAATAATGCAGTGCAATTTTATCCAGTTTATATCCTTTTATTTATAAGCTTCCATTTATATTGTGGCATTTCAAGTTCATTTATCCAATATTTGATTCCAACGTATTAGAGCTGGGCGGTACGGCCAAAAAAAGAGATTGCAATAAAAATGTTCATACAAGTCAATTTTCATACATCGATAATTACCACAATAAATGTCAAATCTTTATTCTTTCAAGTTTAAAAGCAGATTTTTGCTCCCAAGTTAAAGTTGTAGAAACTTGCACAAATGCTATAGCTTACACAAGACTAATTATATTCATTACTCCTTTAATACAGGTCTACATTAATAATATTGACATTGGACATGAGGGTAATTTTTAAAAAGATTGAGATTTATACATCATCTGAATAAATAAGCTTTTCATTGATGTATGGTTTGTTAGGATAGGACAATATTTGGCAGAGATACAACGATTTGAAAATCTGGAATCTGAGGGTGCAAAAATAAAATCTAAATATTGAGAAAATCACCTGTAAAGCTGTTCAAATGAAGTCCTTAGCAATGCACATTACAACTAATAATACATTTTTATATATTTACGGTAGGAAATTTACAAAATATCTTCGTGGTACATGGCGCATAAACATTAAAGTGAACATTTATTGAACTCTTTTCTTGTTTTATCAAATGTAAATTATATTGCAGTGTATAATCATCATTGTTTTATCGCCCAGCCCTACAACGTATTAATCAAATATATGAGGCAAAGTATAAAGAACTAAAAGATGCATTAAAAGACATGGTCAAGTTTTGTGGGAACGTCACCTGTGATGAATATCTGATGTGGGCCAAACTTTAAAGGTCATCTGAAAAGCCTCACCAAATATATTTAAATCAGATTTGGCTCACATTCAGTTGCGGTGTGAACGTAGCCTTAATTTTACACAGACACATATTTTCTGGTGCCATTTTAAACTTCTGAGCCATTTAAATCTCTTTCTACATAAAGAACACGAATAGGGTCTCACAAATGCATGACTTTTCAGATGTATCAAAATATTTTTTTTTTTATTACACTGATCACAATTAAATCTCCTTCCTCCAGAGTGAATGCACAGATGATTATTTCTAAACCTCTTCACACTGCAATTTCTTTCCAGAATGACATTGTGAATGACGCTTCAGGTCTCTTTGATACGTGAAACTCTTCTCGCACTGAAGACATGTAAAAGGCTTCTCTCCAGTGTGAAGTCTCATGTGAGTCTTGAAGCTTGCATCATGTCTGAAACTCTTTCCACACTGAGAGCAGGTGTAAGGCTTCTCTCCAGTGTGAACCCTTATGTGAACCTCAAGATGTGCTTTGTGTAAGCAACTCTTTCCACAGTGATGGCACATGAAAGGCTTCTCTCCGGTGTGAGTTATTACATGCCTCTTAAGCTGTTTCCTGTCTGTGAAATTCTGTCCACACTGATGACATATAAAACAGTTCTCTCTTAAATGAATCCTCACGTGCCTATTAAGGGTTACTTTTTGTCTGAAACTCTTTCCACACTGATCACATGTGTAAGGCTTCTCTCCGGTGTGAATTCTCATGTGACACCTAAGATATCCTTTTTGTGAGAAGCTCTTCCCGCACAGTTTGCAGGTGTAAGGCTTCTCTCCAGTGTGATTTCTCATGTGGGAATCAAACGTTTTTTTATATAGAAAATACATTCCACACCGAAGACACATAAAACTGTTCTCTCTTGAGTGAACTCTCATGTGGGAATTTAGGGTTACTTTACGTGCAAAACTCTTTCCACACTTCTCACATGCGAACGGCTTCACACCATTGTGACTGTTCATGTGATACCTAAAGCTTCGTTCTGCTGTGAAGCTCTTTCCACACAGTTTGCAGGTGTAAGGCTTCTCTCCGGTATGAGTTCTCATGTGGCTTTTAAGGGCTCCATTCTGAGTGAAACTCTTTCCACACTGTTGGCATGTGTAAGGCTTCTCTCCGGTGTGAATTCTCATGTGAACTTTAAGGCTTCCATTTTCAGTGAAACTTCTTCCACACTGTTGGCAGGTGTGAGGCTTTTCTCCATTGTGAACTCTCATGTGGACTTTAAGGTTTTCATGTTGACTGAAACTCTTTCCACACTGAAAACAGGTGAAAAAATTTCTAGTTCCTGTCTTCTGAGCACCTTTTTGCGAGGAAGTCTTTTCAGCCTGTGAGGAACTAAATGATTTTTCTCCAGTTATGAAATCATAATCTTTCATTTCATTCAGTACTTCACTCTCCTCCTTCAGTGTCATCAGGTCTACGGCAGAAAAAGACCAATGTTTAATGGCACAAAGTAAAATACATCAACACATTTAGACATTTAAAGCATTAAAACCAATGATGACGTCGACTACGAAAACACGTCGACGTGCGCGAAATGCGTCACGTTATTTACGTTCATCTAGAATAATGGCACCTTCTGCTCTGCATAGTGAAAGCGATAATTTATCATATAAAACCAGACCATGACATTCAAAAAAAGTGTGGGAGTACTTTAAACAGAAGCCAAATAAAACAGTAAAAAATAAGGTGCTTTGTTCGCTCTGTAAGACTGAGATGGCATACCACGGCAGCACAACGGATGACATCACTGTTTTCTCCAGAGCGGCTGTACAGCTGAATCAAAATCTGTTGCATTATTTTCCTGTTAACACTGTGAAGCTGCTTTGAAACTATCAGCATTGTAAAAAGCGCTATATACAGTCAAGCCGAAATTATTCATACCCTTGGTAAATATGACCAAAGAAGGCTGTGAAAAAAAATCTGCGTTGGGGGGGGGTGGGTCTTATTATGAAATAAATATTTTTCTCTAATACACATTGCTCACAATGAATCATACCCTTTTATTCAATACTTTTTGCAACCTCTTTTTGCCAAGAGATCAGAGACCACAGTGACACATGTTTGTGTTGATTTCGATGTTTGTTTTGGATCACCGTCCTGTTGGAAAATCCAACCTTGGCCCATTATAAGATTTCTAGCTGGACAGGGTTTTTCTTGAGTTTTGGGAGTGTTACGTTCTTATCTGCTGTATTTCGGTTAAGAACTCATCGACGTATACCTAGAGCTATAGCCATTGGCTATTACCTCTCGAATGTGCTATGTAATAATGCTAATGTTAATCACTAATGGTGCACATGTATTTTATTTCGCCCAAATGGCGAACTTTACCAACTTTAGTCTGGCAATGACACTTTCAGTACATTTGCCAGTTGTTATAAGTTGCTTATGCACATGTAGATTTTCTAAATTTTCAAAAAACTGAATATATATATTAACACTATGCTGAAAGCTACTGTATGTGAACCTTTTGCAGATAAATACAAGTGCATTTAAATAAGTGCATACTCAACTACTGTAATTAATAACATATAGTAAACGACATTTCCTAATTAGGCCTACTCTGTATACATTTTATGATGAATAGTATCATTAGTTATAAAACTTGTATTCATATATTTCATAATAAAATGACATACACTACCCTTTCTGAAATACAATTAATATTGTCATCATTCATAGATTTCATGTTAAAATAATATACAAATTCACTACCCTCTTTGAAATACAGCTGATATATTGTTAGCATTCATAGATTTCATGTTTAAATGTTACTGATGTTATTATTGCATTTTTATTTCTCAGGAAGAGGCAACGGTGTGCGCTAGATTTCTTTAAAAAAAAGAAAAGAAAAAAGGATGTCAGCGTTTGCACGCCCCACATGGCCGCTGCACTTACCGATAGCATCCTCAACATGATCTTAAAGGATATGAGACCATATTAGCACAAGTAGACTTTAGCATTGCATAATCAAAGTTATTTCAAACACTTGCTTAAATGTTGATGGTGGCCTAATATGAAAACATGGGAAATGAGCTACGGTGTTGACCCTCTCCCGATAAACTTTGCCTTTGTTCATGACCACTCCTAAAGCCCCAATTGGCCTGCTTTGGACCAAGGTATTTGGTGGGTCAAAAACCCCTGGGCATTGGCCCCGATCAAGTCCCGGAAGTGACAGTGGAAACGCGACTGGCCCTGGCATGCACTAGCATTCTCACTTACGTCCTGACAGTGGAAACACGTGACATTGTGGCTGTAGGGTTAAGTAGATCTGGGTATCATCTACATAGCTGTAGTAAGCAATTTGGTTATTAGTGAATAAGCGGATGAGCGAGTGATTTCAGACACAAAATTTCATCTGAAATTGCATACTGTACATTTTTAGTACTTGGCTCACATTTACACTGCTGGTCTTGATTTTTTTTTTTTTTTTTTTACTATATCCAACTTTCCTTTAAATGTGACCCATATCTGATATCTGCATTTACACTACACTTGTAAATGAACAAAAATCACTTTCAATAGTAAACTGAGTTTAATTTATTGACATGGAATTCATAGAAACATTTTAACGCAATAGTTTCATCCGTACATCAAAATCTTTATATAGCACAAATTCTTGAAAAGAGAGGTTCTGGGTTCAAATCTGCAATTGTACAGTTTTTTTTTTTCTCATTAAATCCAAATGTGTTCATCAGTGATTTTATATCAAGAGCAGGGATATGTTTGTGTGCATTTTATTTTGTGATTTCACTGGAGCGAATACAGAGTCTCCACAACGGGACTGAAGCGCATGTCTGTGCACGAGCTGCCGTCACTGAGTAGCAACGAGAACTGATTTCAATACAACACATTTTCTGCTCCAGATCGCCTCTTATTTAATGAGTACTCTGTTAAATCAACTAGAGCGGTTTGATTTGTTATAGCAATATCTGTACTACCAAATATTAAGTCACTCGCATTGATGGGAATATCCAATATGTACGCTTACACGGCAGGTGCAAATGCACATTTATTTCCACATTTGAATGAGGCCTGAAACCGATCTGAGAATGTCAGAATCTGTGCGCTTTCTTCCTGCTTGCACGTTCGTGGGTCAAATCCGATCTGTGCCACATGAGGAAAAAATTAATAAAAAATTTGAAACTGGGTCTTTTGAACCAGAGGTCTTCAACCCTGCTCCTGGGGACCCACTGTCCTAAAAAGTTTATTTCCAACCTGCTTCAGCACACCTGCCTGTGTATTTTCAACAAAAGATCCTGAAGATCTTGATTAGCTTCAGCTGTCTTTGATTAGGGTTGGAGCTAAACTCTGCAGGACAGTGAGCAGGGTTGAAGACCTCTGATTTGAACCATGCAGTGTAAATGCTGCCATAATGTATAGTATACATATTCAGACACAGGGATTGTTTTTACTTCAGAAGTAGATATTGGGCTTAATGTTGCACAAAATAATTTTGTTTAGACCAGTGTCCTCAGGACCCATCTCCAAGAATGTTTTAGATGCTTCCCTATTCAACACAATAAGAAGCTGACGTGTTGAATCATCAGTGTGAATCATCTAAAACATTCTGGTAGGTGGGTCCGCTGAGTCCGGCTCTGAGAATGAAACCAACCTGTTTGTTCCTCAGTATCTTCTTGTTTCACACTGAATACTTCTTCAATCTTCATGTCTTCACTCTCCTCTTTAATCAATGCCATCTTTATAATAGTGTCACGTGGATCTCAGTTGCTTCTCCAGGAGTTTTTCTGTGTGTTTGGACACTCGGTCCTGTTTAACATGAGAATAAATAACAGAAAAAAATTAATAAATCCAAACTAAAATCACTGGGTGCATCTCAATCTGCTCCTTAATTTAGTAGTCAGTGCAATGGGAAGGGGTTCAGTCAGAGATTTCATTATTTCTGGGCATTTAAGGGCATTAAAGTCATCATTTTATTTTATGATGACTTTAATGCCCTTAAATGGCCTAATTAGTAGGGATGGCTTGATATAACCATGTCGGTTACTGCAAATTCGAGTATCTGCCAGTATCAAAACTAATCTGATACCATCTTTTCTCCCCATTTAAATAACTAAGCTAAACAACTAAAATAAGTTGCAATGTAGACCATAACTTAACTAAATAAATATAACTTATAATAGCATCACCTATATAACATGTACAGCGACACACTACTGTGGACATGACCTCTTAAGTCAAGTTATTTGGATTTTTTTCTTTCACATAACCTCTGGGGATAAAATGTATGTAAACCTGTATTCAACTAAACATTAGAAAAATTGAGGGATTCCCCAGACTAAAGATTTTTCTAGTCGACTAGTCGTCGTTTAAACCATTCGTCAATTAAATCGCACATATGCTGATACTAAACCATAATTGGCCTATAATATACAGTACATAGGTGTAATATATATAGCCTATTCCCCACTGTAGAAAACAGAAAGGAGACATTAATTATTTATTAATAAACTAGTCTTTTTTTTTATTTTTCCGAGTTCACACTGCCCGATTTTAGCCCAGATTACGACTTGCCGACAGGTTTTGTGAAATCGCAGACAAATGCCCGAAATCATAGGCAAATCGGTGGTCGTTCACACGAGCGACAATCACGCAGTGTGAATTATCAAACTCCTGCTGTGTGAAATGTGTTCTGACTGAAAAATACATTGGCGATGACCTACAGCCAATGAGAGAGCAAGATACAGGGCAGCGGGAAGTTCGGGGAGGAGTTACAGACCAGAATATCAGTATTTTAAGATAGATTTACAATTTCAATTCTTCCTATTGTAAAGCCATGCGATGTGAAACCTCCTGTCCCCGATCCATTGGTCAGTGTGAACACAGCAGTGACTGAATGCTGGCCCAGATAGTCATGCAGTGTGAAAAGAGCAGTGATCTGACGGGTTTTAAAATCGTGCAGTCTGAACTCAGCATAACGTTTAGTCGACTATTAGGGGGCAGCCCAAGAATAATACAATTCCAGTATAAAAATGTCATGTTAGGAACGTAACCGAGAAAAATAAAACAAATTATATTTTACAATTCCTTATGACAATGAATAATTTTCAAGTTCTTAAAAGTAAATTAAGTCTAAGTAATTGGACACATAACTTTTTTGACTCCACGCAGATCATAAACCCTAGCCTGACAAGCCAGACCCACATCAAGATGCTGGGTCTGGGAACTCACCACTGGCAGGGCTCAATCCGAGAGGCGGGATAAACGGTTGTCTTTCAGATTCCCTCTGCACGCAATAGGATAGCGCTACAACCAACCAGAGCAACGAAGAAGGTGAAGCGGAGCTAGTTGATAGATTCAACTTTTGCCGTATCCGGTCCGCAAAACTCTGAACACATCTTCCTTTCTCAAGAATGACTTCAGTGCCATTCTTTGTTCTTTTCTCAAAGAAAAGCTTAACAACAAGTCTTCCAGAGTCGAGGCCAAAGCTGATTCGAAAGACGAAAGCTGATTTTCCAGCTCACAGGTCTACCAAGAGTTGCTAGACTACACTCGCGGCAAATTAGATTTGCTGCCGCTAGGGTGCGGCTAGATTTCTAGGCTACATAAACCCTTATAATCGGTTGAGAAATGCAAATTTTGCTTTTTGTCCAGAAAAACCCTTGTATGCTTGCATTTGTTTTTGCTTGCTCCAATATGGCAGACTTGACGTATTGCAGCAATGGGCCATAACGGCGTCAAAGGCTGTGTTCGAAATGGCATACTATCATGCTACTCTTAATATTTCTGCAGTATCCAGTGTGTATACTGTTTGTAGTATGCACATTTTCTGTATGCATGGAATACCCGGATGACCTACTACATTTACTGAAGTCTGATGCATCTGAGGACAATGCATTGGATACCGTTTCCCACAACGCAACGCGTTTCACGTGAAATTTCATCTTTGTGAAGGGTGCAGCATGAGGGAACTGGAAGCAGAGAATAATTTTAAATATAGCCTAACACTTTTATAAGTACACGTTACTGTACGTTACAAACTAGCTGTGTTTCCAAACACACTGTTGTTACATAAATTGTACTTTAATCTCTACGGCATGTCTCTGATCAAGTCACCTTTAGCGCTTTACAGATTTCAAAGCAGCTTTATAGTGATAAACAGGAAAATAAGGATTCAGTGGTGCACACAGAGCTCAATGCTTCAACAGATTTCTAACAAGAAAATCGCACCATTGTTCTGTCTGTTTATTGTTGATTCAAATCTATTCAATAACTGTGTCAAGTTAATCAATTAGGAAATGAGTTCAATTCATAGCAATAACTTTTTATGCGGACAAAATATAGCCTATTTACTTAATATGTAGGGCATATTCTACCATAAATCCTAAGAGAATTATTAGTGACGTTTCGTAAAAACCAGCAATAAGTAGTTATTTTTACCCATGTATAACTGAAGTATTCTACACGCTGTTCCTGTAAGGAGCTATATGGATATAGGAATCCTTAAAATTAACCTAACACAGACAATTTGATTCAAACATGATAATATGACAATATTTTTGACATAGATTTATTAATTTTAATAATACTTATATAATGTTAATTTTAATCACATGTGTATGTTAACATTTTTTCAGTATACATTTGTAAAGCTAAATAAAATCTAATCAACTGATTTTAAGTGAAAAAACATTTCATTTCACATAATCAACCTGACTTTAACCCATAAGAACTCTGTTTGCTGGTGTAGAGATGAAGACAGTCGAAAGGACATTTTCACTCACTATTCTTAAAAAACAGTAGGCAGTATGCACTGTGTACTGGCCTGGGCAGTAAGCGATCACAGCCTGTGTTTCTTATGTCTATGGTTTTCATCAGTGTGTCGGTGATTCCAGCGATTAAACAGTGAATTACTGCAAGTTAAACAATCTCCTTTTCTCACATCACTAATACTTCAATTCGTGTTTACGATTCAGACGCACCTTTCTGTTACTTATTTAAAGATACTCACAAAATCCAACGGTCTTTAACGTTAGATAGATTATTACAACATTACATACAATAATAATTAATTGTTTTACATTGCTATAAACCGGTTTACATTGATTTAAACGCTTAAAACACAAACCTTTTTGTTGACTCACAACAGACGCAGCAGCGCGGCGCAGCCTTATGACGTCACACAAAATAAAAGTTTGTCAACACACTGCTCTGTCTTAAATCACAAAAGTTCACAGAAACGTACATTACTAATAATGAAAAACTTACCAATGAAGGATTGTGAGATCTTGCCTAAAAGACAAAACATAATGTTTGTGTGCAGAATCCATTTATGCATAGGTCTACCTTAAAATGCAAATAGTGATAAATGTGGTTTACGTGTTAAAAATAGATTCAGAGTTCATACATGTGTTAACTGAAACTTATAAAAACTTGTATAGAAGCTATACAAATGTTAGGTAATGTAATAAAGTCAATACCAAAAAAAAAAAAAAATAATAATAATAAAAAAAAATGCATTAAAAGGTTCAGTCTAATGTAGATTATTTTACGTGTGTGTGAAATCAATATTAATTTTTTATCTACAATATCAGTTTGTGTGGGTTGCTAAAGGACGTAGGTTTAATTTTGAGTTTGGACACACACACACACACACACACACACACACACACACACACACAGACACACGTCATGTCATGTCACGACATAGGTTTATAAAACAATATAGTCATTTTGTTATTTATTTATTTATTTATTTGTTTGTTTGATTGTTTTTACCCCAAATGCCACATTCTTCTATTGATTTAATTACCTTGAACAAAAATTTAAATAATTAACAAGACCTTTCTCAAAATATAGATGTAATTTATTGATCAAATTAGGGCAAATTACAGCCAAATTATTCCACGTGTATAGTGAAATGCAGATGTTTAGGAAAGTACTGTGGTGAGTTTTAGTGCTATCTAGGGGATGAAGTGCGCATAAAAGTGTGACATCCAATTACCTGCCATGAAACAGTAAAAGAGACCTAGCGTGATTCACATAATTCTCTTTTCTGCCTAAGACTAAGAAATTGTTTGACAAGGCTGCCCAAATCTCACAGAATCTGTACCAGGCAACCATCCAACATCTGGCACCGGTGTAACAAACACCATATATTTAAGCATGGTCATTTTTATTGACATCAGTGTCTATATACAGAACACAGCGTGTAACAGAAATAAGCTATACTGAACATGAACCTTTCTCAACACTTTAGCTCTGAGACTATATAATAATAACACGCATACACAGCATGTGATATTGCATACAATTCTGCATTTAGAATTGCATTCAATACATTTAACCAAAAAAAAAAAAAAAAAAAGAAAAACACCAAATCCATTTCACATAACTACACAGTCTATTCAAATAAATGGGCACAAACCCAGTCAGAGCTCATCCAGGTGCAATATATGCTGACTAAAAAGCAACACCTACAATTTCTTTCAGTCAGGTGCGTGTGTCTCTGTTGTCGCTCACAGCATTTTTAAAAGTCTGACACAGAGACACTGAGGAGTCATAAGACAGCAACCTAAATCCAGCATAGAGAGACTGTGTGAATGTGGAAGTGAATGTGTGTACGTGTGTGAGTGTGCGTGTGTCAGAGAAGCTGTAGAAGGACAGAATGCCGGCCGACACATCCACATACACTCCTACTCTCTTACAGGAGCCTGAAGGGACAGTCAGTCTGTCAGTAAACATACCATTGTGACAGACAGTGAATGTGTCATCAGAGCAGAACAGACTCCAGGCGTTTTTATTTAATCCAAATTCACAATCATCACTCTCTTCTTTCCTGCTGATTTCTTTATATGACACTGATATTTCAGCATCCCTACTCCATTCAGCCTCCCAATAACAGCGTCCAGACAGACTCTCTTTACATAGAACCTGAAGATGATTATCAAATCTCTCTGGATGATCAGGATATGGCTGCTTCTCTCTCACGTGTGTCACCTTTCTGTTCTCCTCAGACAGAATGAGAAAGGGGTTTGCTGTGTTTGGATCCAGTGTGAGATCACAGGCATCTGAACACAAGAATGGAGAATATTTATAAAACAACAACAATCACTAAAGGTGTGTGTATATGTGTGTATGTCTGTTTCTCTCTCTCTCTCTCTGTCTGTCTGTCTGTCTGTCTGTCTGTCTGTCTATGTGTGTGTGTGTGTGTGTGTGTGTGTGTGTGTGTGTGTGTATGTCTGTTTCTCTCTCTCTGTCTGTCTGTCTGTCTGTGTGTGTGTGTGTGTGTGTGTGTGTGTGTGTGTGTGTGTGTGTGTGTGTGTGTGTGTGTGTGTGTGGCCCTGGTAAACCCCACAAAGATAGCAACTAACTATTTCTGCATTTATACATATATAACGCACTGTAACATATTTCGCATATTTGTTATTTTAGTATCACTGAGATACTATATCGTTTTTAATATTTTGAATTCAGTTTAATTCTGCTTTCATGTTATTTTTAGTTAAAAGTTTTAGTTTTTCTTTTTGTTATTTTTAAAAATGTCTATCGTTTTTATACATTTTATTTCAGTTTTAGTTTGGTACATGAGGTTAATGAAACAAAATAACAGGTTAATTTCAGCTAAATGAAAATGACAATATTACATTTTTTTTCATGTCAGTTAACATTTATGTATTTAAAATAAAGAGTTTTTATGGTTTTAGTTTTTTGTTAACTATAATAACACTGATACTAGTTAAATCTATATATTTATTAATATGTGTCAAATAATGTTCTTAGTCTTTCCTTCCTGTGACGGGGCATCCCAGACAGAAGCTAAAATAGTTTACTTTAAATTAAATGGAAATTAAATTACATACAATTTGTGTAACCAAATAATAACCGGGTGGAAATTGGACACACTGCATGACTTTTATTTAATAAACAAGCCCGAAATACACCGGGACTCTTGTTTTGAAATGTCTGTGCTTAAGCATTCGCTTGGCGCCACATTGAGGCTTTGAAACGTGAATAACTCACATTTATTTAATGAAATCATAGCCTTTTTTAAGTTTAATAATCACATGAGGCAGTATTGCGATTTATGTTTTTCCATCCCCAAAATATAAGATGCCTTAAAATGATCATTAAGACATTTGTTATACCATTTAAGGTATTGAAGAATTTGTATGAGCTTACATTTATAAAAAAAAAAATTCCTGCAGGTTTGTATTTGCATACTTACTCAAAAATACATTGTAAAGTTGTCACATCTATTTTTAGTCGCAAATGCAAGTGAAATGGTCGCACCAAAATGTTTTGGTCTCCATGAGGAAAACAGCTTTTAAATCTTACTACGTGATGTTTTTTGAAAATGTGAAATTGCATAATTTTTTTTTGATGGGTAGGTTTAGGGGATAGAATATACAATTTGTACAGTATAAAAATTCGATGTAAAAGTCTATGGAAAGTCTCCATACAATATGAAAACCCAACGTGTGTGTGTGTGTGTGTGTGTGTGTGTGTGTGTGTGTAGACGTACATTTGTGTAGTCCTGCTTTAAACCTCAACTCTCCTCCATGATCCACACTATAAAACACACAGCATCACATTATGCACATCTGATACAATCAATACGCAAACACGCGCACACACACACACACACACACACACACACACACACACACACACACACACACACACACACACACACACACACACAGCAGTGTAACTTATCCTTCTCAACATACTTGAGTTTATCCAGTGTGTAGTTGAATGTATTAGAGAGTAGCTTGACTCCTGATTCTCCTGGATAATTGTAGCTCAGATCCAGCTCTCTCAGGTGTGAGGGGTTTGAACTCAGAGCTGAAGACACATAACGACAGCCTTCTTCTGTCACCATACAGCCAGACAATCTACAAACACATACACAGCAACAGTTCTTATGACATTAGTTTGGCAATCATACATCACTATCATACAGTGACCTGTACAGTTCCTTCAGTTGAAGACAAATCTCTGTTTTCCCAAAGCCATGTGTTTCTCAGTCAATCAGTATAAAATTAAGCATGTGCCTAAAGTCGAATACCTTATTTGGAAAGGCAAGGATATTAGCTTCTAACGAATAATAAAGGGAAGGTATAATGCTATTTCATGCATTCTGACTTATTTACACTGTTAAAGAGTTGGATTCCTATGCCAAACATGGCCAAAGTTTAAAAAAACAAAAAAAACAAGTTGGAAGTATGACGGAGTATTTTTGGTCCAAATACACTCCTTCAGGGTTAGAATAGGTAAAGTTTTTGAGTATGGCCCTGTATCACATAATAAAGGGCAGAATTCCTTGTATGGGCACTTCTCCCAAAAGAGCACACGCAAACATCAACACAGCAAGAGCACGCCCATCAACGTGCTTCATTTGGGTTTTGGAAGTTGATGGCAGCTGTAGCACTGCACAGGGACCTGCTCAAGAAAGACCTGCTCTTTTTGTTTTTAGACCACGAAGTCAACGTCACCAAAGAAGTGTGTTTTTGGTTGTGAAGGAAAGATAACCTTGTTCAGCTTCCCAAAGAACCCAGTTAAGGGAACAGTGGATATAGTTAGTTTTTCTGGGGCAGTTTTTCTGGAGTTGTCCAAGTGTGTTTGTTTGTTCCTGGCATTTCAATGATGAATGTTTTATAAGCAAGTCCCAGTTTGGTGTTGGATTTGCAGATCGTTTGAAACCGAAATATGCTCAAGATTAACATGAGATTAACAGAAACTGTGTGTGTTATGTACCCTTTAAAAACATATTAATTAGACAGTCACTCTTTGTGCTTGCTGGAGAACAGTAGAGATTTCCAGTAGATCTGGAATATATATACACGGATCAGACATCACCTGTCAGTGGTCATAATGTTAAGTGAATAACACTGATTATCTCTTCATCACGGCACCTGTTAGTGGGTGAGATATATTAGGCAGCAAGTAAACATTTTGTCCTCAAAGTTGATGTGTTAGAAGCAGGAAAAATGGGCAAGTGTAAGGATTTGAGCGAGTTTGACAAGGGCCAAATTGTGATAGCTAGATGACTGGGTCAGAGCATCTCCAAAACTGCAGCTCTTGTGGGGTGTTCCCGGTCTGCAGTGGTCAGTATCTATCAAAAGTGGTCCAAGGAAGGAACAGTGGTGAACCAGTCATGGGCGGCCAAGGCTCACTGGTGCACATGGGGAGTGAAGGCTGACCTGTGTGGTCCACAGCGGAGGCAGTGTGATGCTTTGTGCAATTTTCTGCTGGGAAACCTTGGGTCCTTACTTTGACACATACCACCTAAGCATTGTTGCAGACCATGTACACCCTTTAATGGAAACGGTATTTCCTGGTGGCTGTGGCCTCTTTCAGCAGGATAATGCATCCTGTCACAAAGCAGAAATGGTTCAGGAATGGTTTGAGGGGCACAAAAAATACGGGATGTGGGCTTCTTAAATACTGATTTTAATCATCTCTTTGTTTACTCTCGGCACAGAAACACCTGCTGATTCTTGCATCATTTGGTTCAGAAACTTATTTTCTACAATTACAAAGTGCAAACAGACCATAATATCAATCCGCATGAGCAACAATCAGGTCAGTGTCGGGAAAGGCAAGAAAACTGCGACTTAAGCCAGGTTCTGATTTCTGTGTGAACATTATCGTAGTAAAAAGTTGTTGATTATTTGGGTTTAGTTTCTGTTTCAGTGCATTGTTACAGGATGAGTACAACCACAACAGGAGTTATACATTCTGACTAGCATGTAACTTCAAGTTCACTTGTGCATTCGTGTCATTTTGTGCAGATATAAGTTGCAATGTTATGTTGCATGAATATCTGATTAATCAGTTGTGGGATGCGTTTGGTACAGTTAATTAACCAAAATTAAATTCAGTTAATTAACCATTTAAATTTATGCTGTGACCATTTAATCCAGTCTAGAAAAAAGTGTAAATTTGTGTGTACGGTAAGACAGGTGTAGGAATTCACTGGTGTGGTCCTTGAGGGAGCAATGTCCTGGGTGAAGAGGAGGCAACTGGCTGGAAGATGAATAATCTTTTTCTAGGTTCTGTATTCTGTCACATTGGGCTAGGCAAATGAAGATGAAGGAGAAGGAGCAGGAAAAGGTAGATCTTAATATCAGTTTAACTTTATTAATAGGCAAATGCAACAGCTCTACAAACAATATGCGACTTAGGAACTAAAGAAGCAGGTGAGCAACATAATTAGTATCTCTGGCTGTATCCGAAAACCTAGGCAGCTGACTTGTTGCCTCGCTGCCTTATCAGGCAATGACTTGTAAGGCAGCGTTTGCGCACGATGGCACCTCACGAAACTGATTTCAGACAAATTTCTGAAGCAGCGTAACAGTTTAATGATCTACAGAAAAATAGCTTTGGAGGTAACTGAGCAAATATTATCCGTGCACACACAGATGGAAACATATACAGAAACTTGTTAGCGCTGCCATGTGATTCACTTTTTCAATTAAATAGTTCACAACCTACATTACATTTCTCAGTAGCGAGGTGGTAACGTTGTTTTGAAGCAGTTAAACTTGCATCTTAGATAAGCTGTTGCAGAATACTGTTAAACATCTGTAACACTAACCCTTATGGAAGAAGCAGTACTCATGAACAAATCAACCTAAACAAATGTCACTGAAAAACTGGAGCAAATACACAAACAAAAGTTCTGTAACATTAAACACATTAAAAGCACCTAAAAAGTCAAGAGCAAGTTTAAAATACCTTAATATGCTCAGTTGACAGTGTGAACTCTTCAGTCCAACAGAGAGCAGCTTCACTCCTGAATCCTGCAGGTCATTGTTACTCAGATCCAATTCTCTAAGACAAGAGTTTGATGATTGTAGAGCAGATGACATACTTTCACAGCACTGAGCAGTGAGATTACAGATGACCAACCTAAACAGAAAAATATTGTAAGTTTTGATAATTTTGTAATTTGTCATTTTAGTTATTTTTGAAATGACCATCAGCACAATGTGAAATGAACAACAACACAATCACTGGTTTGTTGTTGGGTCAAAGATGTAATAGAGAAAAGCTTTGCTTACAAAAAGAGAGAGGTATTTTCTTTGGCTGTCTTTAGGTTGGACACTGAATAAGGATTATATGTGATTGACTTATACAGTGTGCTCAAATTCATCCCAGAATTTGGCACATTCATCAAAACAAAAGAGTGTTCACAACAAAATCATTCATCATTAAGCAGTACACTTTACAAAGTAAAGTTTTTCTCTGTGCATCTTGTTTTGTGTCAGTAAACGCAGTTCCAAAAAGTGTATATTCCAAATAGTTGTGTGTGAAAAGTAGAGGGTCTAAGCTTTGTAAAGATACCACATATGACTATTAATATTCCATGAGGACTTTTAAATGTTAAAGGAAGATCGTAATAACTCAATTCCAAATACTGATATAAAATGATCCATGTAACTCCAGTGCTTTAACCACAATTTTATGCAGCAATTAGTTTGCACAAAAAAACATGCATTCACGAGAGCATCGCAACACATTCGTGTTGAGCTGAAGCAAGAAAAGATGTTGTTGTGTGAAACCCGTTGGAGATTTTTTGCGCAAACAATACATTAACATCGCTTCATGTACAGTATGCGTTTTCTGCTGTCTCTGTCTCCTTGAACTTCTTTCTGGAGCACATAACTCTGAAACTCTTGTCACAAAGAAATGAGAAATGTATATATAGAAAGCTTGAAATGTCTGAATCAATTCAGATAAAAAATATTCTCTGGTCGGATCCAATAGCCTTGTGCACAGCGTCCCGACATTTATAGTGCATATGCGCAATATGGTTTCCTGTCTGATCTCTACACTGTCCTATACATAAAAAGGCCAGAAAATCTATAAAAAATATTGTCTGATTATTTAATTGACATTTATTTACTGAAAAGTCCCCCATCAACTTGATAAAACACACACACACACACACACTTCATGTGTTGAATCTTCATAAGATTCATCCACTTTTCATAATTTTTGGAAGATGGCAGGCTGTGACGGAAATTTTTTTTTTCAAGTTTCAATTTGACGAGTGTCTTGACTTGGTGGAGAATATCATTTCTGATGTCATGAATTCTTATTTACATTAGTTAACATGCTGTTTTTAGATAAATGTACATATTTTACTAGAAACGTGCATATTTTACTATAGAAGTTCAAATATGTAGGTGCCAGGTACGGTCTTTTATTTTGGAATTTTTCACTTTCAGTTTGTTATGTCACTTGGTATAGGTGCATATTACCTGTTAGTTTGCTTGTGGATAGCATGGAGGAAGGGGGTGTGTAGCTGGCACGCTCACTTTCTATTGAACGTTTCCGTTTCATTTAGTTGTTTCATTTAATTTTCTTATTTTACCATCATCAACAAGCTGCTGTTCTCCTCAATATTACAATAAACCACCTGGATTTGCAGTTGAAATGTGTCATCTTTTACTCCCTCTAACAGGCCCCTTAGTGTATACTGGCTGCCGCTACAACTAGTCAACAGAAAACGGCTACTGTTGGATTTGATCATTGTGGTTATTGGAAAGGTTTTCTTTGCACACTGCATGTGAAACGCTGATGCGCACACTGTGAAACAACACGCTTCTGTATCCTGACGGCAGAAGAGGTATATGAGCAGTTTTGCTATGTTTGGCTGCAGCATTGCTGTTCATTGAATGAGAAGACACTGTTGTCACCGGCCATGCAGTGTTTCTGTGCTGCTTAGTTGGATGGACTGCGGTTGTGTAAAGAAGAGCAAGATTGCTACGCACTTGTTACAGCGCAGTGGTCCTGCGCCCATTCATAAAGTTGTTGGCTTGATTTATGCGTGTTAAATAAGCACTGTTTGGAAAATTGGGATCGCGTTGTATGTGTATTGAATGCAGATGAGCCTGCGAATGCTGCTGAGAGCCGTAAAAGAAAGCCTAAGCCTACTGCAAAGGCATTGGCAGTCAAAATTTAAGCATTGCAAAAGGATCACAAAGCTAAGGTGAATCAAATGAAGAACATGCTTTTATAGATGAAAGATCTCATGAAATGTGATAATGCTTCACAAGTGTTCAATGTTGGGATCCTTGAAATGTTTGAAAGATGATGTATCTGTCTTGCACAAAAAGGTACTTTATTCTCTTCCCTCAGCTGAACAAGATAAAGTGGTTTGATTCACTAAAATCCAACAGTTGTTCTTACTAAGACTTTTTAGTTAACTTAATTAGAACAGTTTAGTAATCTGAACTATTTGCATGCTAATGCATTTTTACTCAAACCAGTCAAGTAATGTTTACTTGGGTTTTCTGAGTATCATTTTGCCAAAGCAGGAGCAATTCTTAATACACACACACACACACACACACATACGCACGTACATATGTATGTAATAATAATAAAATATATATATACACACACACACTTTTTATATATATATATATATATATATATATATATATATATATATATATATATATATATATATATATATATATATATATAAAGATTCACAAAGAAAAGAGTGGACTGCAGCTGGAGTCAGTGCTTCAAGAACCACTACGCACAGACGTATGCAAGATATGGGTTTCAGCTGTCGCATTCCTTGTGTCAAGCCACTCTTGAACAACAGACAGCGTCAGAAGCGTCTCGCCTGGGCTAAAGACAAAAAGGACTGGGCTGCTGCTGAGTGCTCCAAAGTTATGTTCTCTGATCAAAGTAAATTCTGCATTTCCTTTGGAAATCAGGGTCCCAGAGTCTGGAGGAAGAGAGGAGAGGCACACAATCCACGTTGCTTGAGGTCCAGTGTAAAGTTTCCACAGTCAGTGATGGTTTGGGGTGCCATGTCATCTGCTGGTGTTGGTCCACTGTGTTTTCTGAGGTCCAAGGTCAACGCAGCCGTATAAGATAAGATAAGATAAGATAAGATAAGATAAGATAAGATAAACCTTTATTCGTCCCACAATGGGGAAATTTCTCTGTTCCAGCAGCAATTTTACAATATATTACAAATATAAATATACAGCATAATATATATAAAAAATATATATACAGCATATACAAAAATAAAAAAACAAAAACAAACAAAAAGTATATCAAGGATTGCAGTGTAGTGATTGCACTAAAAAAACAACAACAAATTGCACATTATTTCAGTGAGAAAAATAGCAGCAGTGAGTATCATGGTGACGACTCGTTCACTGTGAGCAGCTCTGGTTATAAAGTCTAATAGCAGCAGGGAGAAACGAGCGTCTATATCGCTCCTTCAGACACTTTGGATGTAACAGTCTGTCACTGAAGGAGCTGCTCAGAGCTGAAACCGTTACATACAGGGGGTGAGAGTCATTCTCCAGCAATGATGACAGTTTTGCTACCATCCTTCTCTCTCCCACCTCCTGTACAGTCTCCAGGGGAATCCCCAGGACTGAGCTGGCCTTCCTGATCAGCTTGTCCAGTCTCTTCCTTTCTGCACTAGAAATGCTGCTGCACCAGAAAACCACACCATAGAAAATGGCTGAGGCCACCACAGAGTCAAAAAAGGTCTTCAGTAGATCTCCCTGCACTCCAAAAGACCTCAGTCTCCTCAGCAGAAAGAGTTTGCTCTGCCCTTTCTTGTAGATCGCCTCAGTGTTGTCCGACCAGTCCAGTTTTCTGTTCAAATGAACACCCAGGTATTTGTATGATTCCACTCTCACAATGTCCTTTCCCTGAATGTTCACTGGTGGTAACATAGTTTGTTTGCGCCTACGGAAATCCACCACCAATTCTGGCAAGGTCTGAGGTCCATCTGCTCCTTTGGATCTAAATCCTCTGCAGAGGCAAGCGTTGATCCGTTGCTCGTGAACGAGTTAAACTCTTTCTATGCTCGCTTTGACTGTAACCGCGGCAACACGACTCCGCCAAGTGGCGCGTTAGAGGAAATTACTCAGAGCAGCAACAATCACGTGATCTCTGTCTCGGAGGATGAAGTTCGGAGGGCACTCAAGCGTGTGGACGTCAGGAAAGCTGCTGGGCCGGATGGTATTTCAGGTCGTGTTCTGCGGTCCTGTGCTGATCAGCTCACCGGGTTGTTTACATCTATCTTTAATGAGTCCCTCGCTACATCTGTGGTCCCCACCTCCTTCAAAAATCCACCATCATCCCTGTCCCTAAGAACAGTAAACCCTCTTGCCTAAATGACTATCGTCCAGTGGCTCTCACGTCTATAGTCATGAAGGTCTTTGAGAGACTCATTAAAAACACCATTTGCGCCTTCATTCCTGACACTTTGGACCCTCTTCAGTTTGCCTATCGTCCCAATAGATCGACTGAAGATGCCATCTCTCATGTCCTCCACTCCTCCCTCACTCACATCGACAGCAAAAGTGGGAACTACGTAAGACTGCTATTTATTGACTATAGCTCAGCCTTTAACACCATAGTTCCCACCAAGCTAACCTCCAAACTCCTGGATCTCGGCCTGAATCCTTCTCTCTGCCACTGGATTGAGGACTTCCTCACTGGCAGGCCTCAGGTGGTGAGAATAGGCCAGTCCACCTCCACCTCCATCACCCTGAGTGTGGGAGCTCCACAGGGCTGTGTCCTGAGCCCCTGCTCTACTCTCTCTACACGCATGACTGTTTGTCCACACACAGCTCCACCTCTATCATCAAATTTGCTGATGATACTGTTGTCCTGGGCCTCATTTCCAACAACAATGAGACGGCATACTTGGACGAGGTGGAGCATCTAACATCATGGTGCCAGGACAACTGTCTCTCTCTGAATGTTGGCAAGACCAAAGAAATGATTGTGGACTTCAGGAAGAGACAGCAACGGACATCTCCCCCTCATGATCAGCGGGTCACCAGTAGAGAGAGTGAGCAGCTTCAAGTACCTGGGAGTAAACATCTCCGAGGACCTGACCTGGACTGCTCACATTCAGACACAGGTGAAAAAGCCAGGCAAAGACTGTACCACCTGCGCCAGCTGAGGAAATTCAGGGTTTCACCAGCTATCCTGAAAACTTTCTATTTAGGGGCGATAGAAAGTGTTTTAACTCAGTGCATCACAGCGTGGTATGGGAACAGCACCAGTCATGACCGCAAAGCCCTGCAAAGAGTAGTGCGCTTATCCGAGCGTATCTCAGGGTCAGCTCTCCGTCTCTGCAGGACGTCTACACCAAACGCTGCAAAGGTAGAGCTACCAAGATCATCAAGGACTCTAATCACCCTGCAAACCCTCATTTCACGCTGCTACCATCTGGTAAGCGCTTCCGAAGCCTGATGGCCAAAACTGAGAGACTCAGGAGGAGCTTCTTCCCCAGGCCATCAGACTCCTGAACTCAATCACTTAACATCACGTGACTTCACTTCAGGATAAACATCGATACACTGACATTGCACTGCACTTTCTGTTCTCGTTGTTACTGTGTAACAACCTGTCATAAACCTGTTTGCACATTATACTCTTTATACATTTGTTAACCACATATTTATAAGTCTACAGTTTACTCACTGCAAAGTCTACTTCAATTATTTTATTCCACTTTATCCTTATTTGTTACCTTTTTTCTCTTGACTTGATTATTTATAATTCTACAGATATAGACATATATATATATATATATATAGAGAGAGTTTTTTTTTTTTTTTTTATATCCTATTTCTATTATAATTTCTTCCTTGTGTTTTTAACTGTGAATTTGCACTGTCCATGGAGCGGACCTGTTTACATTTCACTGCCGGTTGTATATTCTGTATATAACTGTGTATGTGACAAATAAAACTCTTGAATCTTGAATCTTGAATCTTCTTTGGTTTTCCCCGCATTTAACTGGAGGCAGTTCCGTTGGCACCAGTCCACAAAGTTATGGATCAGTTCTCTGTACTCCCTGTCATCATCATCTGTGATCAGACCAACGATGGCAGAGTCGTCAGAGAACTTCTGTAGGTGACAGGTTGCTGAGCTGAACATGAAGTCTGCAGTGTAGATGGTGAAGAGAAACGGGGCCAGAACCCGCCCTGCGCGGGCTCCAGTGTTGCAGACAATCATGTCAGACTCACAGTCACGAGTTTTCACAAACTGAGGTCGGTCTGTGAGGTAGTCCAGTATCCAGGCACACAGATGATGGTCCACTCCCATGTCCACCATCTTATCCCTCAGGATCACAGGTTGGATGGTGTTAAAGGCACTGGAGAAGTCAAAAAACATGACTCTCACTGTGCTCCCAGCCTTTTCCAGGTGAGAAAGAGCCCGATTTTGGAGGAAGATGACAGCGTCTTCCACTCCAATGCCAGGTTGGTAGGCAAACTGAAGTGGATCCATTGATGGGCTCACCAAAGGTCGCAGATGGGTTAGCACCAGCCTCTCCAATGTTTTCATCAGATGTGAGGTCAGTGCTACTGGTCTGTAGTCCCCAAGGACTTTTGGACGCGACGTCTTTGGTACAGGCACCACACAGGATGTTTTCCATAACTGTGGCACCTTCCCCAGCTTCAGGCTCAGGTCAAACATGTACAGCAGTATGCCGCACAGCTGGTCAGCACAGGTCTTAAGGAGTCTGGAGCTGATACCGTCTGGACCTGCAGCCTTCCTCACTTTGATCTTCCGGAGCTCCATTCTCACCTGGGCTTCTGTAAGGGGCAGTGTGTATTGGATGGAGTGGGGGCTGGAGGCAATTGGTAGAGTGGGGGAGTTAGGTGTGATGTGAGTAGGCTGTGAGCTGATAGCCGTGCAGAGAGAGGTGTGGGCTGGAGCAGCTTGCTGTGTTGGCCGAGATGGGGGGTTGCAGCAGAGGGGACTGGATGGGGGCAGGGGAGAGTGGCTGATCAAATCTGTTAAAGAATAGATTTAGATCATTCACCCACCTCTGGTCACTCTCAGTCTGAGAGCTGGTCTCCTTATGACCAGTGATGGTTTTTAGCCCTTTCCACACACCACTGACGTTGTTCTGCTGCAGCTGAACCTCCATCTTCCTCCTGTAGCATGCTTTTCCTTCCTGATCTTCTTTCTCAGTTCTCTCTGAACATTTTTCAGCTCTTCCTTGTTTCCTGATTTAAAACCCTCTTCTTCTCCTTAAGAAGAGTCTTTATATCAGGGTTGATCCATGGTTTGTTATTGGAAAAACACTGTACAGTCCTGGAAGGTACAGTATTCTCCACACAGAAATTGATGTAGTCCGTAATGCAGTCTGTTAGATTGTCAATATCCTCCCCATGAGGATTACACAGTTCCTCCCACAAAGTTGTTTCGAAACAGTCCTTCAGAGCCTCACTGGACTCATCAGACCATTTCCTCACAAAGGGAGACAGCTGGTTGCCTGCATACAAGGGGTTTGTACACAGGTTGGAGATGAACCAGATTGTGATCCGATCATCCCAAGGGGGGGAGGGGTGCTGAGGTGTAAGCCTCCTTTAGATTTGCATATAATAAGTCCAGTGTTTTATTGTCTCTGGTGTGGCATGAAACATACTGGGTGAATGTGGGCAGCGTGGAGGATGGAGGGGCATGACTGAAATCTCCAGAGATGAGGAGAAGGGCATTTGGGCTCTGTGTTAATAGTCTGTTTACAGCAGAATGCAGGACATCGCATGCCAATTCACCGTCAGCAGAGGGGGGAATATATGCAGCTATTGCAATAACATGCGAGAATTCCCTGGGCAGATAGTACGGCCTTATGCTAACGGCTAACATCTCAATGTCCTTACAGCAGATCTGTTCTTTAATAGTGATGTGACCAGATTTACACCATCTATTATTCACAAAAACTGCCAGACCTCCTCCCTTTCTCTTACCGCTCTCCGTCGTTCTGTCCGCGCGCAGTAAATCAAATCCATCCAAAGCCACAGTCGAATCTGGTGTTAGCGAAGTTAGCCATGACTCCGTGAACAGCATGATGCTACACTCCCGGAATTCCCTCTGATGCCGGGTAAGAGCCGCTAGCTCGTCCATCTTGTTGGGTAAAGATCTCACATTTCCCATAACGATGGACGGCAGAGTTGGTCTGTAACGTCTCTTTTTAACCCGACACAGAGTCCCAGCACGGTTTCCCCGTCGTCTGCTTCTTAGCTCGAGGGGAATGTCCGGTTTTTCCTGCCGTATCATCGCTGTATAGCGGAATGCTAACAGCTGGTCCCTGGTGTAAACAATAGGCCCGCTGTTGTGAACAGAGTTTCCAAACGCGATCGTAGACAAAGTCCAAAGAAACAGGAAAAGTAGAGCAAGCTCGGTGATTTTGTTGATGTCCATTGTGCAGTTTGTAGTTGCTCATATATTCACAAACAAAAGAAAAAAATATAAAGTACCAGAACACTATAAATAAACACAAATATTACAAACTTAGCGGGAGCTGCTGCAACAGGCTGCCACTCGGGCGGCGCCAGATTTCCAGATTATACCAGGAAGTTTTAGAGCACTTCATGCTTCCTGCTACTGACCAACTTTATGGAGATGCAGATTTCATTTTCCAACAGGACTTGGCACCTGCACACAGTGCCAAAGCAACCAGTACCTGGTTTAAGGATCCCTGTTCTTAATTGGCTAGCAAACTCACCTGACCTTAACCCCATAGAAAATCTCTGGGGTATTGTGAAGAAGAAGATGCGATGTGTCAGACCCAACAATGCAGAAGAGCTGAAGGCCACTATCAGAGCAACCTGGGCTCTCCTAACACCTGAGCAGGGCCACAGACTGATCGACTCCATGCCACGCCGCATTGCTGCAGTAATTCAGGCAAAAGGAGCCCCAACTAAGTATTGAGTGCTGTACATGCTCATACTTTTCAGTTGGCTGTATACTGTATACCAATACTTTCTTTGTATTGGTCATAAGTAATATTCTAATTTAAAAAAAAAAATTGTATTTGGGATTTTCCTTGGCTGTCAGTTATAATCATCAAAATGAAAAGAAATAAACATTTGAAATATATCAGTCTGTGTGTAATGAATGAATATAATATACAAGTTTCACTTTTTGAATGGAATTAGTGAAATAAATCAACTTTTTGTTGATATTCTGATTATATGACCAGCACCTACCTGTATGTATGTATGTGTGTATGTATATGTATATATTTTATATTTATATATATATATATATATATATATATATATATATATATATATATATATATATATATATATATATATACACACACACACACACACACACTCACCTAAAGGATTATTAGGAACACCTGTTCAATTTCTCATTAATGCAATTATCTAATCAACCAATCACATGGCAGTTGCTTCAATGCATTTAGGGGTGTGGTCCTGATCAAGACAATCTCCTGAACTCCAAACTGAATGTCAGAATGGGAAAGGAAGGTGATTTACGCAATTTTGAGCATGGCATGGTTGTTGGTGCCAGACGGCCAGTCTGAGTATTTCACAATCTGCTCAGTTACTGGGATTTTCACACACAACCATTTCTAGGGTTTACAAAGAATGGTGTGAAAAGGGAAAAACATCCAGTATGCGGCAGTCCTGTGGGCGAAAATGCCTTGTTGATGCTAGAGGTCAGAGGAGAATGGGCTGACTGATTCAAGCTGATAGAGGAGCAACTTTGACTGAAATAACCACTAGTTACAACCGAGGTATGCAGCAAAGCATTTGTGAAGCCACAACATGCACAACCTTGAGGCGGATGGGCTACAACAGCAGAATACCCCACCGGGTACCACTCATCTCCACTACATATAGGAAAAAGAGGCTACAATTTGCACGAGCTCACCAAAATTGGACAGTTGAAGACTGGAAAAATGTTGTCTGGTCTGATGAGTCTCGATTGTTGAGACATTCAGTTGGTAGAGTCAGAATTTGGCATAAACAGAATGAGAACATGGATCCATCATGCCTTGTTACCACTGTGCAGGCTGGTGGTGGTGGAATGGTGTGGGGAATGTTTTCTTGGCACACTTTAGGCCCCTTAGTGCCAATTGGGCATTGTTTAAATGCCACGGCCTACCTGAGCATTGTTTCTGACCATGTCCATCCCTTTATGACCACCATGTACCCATTCTCTGATGACTACTTCCAGCAGGATAATGCACCATGTCACAAAGCTCGAATCATTTCAAATTGGTTTCTTGAACATGACAATGAGTTCACTGTACTAAAATGGCCCCCACAGTCACCAGATCTCAACCCAATAGAGCATCTTTGGGATGTGGTGGAACGGGAGCTTCGTGCCCTGGATGTGCATCCCACAAATCTCCATCAACTCTATAGTTGTTACAGTAGTTATATCCTCATCTGTAAATGCTACTAATTTACACAAGTATTTCCATTTTACATGAAAGGCAAGCACGTCCTGACAGTCTTTCACTGAACAAGTGCCGGCGCGGCGGGCTCACACATGCGCGTCAAACAGACAGAACGCAGTCGATAGGGACACAATTAATATTCAGCGCAAAAACATTCATTTTGCTGAAAGATCTGTTGGATGCAAAATTTAGTTTTAAAAGTCAACATGTAATTCAAGTATTTTATGAGAGTAGTAACTGTAAAAGGATAACAGTGTGTAATTTGAATATAAATGTAAGACGTCTAGGATAAAGAAATGACAGTAGGCTACTGTGTCCATGGCAAATGTGTGTGTGTGTGTGTGTGTGTGTGTGTGTGTGTTCCTGCAGAACATTCCTCTAATCTGTTAATCAGGAGTTTGTGTTTTTTTATTTTTTTATATCATTTTAATTTAGGAATTTAAACTTCTAAACTTACTTACGTAATTTTTTTTTTTGTACTTAATGTACAAACCCGATTCCAAAAAAGTTGGGACACTGTACAAATTGTGAATAAAAAAGGAATTCAATAAATAAAAAAATCTCATAAACTTATATTTTATTCACAATAGAATATAGATAACATATCAAATGTTGAAAGTGAGACATTTTGAAATGTCATGCCAAATATTGGCTCATTTTGTATTTCATGAGAACTACACATTCCAAAAAAGTTGGGACAGGTAGCAATAAGAGACCGGAAAAGTTAAATGTACATATAAGGAACAGCTGGAGGATCAATTTGCAACATTATTGGGTATAAAAAGAGCCTTTCAGAGTGGCAGTATCTCTCAGAAGTCAAGCTGGGCAGAGGATCACCAATTCCCCCAATGCTGCGGCCAAAAATAGTGGAGCAATATCAGAAATGAGTTTCTCCGAGAAAAATTGCAAAGAGTTTGAAGTTATCATCATCTACAGTGCATAATATCATCTAAAGATTCAGAGAATCTGGAACAATCTCTGTGCGTAAGGGTCAAGGCCGGAAAACCATACTGGATGCCTGTGATCTTCGGGCCCTTAGACGGCACTGCATCACATACAGGAATGCTACTGTAATGGAAATCACAACATGGGCTCAGGAATACTTCCAGAAAACATTGTCGGTGAACACAATCCACTGTGCCATTCGCCATTGCCGGCTAAAACTCTATAGGTCAAAAAAGAAGCCATATCTAAACACGATCCAGAAGTGCAGGAGTTTTCTCTGGGCCAAGGCTACTTTAAAATGGACTGTGGCAAAGTGGAAAACTGTTCTATGGTCAGACAAATAAAAATGTGAAGTTCTTTTTGGAAAACTGGGACGCCATGTCATTTGGACGAAAGAGGACATGGACAACCCAAGTTGTTCTCAGCGCTCAGTTCAGAAGCCTGCATCTCTGATGGTATGGGGTTGCATGAGTGTGGCATGGGCAGCTTACACATCTGGGAAGGGCACCATCAATGCTGAAAGGTATATCCAAGTTCTAGAACAACATATGCTCCCATCCAGATGTCGTCTCTTTCAGGGAAGACCTTGCATTTTCCAACATGACAATGCCAGACCACATACTGCATCAATTACAACATCATGGCTGCGTAGAAGGATCCGGATACTGAAATGGCCAGCCTGCAGTTCAGATCTTTCACCCATAGAAAACATTTGGCGCATCATAAAGAGAAAGATGCGACAAAGAAGACCTAAGACAATTGAGCAACTAGAAGCCTGTATTAGACAAGAATGGGACAACATTCCTATTCCTAAACTTGAGCAACTTGTCTCCTCAGTCCCCAGACATTTGCAGACTGTTATAAAAAGAAGAGGGGATGCCACACAGTGGTAAACATGGCCTTGTCCCAACCTTTTTGAGATGTGTTGACATGACATTTAAAATCAACTTATTTTTCCCATAAAATGATACATTTTACTATAGTAAAACCATGTTTTTATTATAATAAAACCATGTTTTTGCCGTATTGATTACCATTTGTATAACCACACAAATACCATATAGTTAAACTATGGATTTGAAGCAAAACAATGATTAATTTGTGGTTGCCATCGAATAACTACAATAACCCTGTTAATTTTTTTATTATAATGTTTTGTTTTATTTGTTAAAAACCATGGTTAATTTATGTGTTACAAACTAGTGTTACTCAAAACTCACGAAGGAGAACTTTGAACAGGAACTTTAATCATGAACTCACAGGGAAACCTCAAAAACACCAGTACACGTAAACGTCGACAGACCAACACTGAGGGAAAACTGAGGACTAAATACACAGGGGTAAACGAGGTAATTAACAGGACACAGGTGATGGAAATGACTAATCAGACAGACTGAGGAAAAACTAGGTCACAGGAACAAAACTACAAGTACTGAAAACCACAGACATGTAACATTATGTAATGGTAAATATATTAACTATGTATGTTTTCATAGCACTCGGCTGACATGTTTGTTTGAAGGACAGCAATGGGCAGGATGTGGAATAGTGTGTTTTGTCAATAAAATAAAAAAGGGCTTTTTATCCAATTAATCTAAAAAATAATCAGCCAACTAATCGATTATCAAAATAATCGTTAGTTGCAGCCCTAATCGAGTATAAACGACTGAGCTGCCCCAGTATCACGGAGGATCTGAATTGATTTTTTTCCCCCTTTTGATCAACAAAAGACACCGTACCAATGTAAACAAGTGAATAATACTCAGAATCGATCTATCACCCCTCAGAATTAATTTGTGAACTCACACGAAAAAATGCTGTTTTGGCAACTGATTTTAATTTTTTCTGTCCTGGCCAAACCACAATCAGATACCAGATTCATGACAAATGAAACCTTCCTTCTGATGTGGAATGGAGAACATCAGATTTTTCACACTTTTGTCCACACCAATTTGAGAATTTTATCTACGATTAGATGGAACAAAAATATTTTTGTGCGTCAGAACGAATTCATCAGCAGAGACAGCGACCTGTGAAAGTGTGGGTCACCTTCTGGTCATTTAGGGGCACCACAATTTTATCCGGCAACAAATTCTTGAAATTTTCAATTAACACTAATTTACAAAGTTTCCCAAAATTACTTACCTTACTGGATTGAACATTTATTAAAAAGAGTTCCATGAATATATGATTGGCAGTTTTTGCATGGTTACAAAACTTCTGACGATATGCTGCTTCTGGAACTAAATCATAAGCTCTAAGCACAGACCCTTTTAAGGAATCGTGATTGAGACTCCCTTCAATTGACAGCAGCTCAGACCTCCTGTGCTTTACCAATCAACTTGCACTTAAGTAAAAGCAGCTAGATTTCCCTAGGCCAGTGCAAGGAGGAAGCTATGCGCTCAAACACATTAAAATAGAAGTTTACCTAAGTCTCTATAAACAGGGAGATCTACCGAATTTGTCTGCAGATGTCAAAATCATTAGCATTAGGAATACCAGTCACCGGCGACACCGGAGCTTTAAAAGTGTTTTTTTTCTCAACAATGCAATTTTAACTAAAGTGACTTATATTCAGGTAGAACTTGTCTGGAAGACACTGTACTCAAATTCCTCCATTGCATTACAGCATCCATACAGAAAGTGAGCATGACTCTGTAATGAATTTACATCCAATTTACTGAAAGCTATCCAAGGTCTTTATATATGCAGCTGCTATTTTGAACTCATTATCAAAACATTCATTTAACTCTTATGCACTGTTCATTGTAGGATGTCTCCCCAGACCCCTGACAGTAAATAGTGATTTTGTGACATAACATTTTTTTATTATTATTATATTTTGAAATTAAAAGTGATGTTCAATTGCTCTACTGTTAATGGATAAAGTAATTTGTTACTGGGAAAGCTAAACTGTTTCAAAAGCAGATTATATAAGGTCTTGCTACTGAAAAAGTTAGAGTTAAAACATTTTGTTAAATCATGTTACATGTTTGTTCACTGGTTTGTCTTGTCATTAGTCTTTTAAAGTAACCTAGTTTTATTTAGTGAGTATTAAATGTTTTGGTTTTGTTCACATCTCACAATAAACTGCATGTGGGAAGTATAAAACTAGGCTAATAATCTCAAAATCTGAACTGAAATCTGATGACTACAAAACACCTACTGATACACAAGTCACAAGTATGTGAATGAGCAAATGTGAAAGTCAAACCTCAGTATGTTCAGTTGACAGTGTGTATTCTTCAATCCAGTAGAGAGCACCTTTACTCCAGAATCCTGCAGGTCATTGTTACTCAGGTCCAGGTCTTTTAGGCAGGAGTTTGATGATTGTAGAGTTAAAGACAAACTTTTACAGCACTGACTAGTCAATCTACACCCTGCCAATCTGGAAGAAGAAAAAAAAAACAGATAATAAACAGAAACCCATCTTAACACTTATTAAATAAGTGTTAAGATGAGTCAAACTTATTGATGTTTACAGCTGTAAGTCTGTGCATTTTACAGTTTCCGACATCTACATACTTTTAGGTTTAGGGTCAGTTTTGTAGCTTTGCTTTTAACAAAATAGAAATTACACACATACATTCTCTATTGAGGATATTTTGGTCGCAAGTGCAAAGGACCTTGCTTTGTTGTTCATTCTCATATGTTTTTGTCACATTTCTTAAAGAATTATCATTTCTGTTCATTTTCGATGATTGATTATCTGATGCGCCTTGAAATGCTCCCTTCTGTCTCACTATATTGTTATTCTTTCAGCCAGAACAAAACAGGGCTCTCCGAACCAGAACAGAATAGTTGGGATGTAATTCATAACATATGTGGATGCAGTGCCAAATATAAAACCCAACAAATACATGATTGTGACAATATCTGAATTCTCTATGTTCTTTGGACAGTCTTTGGCATTGAATATGATATTCAGAACATAATGTGAAGATGACTGGAATGATTGGAAAAGATATTCAGCATATGTTCAGGAAACATGTTAGTATGACATGAACCAATTCATTACAACAAACTTTTAAAATTAATTGCTTCATATTGAACTATATACAACAGGGGTCCATCTATTACAGTCAGCTGTCAACAGTTGAAAAAAATTAAAAACATTATAATACATATACAAATAGGTTGTCAATGATGTGAGGGAACCCTGACTTTTTACTGATCAAATTTCTCACCAACTTTTTTTTTTTTTTGGAAGCACTGCCTCTCTTGTGTCATCTGTGAAAATGGCACTGATACATTCATACTACACAAGAGAAGTAACTGCTAGCAATACTTATGAAACACCTATTCATACACGTTTGAATAGTAAATAAGTAAAAATCAAACCTCAGTATTTTTAACCGACACTGGGAACTCTTCAGTGCAACAGAGAGCAGATTAACTCCTGAATCCTGCAGGTCATTGTTACTCAGGTCCAGCTCTGTCAGATGGGAGTCTGATGATTGGAGAGCTGAAGACAACATTTCACAATCGCGATCTGAGAGACCACAGCCATCAAATCTGCAAAAAAAACAATGTTTATCCAAATTATTTTCCACATTGATGTTCATTGCTGATACTTAGTATACCTTTCATAATGTAATTTGACATCCAACTGTTAAGTGATGTAGAATAAAAACATCAGTGAATTAAATTACTTACAGGGCTTTTCTGCAGCATCTCACAGCTGGGACAAGACTTGTGTAATATGCTGGTGATGTGAACAATTTTGGGTTGAACACAGCAAGCACCCTCTCTGACATCAGCATTATGTTGACCAGCACTGGGCACATTGCAGATGACAGTTCTCCCGCTGGATGTTTATCTGAACTTAAGTATTTCTGTATTTCCTCATATAATGAATGATCCTTGAGCTCAAGTAAGCAGAAAAATAGGTTGACTGCAGCTTCATCTTGGACAGACTCATTTAGTAATTGTTTAATGTGTGTTATTATTTTACTGATGCTTTTTGTGGTGTCTTCAGTGTGTGTGAACAGGCCTCTGAGCAGGTTCTGACTGGATTCCTGTGAAATGCCCACCAGAAACCGCAGGAAAAGGTCCAAATGTCCTCTCTGACTCTGCATTGCTTTATCAATGGCCCTCTTCAGTAAGTCATGACATTTGACTTTTCTGAAGATTTTTCTAAAAAAAAAACTTGAGCCTGGCCCTGGCCCTTTGTTGGGGATCATCAAAAAAAACTTGAGCTCCTGAATGTCCTTTTCCAGGTAGCAAAGGAACACATACACAGCAGCAAGGAACTCTTGAACACTCAGATGCACAAAGCAGAAGACCTTTCTCACATGAAGTCCAAATTCCTTTTTAAAAATCTCAACAATCATTCCTGTAAACTCATAGCCGCAATTCACATTAATACCACATTCTTTCAGATCATCCTCTTTGAATACATATTTTTTCTTCTTCAGCTGTTGAAATGCTAACTTTGCCAACTTTATAATAGTTTCTCTATTTAATTCTAAGCATTTAGTACATTCTCTTTCTTCTTTTTCATCATACTTCTGGCCCTTCATGTCCAGCTGTATTAGCAGGAAGTGAATGTACATTTCAGTGAGTGTTGCATCAATGTTCTCTGCATTGTTTTTGATGAGAAAATTCTGAAGTACTGTGGCAGCAATCCAACAGAACACAGGAATGTGGCACATGATGTAAAGACTACGAGATGTCTTGATGTGCGAGATTATTTTGGACGCCTGAGTCTTATCTGTGATCCTCTTTTTGAAGTAGTCCTCCTTCTGTCTGTCAGTGAATCCTTGCACCTCTGTGAACAAACCTACATACTCTAAAGGGATTTGATTGGCTGCTGCTGGTCGTGAAGTCACCCAAACAAGAGCTGATGGAAGCAGTTTCCCTTTCACCAGACTTGTAAACAGCACATCTACAGATGAACTTTCCTCAACACTCAACAGATTTCCACTTTTAAAATTCAATGGTAAATCACTCTCATCAAGTCCATCAAATATAAATGCTAGATTATATTCCTTATATAACTTTGATTTTTCTAAGTCCTTCAGTTCGGGATAAAATTTAAGCAGAAACTTGTGGAGGTTGACCTCTTTGTCTTTAATCATGTTAATCTCACGGAATGGAAGCAGGAACACACAGTCTATATCCTGATTGGCATTTCCTTCTGCCCAGTCCAGAATAAACCTGTGCACTAAGACAGATTTTCCAATGCCAGAGATGCCCTTGGTCAGCACAATCTTTTTCTCATTCCTCAATTCAGTAAATATATCAATGCATTTGATTGATTTTTCCTGTGATTTCCGGGTCTTGACGCCATCAGTCTTCAGAATCTCATGTTCCTGTTTGACTTCTTTAATATCTCCCACTGTGATAAACAGCTCTGTGTAAACATCATTCAGATGCGCAACATTTTCTTTCTTGCCCTCAAAAATATGTTCTGCTTCCTTCTTCATGTTGGCTTTGTGAGTTTTAAAAAAATGTTGCAGCATCAAATCATCTGTTATAAAAGATTGACAATAGAAAAATAGAGGGAATGCGTAAATGTGTGATTTTTAAATGGAAACATGAAGTCAGATTGAAGTCAGAAGTCAGAAGTAAAAAAAAATAAAAATAATAATAATTAAAAATTTATTAATTAATTAAATAAAAATAATATATATATATATATACTGAACAAAATTATATATACTGAACAAAGTTATAAATGCAACACTTTTGTTTTGCCCCCTTTTTCATGAGCTGAACTCAAAGATCTAAGACTTTTTCTATGTACATGAAAGGCCTCACAGGTGTGGCATATCAAGATGCTGATTAGACAGCATGATTATTGCACAGGTGTGCCTTAGGCTGGCCACAATAAAAGGCCACTGTAAAATGTGCAGTTTTATCACACAGCACAATGCCACAGATGTCACAAGTGTTTGAGAAAGTGTGCCGCTGACATGCTGACTTGCTGACTGCAGGAATGTCCACCAGAGCTGATGCCTGTGAATTGAATGTTAATTTCTCAACCATAAGCTGTTTCCAAAGGTGTTTCAGAGAATTTGGCAGTACATCCAACCGACCTCACAACCGCAGACCATGTGTAACCACAATTGCTCCAATTGGCTATGATTGGTTGAATGGAAACGAGGCTAAAGCTGCCTTCATGTGCTATCAGAATTCTCATAAATACGAGTTTCCTAGGTAAAATTTGCACATAAATGCCCTCTGATGTTGTGTTTACCACTGGGAAGTTCAGAAATAATTTTGATACCCAAATTCTCGAGATGGGCGTACCATAAACTTTAAACGTGGTGGCAGGGAGAACTACTACTTTGACAGGTATGATTTTTTTTTTTCTTCCTCCAAACAGCTGGATCATCTTGTCTTGTCATTAATGTAGTGCATATTTACATATACAAGTAATTATTTGAAGTGTATTGTATGTTTTATACACAGCGAAAATAGCCTGAATTTGACCGAAATTACAGATTTGGCAGAAAGCTGACTGGATATCATCGTAAATGTTTACGGTTGTCAGTGCATGTGACACTACATATAATTTTGGTTTTAATAATATTTTCCCAATAAATAGGCAATAATAAACCTGGTGTCCTCCATGAGTCCTGTTCATTCTGACAACAAAACGACTTCTGAAATTTCCGATAGCATGTGATGGCGGCATTAATAACAGTCTCTAGTGTCACTCTCTGACACCTGATTGTCATCCCATTGATTGAAACCACCTCTGAACAGATGGACTCTAATTTCACCTTCAAATTAACGGCTAATCCTAGAGGTTCACATACTTTTGCCACTTATAGATATGTAATATTGGATAATTTTCCTGAATAAATAAATAATATTTTTGTCTCATTTGTTTGATTGGGTTCTCTGTCTAATTTCAGGACTTGTGAATATCTGATGATGTTCTGGGTCATATTTATGCAGAAATATAGAAAAATTAACCACTGTAAAAAGTCATGAATAATCTTACACTAACTTTATAAATTATTATTTATAAAGTGGATTTTGTGCAGCATCTGGCATTGTCACAAACGCGCAGACTTTGTATGTGGACCACTGATCTATATCTATATCTAGATCTATAGATTGTAAGGGTGTGACGAGATCTCGTCGAGATTAAAATGTGACGAGAACGAAAAGCTGTCTCGCGATGCCGCCATTATAGAGTTTCAGGGTGAAATTAGCATAGAATATGCCACCGCTACGTTCACATTACATCCTCCACTGTCGTTTCACTTTTTTATAGAAATAAAAACCATTTAACCAGTTGGATATTGGTTGCTTCAATTGTAAACTATTGTAAACGTCTGCTATGCTCAGCCAGTGTGACCTGCATCACACACAGTGCAGCAGGAATCACTGATCACATGACGAAAGTAAGGTGAGATGATTGATAGGACCATGACGGAGGATTTGTGCTCAACAGAGCCTGATAGAGTGTCTGATAAAGTCTTATCTTGTAGAATGTGTGCTCAGCACCGCCGATCCCTATACACAGAGTACATGCGATCGCAAATCAAAAGCAAACACACGAGCTCCCTATTTTGCGCACATTAATCACTCATAGTTTCAACCGCGGAAAGACGTCAATAAAACAACTTAAGAACAACATGTCACTTAACATTGCATTTACCTCAGGAAAGTTATCCAATGTTCACAGTTTGTTAGGCAGTCATAAAAAACACTAAATATGGGCTTATTTACTTATAAATGTACTTAGGCTACACATTTTTATGGAGGCAGGTGTTTATGAAAACTACCTAATGTGCAAGTTATACAGACATTTCAGTTTTTACAATAGCCTGTCTCCCAATATCAAAGCTATCTTAGGCTGTGTTGTTTAACCTCATCTTAGCTCTTGTCTCTGGTTTGCACTTTGAATATTGAGAGAGTGCTTTGATTATGGTTGCACTTATTGTTTGCACTTAAGACTAAGACATTTTTAAATTTATTTTTGTCATTTATACTCTTTTTATTTCTATATGTTGAATTTGTGGAAATAAGTTGAATTAGGAGGTCACACACAGCCTCAATCAATAGTTTTAGAAGCATGTACAGTAAGATCTGAAGAGACTCATGTGAAATCACACAGGAGAGAAGCCAGTCAGTTGCATTTGTGGCAAAACCTTTTACAGCGCTTGAGTATTGTTGTCTTTCAATGCATTTGATAATTCATACTCAGAAAGTAGAACTGAAATGACATTCAAGATGATTAGTTAAAACATTTCAAAATGTACCTGCAGACTATTTGAATTTTGTCATCAGGTATTTCTTAAAAATACTGTGCAAAAATCTCATCTTGTCTCGTGAACCCAATCTCGTGTCTTGTCTCGTCTTGTGAGTGTCTTGTCACACCCCTACTGGATTGCTCATGACGACATAATAAGTGAAGCCACCATATTGGTATTCCATAGCATTCCCTAACCTTCATCTCTAAAATCATCTGATTTTAATGAGAAAACATTACCTAACGAGTCAGCGTTTTAATATCTGAAGTCTCCTGAACATTCTTACAATGCAAACGTCCTAAACATTTAAATGGTTATTTGTTTAAAGTGGGGAATTTCCACTGCTTATTAAAAGCTAATGTTCATCTTCATTACAGTAGCGAATATCAGATCAGCTGACGGAAGAGACACCTCAGCATTCATATTAAAAATGTCAAAATTCTTCTTCTTACAACTGATTTATGCTTTGTAAGACATGCGCATTAAACTTAATTAGTCATGTACAGTTATTTACCATGATTATGTACTTGTTATATTTTTATTTGTGCAGTAAGCGTAAATGATTCAACAATGTTTTCATTAACAGCATGTATTTCAAAGCAGTAAAGATAGTGACTTAAACGTTGGTTAAATGAACAGTTAGCTCAACAATATATACAAATTACACAATTCATATGCAAACTTTCATGCTAGTAAAAAGTCATTGAATTTAAGCTGACCTGTGGCTTTTAAATGTTTCCGAGATCTGTGGATATTGGTCAACAAAAGACATCAGTAAATAATATACATGCTTCACAACTTATTTAGAGAAATAACGCTGACTGCATATGGCTTTAAAGACATATCTATATATCTATATTTCACTTTTCCTGCCCAAAAAAGACCATAAACATTACAGATAACTAAGTATCAATTAAGGTACATACATATATCCTAAAAACTTTTTATGAATAACTGCAAATCGGGTCAAATCATGTCAATGTTTTGGCTATAAGCTAATGATGCCCTCTATCGGTAGGGAATCATAAGATGGCCGCTCGAACAATTCTGGTGGCTTCACCACCTGCTGGCAGTTTAGAACGCAATGAACAATCCAGTCATTTATATAGATCAGTGATGCGGATGAGCATCGGATGAAATCTAAAATATATACAACGTTTAAGCCATTTCTGAGTCCCCTTTAAGAAAGAGAATAAGACTGTTGCACCTTCTGTGTGTTTCTCTGCCATCGTTGTGTTTTTCTGTGGCTCTGTGAGGACAGAAAGGAAGGAGAAAGACCATAATGTAGCTAAGCATGTCTTCCCATTAACAATGTGACAATAAAATTAACTAGAATTCACAACCACAAAGCATTATTTCAATTATCATGCTATTAAATGACTGCTAATAAGCACTGTCTCAATAAGCACAGTTATAGCGATAGTACCATTTCCGTAGTTGAAGGTCACTGATGTGATGTTTCCAGTGAATAAAGGAGCACTTGCAATTGCTCCCGTTTCAGCCTTCAGATCAACACTGACATCAGTGTGATTGCTGCTTCTCACTGGGACTTAAATAGAGACAGAGATTTATTACATTTCTTAAATTGCAACTTTAAAATGACTGATATTCTTTCCATTATTACCTTCCTCGTATTTAAGTGTTTCGTCTTCCATAGTTCTTCCCTGGATGCTGCTGGACATAAAAAAATTTTTTTTAACAGGTCCACTTTTGAAAAATACAAAACAGGGCACAAAAAATAATAAACAATAACTAAGACAAATAAACAACTTCCATCAATAGTAGTATACAAATACCTCTCCATTGTAAACATGAATTCTAAAGCAGCAATACCACTTTTGACCGATAGGGTGTTCCTTTTTTCATTTTAGGTTTCAGAAGGGTGCTTGCTCGATGCACACTTTTGCCGAGCCGAGTTCCACAGCAGAATTCTACCCGGCAGTTAAAGCAGAATTATGTCTCAAAAGTGTGGACTCAAAGGAAGACTGTGAGGGCTTAGGATTCCATTTGGGATGGAGCCTACATTACAGCTCCAGGGCATCAGTGTACTCAAAAATGTATGCTCTGCCAACTCAATCTGGCAAAGACAGAACTCCTTGTGGTCTCAGCCAACCCAGCACTTCACCATACTCTCTCCATTCAGCTCGGTTCATCATCCATAACTCCGTCCAGGACAGCCAGGAACCTTGGAGTTGTGATTGATGATCAGCTAAAATTCACTGACCACATCACTGCAACAACCCAGTCCTGCCGATTTGCCTTATACAACATTAGGAAGATTAGACCCTTCCTATCAGAGCAGGCCACACAACTTTCTCCCAGGTTTGAGATTTCAGTAGTGTCTTACATAAATTCAGGTTGGAGAATGCAGGTCATATGATATGGCAGAGGTATTACTGAGCAGAAGTGAATCTGTTCGCCTCAGTAGAGTCACTGTCCTCACTGCTCTCACACCTCCAGCTCAATTGCAGCTGGATGCCATTGTACAGACGTGGCTGAGGTTGCTAGTGGCTCCACTCTCACCAGCATGAGTATGGTTTTCAGACCCTAAATCTCCTGAAAGGCGCTCCTCGGGTGAGTCCAACCAGGAGGGACCAAAGATGGGGCTAGATTCTTCACCTCTGACCTGAGATGTGGAAGCTATGGGTCTGGCCCCTGAGATTCTGGTCCTTCAACCAAAGTTGTTGAGACCAATTTAAATACTTTTTGTAGACCCTGGGAAGTTTAACTTCACGCCGCGTCTGTTCCAGCTCAGTATGAATTCTCATCCCCTTTTGATATATATATATTTTTTTATTTACAAAAGTTCAGACTTGAGCCAAAAATAAACTTTGCATCACAGGAATAAACTGCATTTTAAAACATATTCAAAATTGTTATATTTTATTTTTATTATTTTTTTATATTATTTTAATTATTAATTAAATTGTAAAAATTGTTCACAATATGTATAATAATTGACTGTATTTTGGAAATATCTGCTGAGCAGAAGATACTTCTTTAAAAAGAAAAAAACTTTTGCACAGTGTATATACAGTTGTGCTCAAAATGATTCATACCCTTGGTAAATATGACCAAAGAAGGTCAAAATTTACAAAAATATAATCTTTCATTGGAGAATATTTTTTTTTATGTGGGATGGGGGAATCTTATTATGAAATAAATGTTTTTTTTTTTTTGTAATACACATAGCTCACAATTATTCATACCCTTTTATTTACCATTACCCTTTATTACTTTTTGCAATCACCTTTTCCAAAGATAACAGTCTTCTACAATGCCTGATGAGTTTGGAGAACACCTGACACCTGACCTGAGATCAGATACCCTTCCTTACAGAATCTCTCCAGATCCTTTATATTCCCAGCTCCTGGTGCTTCTACTCTTCATCCCACTCTTTTTCTATAAGGTTCAAGTCAGGGAACTGGAATGGCCATTGTAGAAGCTTCATTTTGTGCTCAGTGACCAATTTTTGTGTTGATTTTGATATTTTGATATTAACCGGTAAGGCTTTAAAGCACATGCAAATAATGAACTTTTGTGATTGCGAATAAGTGCAGTTGTAACGGAGGCCAGCTAGTAGTTGCTGTGTGAGTAAACCTCACTCCTCTGATCTCAAGAGACGCTCTAGCGACAGACGCTAGGGGTTGCAGCTTTTAGCCTCCTTGTTAGAGCGTCCGTCTCTCATGCTGGCGGACCCGGGTTGGAGTCCTGCTTGGAGTGGGGCAGTTCGAATAGGAGGGGTCACATTGGTGCCGTGACCCGGATGGGAGTGAGGTTTAGGGGGGTGAGTGTAACGGAGGCCAGCTAGTAGTTGCTGTGCGAGTAAACCTCACTCCTCTGATCTCAAGAGATGCTCTAGCGACAGACGCTAGAGGTTGCAGCCTTTAGCCTCCTTGTTAGAGCGTCCGTCTCTCATGCCGGCGGACCAGGGTTCGAGTCTCGCTAGGAGCGGGTGGTTCGAACAGGAGGGGTTACACAGTGTCCGGTGAGTGTAACTCTATTGTTAACGTGATGTGTATGTACGTCGAGTTGTACAGTATAGGGACGGAGGCACCAGAACTGCAACTGATAGAATGTGCACTGTAAAAATGAAGCTAAGCAGCTGCTTAGTTCGCTTATGGAGGGCCGGCTCTGCTTACATTATTTACATTTATTTTAATTATTAATCAGATTTTAGTTTGCATGCATTATTTTAACACTTCAGTAGCGATGATTTACACACTAAAATGGCAATATTTGTCTACAATAATTTTATCTTTGGCATGTATGAAAACAATTGATATCTAAGGTTTCTAATATCTAAGGCGTAAAAAATTTCCATGGCATAAATCATAAAATCCCCTAATTATTTTTTATATATAAAATTATTATTTTTTTAAATCAGTATTTACAAATCTAGAAAGTAACTATGTAAACATCTTACATGTTTATAGAAATAAAAGAAGAAGAGTGCATAAAATAAATGTTATTTTAATGTTGCAGTAAGGACATTGTGTAAGAAGTAGAGATGAAAACCATAAAAATAAACATGTTCCAGATTAAAATCTTTACAACATTTAATTGTATGTACATTTGTATATGCATAACAGACTGTGATGGTTCAAATTGAAATTCATAGGGGTTTATTATTATTTATTTTTTTCATTTGGGAGAGTCAAAAGTGTCCGTAGCTGCCGAAACAAAGCGGTCTGCGTTTATTGGAAAAAGATAAAGAATATACATAAAGAATGCCTAAGTCCTAACTAGTGGAATTTCCACGGGGTTTATGGATAAGTGCTTTGCTTGCTGCAGGTCAAGATGACACTGATATCAAGGTGTCTAACTTTTGAAGCTATACGCATTGTAAAATTAGGAGTCACTATGAAAAAAAAAAAGTAAACACCGCTTACCGCGTCACCCGAATTCACAGATCATTAAGAATGACATACGATATTATTTGGATGTCTATGACAGCGCGCTGCGGATTTACAGCCAAACGAAATCTGAATATCAAACTGCAAACTCTTTACTGCGGTGTCCAACACCTATACAAACAGGCAAACAAACAAAAATCAATCAGATAAAAACACTGCATAAATGGAACTTACTTGTATGATTAGCGTACAGCAACTAGAATTAGCACCATTAACGAAAATCCATTTGGATTCCAAATTCCCAGCGAAGTGGAGAAGCGTACCTTGGGCTGTGGAGCCAAGCGAAAGTTCAAACAAGTTCAAACAAGGCGTGGTAGTCTTTATGCCTTGGAGTAATGCAAAGTGCTGAACTGTTTGTTTAACCTACTGGGACGGAGTAAATCATCAAGGAAGTAGATTTCTTTTTTTTTTTTTCTACAAATAATATTTTATAATTCTTCCTCTGAACTGTCGTCTTATTAAACACAAGTTCTGGAATATATTTAACTTATACATGTATATTTAACTTATACATACATAAATAACCAATGGCTGTGCTGTTTTCAGACAGTGGGCAAAGGTCAGGCAGTGTTTGCTTGTACACGTTTGGCTATGTATACAGGTTTATCTCTACATACTATGTACCAAACTGTTTTGACTAGAACTTGTTGAACTGCAACGTTTTTACAGCATATTTTATACACAGTGGCAATTCAGAGTGCTTTAAATAAAAAAATTGCAATCATAAAAAGGTTAAGAAATACAAAAAAACGAGGTGAAGCTGAAGAAAAGAATATATTAATTAAAATGATAAACAGTAAAAATAGTGCTCACTCATGGAATGCACAGCTAAACATATACGTTTTCTGTTTGGACTTACCCTTATGAAAATTAACCATGGTTTAACTATTTGTAGTAAAACCATAGTGACCTAAAATTAACCATGGTTTCATGAAACCAAAAAGTAGCCATGATTTATCTATAGTTCCAGTAGAAAACCATAGCAACTACAAAAGCATGGTTTTACTATCTATATGTTAACTATGGATTAAGTTAATTCTTACTATTAAAAACTAGCCCCCAGTTTCATAGAAAAGGCTTAAACTAGTCATAGATTAAAATGCATGTTTGAGCTGTTTTAACTGAAAGCAACTTGCACTGATATATCTTAAAATGTCAGCGCCATTGTTTTGTCTCAAGATGCACACCAGTAACATTTTTCTCTAAGGTATAGCTACTTAATGTCCTAATTGAACAAAGGCCTAATCCTGGGGCCGGATTCACGAAACATTCTTAAGAATAAAATTCTTCTTAACTGCCAATTTCTTCTTATTTTCTAACTTAAGAAAAAAATAAGAATATTCTGTATTCTCAAAAAGTTTTCTTAAGAATGTTCTTATTTTTTTTTTTTTTTTTTTTAAAGAACATTTAAGAAGTATTCATATTCCCGAAAATAATGTTCTTAAAAATCATCTAATTAACTTCTTAAAGTTAGGATAACCTTCAACCTATCCAACCTACCCAAATGTAAGATGTTTAATGAATTTATTGGGTTGTTTCATTACAACATAACAGTAGCTAGCTAAATATAATATATATTACTAATAGTACCATGAATATGGACAAGTACTCTGAAGTGACATGGATCTATCTTTTGCATGTATATGATGTGCTCACTCAAGCTAGAACTAGCAAGGCTAGTTCTAGTTCTAAACTAGAGCGCAAAAAGATAGAGTGCAAATGAATGGGAAAGACCGCAGCATCTTGAGACAGGCTCTTTTAAAATAACGATTTTAATGACACAGCGCATTTAAAACATGACGCCGAGTGATTAACTCCCGTTAAGCCAGTCACAACGAAAATAGTCTGCACACTTATGATATCTACGGTAATCTGCAGGCAGCACAAAAAGATGGGTTTAGTGGTGTTTTTCATTCAGCGAGTATTCAGCAATACCCGTCTTTCAATAAAACAACACCAAATAATGCCTTTAATTTTCTTCTTAAGTAAAACATTAAGATGTTCTTAAGAAAATATTTAAGAACTTCTTAAGAATTTTTAAAGAATTGCACTTAGGAACATTCTTACGAACTTAGAATTTATTTTAAGAATTTTCTTAACTTCTTTCTTAAGAAGAGTTTCATGAATCCAGCCCCTGGTTTAATCTAATCCCTGTCTGTGAAACCTGTAGTGATGGGTCAGTCCTGAATGATTCATTCATTTTGAACAAATTTTTAATATGACTTGGGAACAATGAACTATCTCAGAGAGTGATTCGTTCATTTTGTATTGACGGCGCATGCATAATATCCCAGAGGTTCTGTACAGGAAACAGAATTGTTTAGTTCTACCCAAAAGACTCAGAAGGAAAGAAAAACATTTGAATAAGATTTATTTACAGTTTGTTTACAATGAGTATTAGATAGATGAAATGATAAAGTTCTTTGGTGTAGGCCCCATCCATAGTCCGAATCCGGAGGGTAACAATCCTGCCTGAAGATGAAGGCAGGAGTGGAGCCTACCCCCCATGTATGGACAGGGACCGACCTGGTTGTGGTGGTGGCGGGGACGATGGGGGTGAACACCCGGGGTCAGTATCTGAGAATGTAGTAATGGGTGGGAATAGAACTTATATACTACAGAAGACGAATAATGATTGGATAGCTAGATAATTAGTGAATGATGTAACATTGGATTCTTCCCGGTAGAACTACGCTAGAGCTCCAATTTCTACCCGAAAAACTCAGGAGGCGAGAAAAACATTTGAATAAGATTTATTTACAGTTTGTTTGAGTATCAGAGAGATGAAATGATAAAGTTCTTTGGCGTAGGCCCCATCCATAGTCTGAATCTGCAGGGTAACGGATGCTTGCAGTTCCTGCCTGAAGATGAAGGCAGGAGTGGAGCCTACCCCCAAAATAACTGATAAATCAAAAGATACCCACCCATGACATATTGAGAGAGATACCCACCCGTTATAGACATTGTAAATGCAATAGATATGGATATTGACATAGATGTTAAATCAATAAACAGAAGGATCTGTTAGGCTATAGCCCAAGTATGTGAAGGATGCCACAAAGACCGTGAAGAACTGCCACAATAGGCAGGGGTACGAGAACGCTGCGAGCCTGTGAAAATTGCCACGTTAGGCTGTGTATACTGCCTCAATAGGCCGGGGTACGAAAAGCTGCGTTGGCTGAGAATGAGGCTTCGATAAGCCACTATGCAGGGAAGGCCGCATAGGTCGAGTAAAGGCCACAATAGACCATAGTGAGGAGAAGACAGTGTGGGTATGAGTAGGCCTTGACAGCCTAAATGGAAAAGTGAGCCGTATAATTTAGATAAAAGGAACTACCATGACCAGAGTTTCTGTAGATAGTATAAGATTTAATTATTAGGAGTTAATGAAATGCTGTTAACTTACCTGATGCCTGTTAACACACATAGGTGATCTTAGTATAATCATATGAAAATGTGATTAAATGTATAAAATTATTTGTTACTGATGTTCAGTAGCGTTAGACAGATGCAAGAAGATCGCATGAATTGGAATTAGTAGATCGCTTAGCTCTGAGTAGAGTAGATATGGAATAAACAATTGATTTAGACCATATATAGATATACATATAATATCATTATACCTGATATAACTTTATCCTCTCTGTTTAGAAACCAAGCATAGCCAACCCTGTGCTATATATATATATATATATATATATATATATATATATATATATATATATATATATAAAGGATTTGCCTTAGATGAAGTCTCTACTTGAAATAATGATGAAAGGGGAGACGTTCTGTGAAGTAGACGATGTGACCAAGGCTCTTCAACATTGAGTGCGCTTCAAAGATGAGACACACTTTAAAATTAATCGAAGTATTTAATGGGGTTACTGCAAACTACACCCCTGTTCCTGCTTTCATGATTGGATTAAAAGAGCTCATTCTCATGAATAATGTGGAGAAAAGCTCAGAAAACTGATGAGGTAGACATTGGTTCAACTTTTTAAACCAGAAGAACAAAATACCTCCAAAAACTTTTATTAATTACTATAGTTTAACTATGGTTTGTATTAAAACAATAGCAACTACAACATGAATCATGGTTTAACCACTAAAAAACCATGGTTAATTTTTGTAAGAGGTCAGGTGTGTCGACATTTCATGATGAAATATTAAAAGATTATCCTGTCCCACTGAAACACCTATATAGCTGTCTCTGTTCTGATTGTTATTATCTCCATCTACCAGTAAATAAAATAGTAATATTATTATTAATAATCATTAAAACAAACTAAAAAAAAAAAAAAAATAAAAAAACAACAGAGAAAGGTAAAAATGTTAGCCATTTAGTTGGCATGTTTATGGCTCAAAATGAAAATATGTTTTTTTTTTAGCCCCTACAAGCAATGTGAAACGACAGATGTTTAGATATTTATCTGAACGAACAAGCTTGAGCGACACATGCTGGCCTCTGGAAAAGTTTGGTGAGAATTTCCTGTATAAAAAAGAAACCTATATAAAGATTAGATTTTCTTTCTTTTTTCTTTTTTCTTTTTTTTAAACAAATATAATTTCTTAAATCAGGAGAATAATGATTATTTTATAATACATTGCACCATATTAACTGTTGATTTTTCCATATTTGGATGTTTTTGTGTTTTTAAAGTAGTATGTGGCCTTAATAAAGGTTTAATTTTATCGGTAAATAGTGTTTATTGTATAATAGTAAAATAAAAGTTTTTAATTTCGAAAACATGCATAACATTGCACACCAACTTGACTGTTAGCCTTTTAGACAAAATCTCACATATTAGATGTGACAGTTATTCATTGGGCATGTATTTAAAGTTGTAGAATTACACTCTGACGTACTTGTATTATTTGTATGCGCTTGAAAATTCCACGCTCTTTTGTGATTTTTATCGCGTGATCACTGATCAGAACCTTTATTTTGCTTTAGCGACGTGACGTCATAAGGCCGCGCCGCGCTCCTGCCGCGTCTTTGGTTTGGATGTTCAAAGGTTTGTGTTTTTAAGCATTTTAAAGTGTTTTAGTCGATTCAACCCGTTAATGAAATTGTATGGCTTTAAAAATAATTCTGCTTTCATTTTTACTGAGTGTGACATTGTAATTATTTAAATAATGAGAATTATTTTTTCTGAGTAAAGCGAATTATTGCTCGTGTGGTCTAAATTACTGTAGTATTTCTTACTTTGGAATAAAGCGCGCAATTCACCGCACGCTGGCGACGCGTGCTGGTCAAAACTGTAAATGAAACGACGAAAACTGCAACTTTTTTCCTATTGCAGTGTAGTATTAAACGTAATCTACAAAATATTAAACACCAAACGTAAATCATAAAGAAATACTAAGTGCTTGTGTAATTTGTATTCTTGTGGGCTACGTTTCTCCAAAGCATTGTGAGCTAAGTTGACCTGATCATAGAGCCCATTGGTGACCACTGAACTAGGGAGCTGATTGAGACACACCCAGAGATTTCTTTCTGTTAATTATTCTTATCCTAAACACAGACAGCGTGTCCAAACACACCGGGACAAACTCCCGGTGAAGCAACAAAGATCCACCTGACGCACACTAAAGATGGCGTTTATTAAAGAGGAGAGTGAAGACATCAAGATTGAAGAAACATTCAGTGTGAAACAAGAAGATACTGAGGAACAAACAGGTTGGTTTCATTCTCAAAACTGAACTCAGTCATTGGATCCTTTATAAAATGTTTCCGTCTTCAGAAATGAATGATATTTTTGAAGAATGTCATATGAGCGGTCCATTCAAAGCAGCTGTGCTTGGCTTGGAACACATGACCAGCCAACTGAAAAGCTCCTACTTCCAAATTGGGCATTTGTTAGGGAACATAATACAGATTTAACCAAAATATAATTATTTTGTGTGACATTAAACCCAATATCAACTTCTGAATTGAAAACAATCAAAACCATTTAATCATTACATCACTTAATGTAACTGTATCTTACAAAACATGGAGGCTGCAGTAACAAACATTATACAAACCAAAAAAACTAAAAATATTATTATAATAACATATTGACATACCTGTTCTTCGTACGCCGCTAACTCAGTTAGCTGGATTTGATTGTTGACGATCTGGCATGATCTTGGATTGTTTGGTTCTTCGACGCTCATCCTGGACTTGCTGTCATAACAACAGGTCCGTAAACTCAAACCTGTTCGGGAGCAGCTTATTTAATGTAAACAGGATTAGGTTGCATCTTTTTAAGCGCCGTTGATGGTTGAAATCTGTCCCAGTCACTGCTACTTTATTACAAGAGTTCCTTTCTGAACCAGGCGGGCAATAATAATTTTAAATAACAATAACAAAGTATTTGAAAATAATATGATAATGTTGTGTATGATACTAGAGACACAGCCACTTGTTGAGAGATTTATTTTTGATAGAATAATTTAATTTTACTTGCATGCTGTACAGTTAAACGTGCATTAAGTCGTGGTGACATTATGGGAGATATTTTGGGAGTGGCTTGATGCAGCGCAGGAGATGTAGATAACTTGATCTTGAGCTTTAAGAAACTTTAATGCTGTCACATAACAAATCTGCTTGAACTATAAAATTCAATGAATTGCTAATTACATAACACTGAAATAAAAATGTAAAGGCTGTACAAATACTATAAAATTGTGAATATAAATAATTGGGAATCATGTTTAAAAAAAAAAACTGTGCACATTTCATGTATCTATTATAACTTTTATGTTGTTTCCTTATAAGTGGTATTCATGTGTTTTTTTTTATTTGTCAAGTTTTTCACCAGGTGGCTTTTTTAATTATATGATGTCATTACGTTGTCTTGACGCCAGCCAATCGCTGCTTTACTGATCGTGGTTTCGAGTATCCATGCGTCTGCTCTCTTCAGGGAACACAAGAACGCGCAGTAATCTCAGATAACTTAATCCAGATATTTTAATCCACAAATTAATTTGAAGAACCAAATTAGCCAGAGATCAGTTATCACGATTAGTAGATCTGGGATCTGTCAAATCATCTCGGATGTATTAAGTGAGGTACGAAGAACGGACCCCTGAACATAATCATGATGAAATATTAATTGAATCAAACGTTGTGATATAAGGAATGCTATTTCTGTGTCCAAGTCTCTCATGTCCATTGAGAATACTATTTTAACAGCCATTTATGAACACTATTTATTCATATCACTCATATAAGGTAAGCTTTTAAAAACTCTTTATTTGACACACCCATTGGTCTTGGAGTCTTTACTAATGTGCTGGTGGCCTGATTTAGGTGTGTTTGATTAGGCAGACATACTACTGTTAGTCGGGCTCAAAGAACAGGTTTAGTAACCACTGATCTAAATTATCATAACATAAATATAACAGCTATCTAGAATTGTTTATTTGCTATTAGCATGATAACAGAATTCACAATTAGCACATCAAATAAAACAGTTCTCTAGTACACTTTAGTAACTTAAGTGCTTCAAACATCCATAACAAATCAATGAAAAAAGTTCCATTCATCACATTTACAATTATACACACAGTTAGACACCAACTGACATTGCACATTTGCTATTGTGATTTACACCAGCAAATCAGTTCTAAGTATGGCACAGCACACGTTGGCATTGGTTTACAATTACATATCAAAAAGACACTTTAATTTGAGTTTTTTTATTCTGTCCCAAAACAAGCATTACACTTTGAATGAACTTGAAAGTGTTTTTCATGGCTTTAGAGCAATCCAAATGTAGCAGCAATCCAAATATAGCATATGACAGATTGTCCATTACATTACTTCCTTCAACAATTATGGCCGTAGACACTGGGTAAAGGTAGAGAAGATTTGAAGAGACATTTACATCGTCATATTCAAGATTCAAGATTCAAGAGTTTTATTTGTCACATACACAGTTATATACAGAATATACAACCGGCAGTGAAATGTAAACAGGTCCGCTCCATGGACAGTGCAAATTCACAGATAAAAACACAAGGAAGAAATTATAATAGAAATAGGATATAAAAAAGTAATTACTATATATATATATATATATATATATATATATGTCTATATCTGTAGAATTATAAATAATCAAGTCAAGAGAAAAAAAGGTAACAAATAAGGATAAAGTGGAATAAAATAATTGAAGTAGACTTTGCAGTGAGTAAACTGTAGACTTATAAATATGTGGTTAACAAATGTATAAAGAGTATAATGTGCAAACAGGTTTATAACAGGTTGTTACACAGTAACAACGAGAACAGAAAGTGCAGTGCAATGTCAGTGTATCGATGTTTATCCTGGCGTGAAGTCACGTGATGTTAAGTGACTGAGTTCAGGAGTCTGATGGCCTGGGGAAGAAGCTCCTCCTGAGTCTCTCAGTTTTGGCCATCAGGCTTGGAAGCGCTTACCAGATGGTAGCAGCGTGAAATGAGGGTTTGCAGGGTGATTAGAGTCCTTGATGATCTTGGTAGCTCTACCTTTGCAGCGTTTGGTGTAGACGTCCTGCAGAGACGGGAGAGCTGACCCTGAGATACGCTCGGATAAGCGCACTACTCTTTGCAGGGCTTTGCGGTCATGACTGGTGCTGTTCCCATACCACGCTGTGATGCACTGAGTTAAAACACTTTCTATCGCCCCTAAATAGAAAGTTTTCAGGATAGCTGGTGAAACCCTGAATTTCCTCAGCTGGCGCAGGTGGTAACAGTCTTTGCCTGGCTTTTTTCACCTGTGTCTGAATGTGAGCAGTCCAGGTCAGGTCCTCGGAGATGTTTACTCCCAGGTACTTGAAGCTGCTCACTCTCTCTACTGGTGACCCGCTGATCATGAGGGGGGAGTATGTCCGTTGCTGTCTCTTCCTGAAGTCCACAATCATTTCTTTGGTCTTGCCAACATTCAGAGAGAGACAGTTGTCCTGGCACCATGATGTTAGATGCTCCACCTCGTCCAAGTATGCCGTCTCATTGTTGCCGTCTCATATACAGTCAGCACCCCAACATATACTTGTGTCTCGACTTCCTCAACAACAGACGTCTGTATAAAACCAAACAATAACAAACACTGCCTTTCAGCCATGCCGAATGAAGGGTTAGTTCTCTCAAAAATGGTATTTGTCATAAATTACTTATCCTCATGAATTTCGTTAATCTTCAGAACACAAATGAAGATATATATATATAATTTTTTTTTTATGAAATCTGATTTTTCTTTCTTCAAATTTCATTTTATGTTCTGAAAATGAACAAATTGTGGCTTTGGAATGACACAAGTTTTTTTTTTTTTTTTTTTTATCTCAACTCATCAAAAATATGAAAGGGCTAGTAATTAAATTACTTTTTTGGGAGATCAAATCACAGGAGCTAGGCTGGTAGCTTCTCCCTGCTGGCTTACACTGAACTGTCACATTCTGTATTCCCATGCCCATTTTTGTTCTGCACGCACAGGAATATAATCTCTCCGTAATGCTCCAGCAAGTACAAAGCAAATTTTCCCACTACTCAGTGGGCTTCTTTAAAGGGATAGTTCACCCAAAAATGAAAATTATCCCATAATTGACTCCTCCTCAAGCCATCCTAGGTATATGACATTCTTCTTTCAGATGAATACAAACAGTTATATTAAAAAATGTCCTGGCTCTTCCAAGCTTTATAATGGCAGTGGAAGGCAGCCCAACATTTGAAGACCAAAAAAGTGCACCCATCCATTATTAAAGTAATCCACACGGCTCTGGAGGGTTAATAAAGTGAATTGATGGGTTTTTGTAAGAAAAATATATTTAAAACTTTATCAAGTAAAATATCTAGCTTCCGGTGAATCGCCTTCCGTATTCAACTTGCGCAGAAGGTGTAACGCCTCTCGCAGTTCAAAATGATTACGCTACGTCCAACGTCATTGTCAAGCAAGTTGCGCTTTTTTCGTACGTTGATTTTGACATGTTAAATATGGATATTTTTCTTACAAAAACCCATCGATTCACTTCAGAAGGCCTTTATTAACCCCCCGGAGACGTGTGGATTACTGTTAGATATACTTAAAGCGAAATCAAAGAATGAACTGTTGTGACGTAATTTCTTTTTTGCTTGAAGGTATCAGTTTGCGTGGTTTTTTACATTCAAAAACATAATAGGATATTTTCTACCCTGGTTTTGAGCCTCTCTCATGAAACGCTTGATTTTTATGGGCGTGCCGCACTGAAGACTTGGAAGTAAACGCCCACTGCTATGATTAGATAACAGTTTTGCATAATGAGTTTCGGCTCCCCCGTCAGTACATGTGGGGAATTGTTTTGAAAACTTCCAATGTAGAGAAAAGAAATCCACCCACAGGACTCATGAAATGGCTTTATCAAACAAACAATTTCTCAATTCACGACCCCTTTAATTTCTCCCGTGTAGTCTGTCGAGATCAGACATCTGCTGGTAAAAACATGAAAACGCTGGAAAGCTTCTTTAAAGTAGAAAATGAAATTGAAATGAGACAATGACAAATCAATTGTGTAAAGTGCTATAACTAAACACGACATGACTTTACTAGCCTGGATCCAGTGCAACACAACAAATCCCTGACAGTTTAAACTGATAATCCTGTTCTATTTCTGACATACTCCAGCGCTCGGAATATGCAAATGAATTTTTCTTTGTCAATCACATGAACAAATTATACGCTATATTGGGACTCCTGCCTTTACATGCACATGAATTTTAACAACATTGCATTCTTAATCCGTAGGGTTTAATATGGAGTTGGCTCACCTTTTGCAGCTATAACAGCTTCAACTCTTTCCACAAGGTTTAGGAGTGTGTTTATGGGGAATTTTTTACCATTCGTCTAGAAGTGCACTTGTGAGGTCAGGCACTGATGTTGGATGAGAAGGCCTGGCTCGCAGTCTCCACTCTAATTCTTCCCAAAGGTGTTCTATCAGGTTGAGGTCAGGACTCTGTGCAGGCCAGTCAAGTTCCTCCACACCAAACTCGCTCATCCATGTCTTTATGGACCTTGCTTTGTGCACTGGTGTGCAGTCATGTTGGAACAGAAAGGGGCCATCCTCAAAGTGTTCCCACAAAGTTGGGAGCATGAAATTGTCCAAAATGTCTTTGTATGCTGAAGCATTAAGAGTTCCTTTCACTGGAGCTAAGCTTTACACCAATTGCTCTGACGCTTTGCATTGCAGTTGGTAATGTAAGGGTTGGATGAGCTGCTTGGCCATGGAAACCCATTCCATGAAGCTCTCTATGCACTGTTCTTGAGCTAATCTGAAGACCACATTCATTAAAACTTCACATCCTGTTAGCAATCAATAAATGGTCTAAATATTTTTATATCTAAATATCTACTGTGGAAGTCTTAGGACCAAAACATGTTCGTCCCCCACCCCCCAATATTAGTATAGAGGCCATTTAACAAATTTTTATTGTCAGTTCCAGCAGACCCGACTAATGCAGCATGAGTTGAGAAATGAGGTTCTGTGTATACTTGGCTGAAATATGACATGACTCTGACTCTCAATTTAAGTATAGACTAACGATAGAAAGTCTAAGAGCTAGACAGGAAAATGATATACTTCCTTTTGTGGAATTTGATATTCAAATTAGAATGATTGAAATCAGGCTGGAATTTTGTGATCGCAATGAACATGATGGAACATACATATAACACAAAAGGTTGCATAAGTAGTGAAAAGGTTACAAACAAAGCTACTTGTGGTACCCCTGTTGCATACCCAGTTGCCTTGTTTTGGAAGACAATGAAAATCAAATTAAATGTTTTATGTGCTTTATTATGTGATGTTGTGGATGTATAGTATTATCAGCGTCAAAGATGAATTTCAGACAATAAAGTTACACAAACAAACAAACGAACAAATTTTACAAGAACAGGTTGCTCTCAACACTACACCAATGTTACACTACACTACACTACAAAACTGAGTATTATCGGCATAACAGTGAATACTAATGATAATGTAAAGGATACAAGGAGAAAAGCAGAGGGCCTAATACTGAGCCCTGTGGCATTATATTTGCGTTTGATAAGACCTCTCTTCAATTACACAAACAAAGTGGTAGCTGTCAGTTAGATAGGACAGTGTTTCCCAACCATGATCCTTGAGGCACACCAACACTGCACATTTTGCATGTGTCCTTAATCAAACACACCTGATTCAAATGATCATCTTATTAGTGGAGACTCAAAGACCTGAAATGGTGTGGCAGATAAAGGAGACATGCAAAGTATGCAGTGTTGGTGTGCCTCCAGGTTCGTGGTTGGGAAACCCTGAGATAGGACATAATCAGTGCAAATATTTGCCCACAAATGCCAACTTAATGCATTTTCTAATATTTTACACTAAAATGGTAGATTTGAGATCAGTCTATAACCACTATAATTAATTATTTATAATAAATAATAAACAAATGTGTTAATGTCTGCCAGCTTAAAGGTTTTTTGGGACTAGTCCTAAAAAGGAGGAATAAACAATATTGAGATGATGTTCTGATTTTACAAGAAATCTTTTGCTTTGTGTCATTAAACTGGGGTTAACTTGAATTTGTCTTTTTTCATCTTAGACCTGATGTCTCTGAAAGAGGAGAGTCAAGAACTGAATATAATGAAAGAAAAAGATCAGAATGAGAAACATCATGGTATGACGACTGGAGAAGAATATTTTAGTTGCTCACAAAACAAAGCTCAGAAGACCGCAAATAAAAGTGATTTCACCTGTCAACAGTGTGGAAAGAGTTTCAGTCAACATGGAGATCTTAAAGTCCACATGAGACTTCACACTGGAGAGAAGCCTTACAGCTGCCAACATTGTGGAAAAGGTTTCACTCAAAAAGGAAGTCTTAAAGTGCACTCGAGAATTCACACCGGAGAGAAGCCTTTCACCTGCCACTGGTGTGGAAAGAGCTTTACACATAAAGGAACCCTTAATGCCCACATGAGAACTCACCCTGGAGAAAACCCTTTTGCTTGCAAACTGTGCGGAAAGAGCTTCTCACGAAAAGAAGGTCTTAATATTCACATGAGAATTCACACTGGAGAGAGGCCGTTTGTATGTGGTCATTGTGCAAAGAGTTTCAGATGTAAAATAAGCCTTAGTTACCACATGAGGATTCACTTAAGAGAGAACAGTAATCAAGAGATGTGTCGTCAGTGTGGAAAGAGTTTCACAGACCGAAATCACCTAAAGGATCACGTAATGACTCACACCGGAGAGAATCCTTTCATGTGCCTTCACTGTGGAAAGAGTTGCAAAAGCAAAGCTAGCCTTAAGGTACACATAAGAGTTCACACTGGAGAGAAGCCCTACACCTGTCCTCAGTGTGGGAAGAGTTTCACAGTGAAAGGAAACCTTCAGACTCATATAAGAATTCACACTGGAGAGAAGCCTTACACGTGTCCTCAGTGTGAAAAGAGTTTCACATATCAGAAAGACTTGAAACGTCATTTGCAAAGTCATTCTGAAAAGAAATTGCAGGATTCGGAGTCTGACAAGGAGTTAATAAAAAGGAGCAATTTTGAAAATCACATGCACATTCACTCTGGAAGGCAATTTAATTGTGACCTGTGTAATAAAACATTTCTTTTGCCATCACACTTAAAGATACACATGAAAAGGCATGCATTTTTGAGACCCTATTTTTGTTCTTTGTGTGGGAAGGGTTTTAAATGGCTCAGAAGTTTAAAATGGCACCAGAAAATATGCATCTGTGCAAAACTATTTACGATTGTATAGCGGCGTCGCTTACAATTATGATTCGGTTTAATATCTCAGAATCAAAATTTTAGATAAGCAAACTTCCATCTTGCTGTGAAATGCAATATTGTAAATAGAATTTGAAATAAAAGGACAAACTGAATAAAATAATGAACATTGCATTATTTGACAGAATGCACAAACAATATTTGTGGCCCCACTTTATATTAGGTGGCCTTAACTACGTACTTTCATCAAAAATTAAATACAATGTAATTATTGAGTTCATATTGTATTGCAAAACACATTTGCTGATCTTGAGGTGGGATACGGGTAAAGTTAGGGACAGGTGTGGCGGTCTGGGTAAGTTTAAGTGTAGGGTTAGGGACAGGTGTGGCGGGATGGGTAAGTTTAAGTGTAGGGTTAGGGACAGGTGTGGCGGTCTGGGTAAGTTTAAGTGTAGGGTTAGGGACAGGTGTGGCGGGATGGGTAAGTTTAAGTGTAGGGTTAGGGACAGGTGTGGCGGTATGGGTAAGTTTAAGTGTAGGGTTAGGGACAGGTGTGGCGGTATGGGTAAGTTTAAGGGTAGGGTTAGGGACAGGTGTGGCGGGATGGGTAAGTTTAAGGGTAGGGTTAGGGACAGGTGTGGCGGGATGGGTAAGTTTAAGTGTAGGGTTAGGGACAGGTGTGGCGGGATGGGTAAGTTTAAGTGTAGGGTTAGGGACAGGTGGCGGGATGGGTAAGTTTAAGGGTAGGGTTAGGGACAGGTGTGGCGGGATGGGTAAGTTTAAGTGTAGGGTTAGGGACAGGTGTTGCGGTCTGGGTAAGTTTAAGTGTAGGGTTAGGGACAGGTGTGGCGGTCTGGGTAAGTTTAAGTGTAGGGTTAGGGACAGGTGTGGCGGTCTGGGTAAGTTTAAGTGTAGGGTTAGGGACAGGTGTGGCGGTATGGGTAAGTTTAAGGGTAGGGTTAGGGACAGGTGTGGCGGTATGGGTAAGTTTAAGGGTAGGGTTAGGGACAGGTGTGGCGGGATGGGTAAGTTTAAGGGTAGGGTTAGGGACAGGTGTGGCGGGATGGGTAAGTTTAAGTGTAGGGTTAGGGACAGGTGTGGCGGGATGGGTAAGTTTAAGGGTAGGGTTAGGGACAGGTGTGGCGGGATGGGTAAGTTTAAGGGTAGGGTTAGGTGTAAGGGAAGTCTCAACAGTGTAATTATAAATATAACTACAGAAATTAATTACACATGTAATTACATGCAGGTAATTTTTTTTTTTTTTTTTAAATGTAAGTACAATGTAAAAACGTGTGTACACAATAAGTGCATTGTATCAAATTATTCATTTAAATGTTAGTACATAGTAGTTTAAGGCCACCTAATATAAAGTGACCTGTTGGTATAGCTACAATACAGATCTATTCATAATCAATAAACACACCAAATGCACATAAAAATGAAAAACATCCTAAATGTGCCTGTGTGTGTTCCCTGAACTATACAAAAGACTCCAGTACCCATTCAAGGGTAATTTAATTCATGTTAAACTAATACAAAAAAAAAAATAAATAATAAGTAAAAGTAATACAGATTGATAAAGAGCAATTGACAAAGCTTGGCTGGCTAAATATTAGATCCTCTCTACAAAAGCTTTTATTGTAAATTATTTTACCATGGATAATTTTTTTTACAACTTTAATTACGGAATACATTAAAAAACTACTTTCAAATAATACAGTAATTTACCAATGCATTTATCTGCATGATGCTGTATTTTTACACCCAAATTACTTTGTTAAATGGATTTGCATGGAGGAAATACTGTATACCCAGTATAATTGCTGATTTTGTATCACTGAATTTTGCTTTGCCATCCGTGTATGATGCATATAGCTTAATTCAGCACAGTGAGAACATGGTCCTAAAAACAATGCAAAGTTAATTTTGTACATGAATTTTTTTTTTTTTTTCCTCATTGGCCACCTGGACTGTTCGAACAAGAAATATACAGATGATATATTTACATTAACAACTTTACATTGGCCAACTTGGCCCATCAATACAGAATTACAGAACAATACAGAATATATACAGATGTTCAAGAGATTCAAGAGTTTTATTTGTCACATACACAGTTATATACAGAATATACAACCGGCAGTGAAATGTAATGCAATGTTTTACCAAACATTGACCAAGTTAAGGATGAAAATGGAGAATATTTCAGATCCGTCCAAGGAATGTTTAGTTAAACATTCAGATAGAGGGATGATAGATTCAGTTAGAGTTAGAGGGATATATACACTTAGAGCAGTGTTTCTAAATAACACAGGAAACTGAACTGGGAATAGTGGAAAATAAACAAGAACACAACTCAAACCCAGATCAAATGTGACATTTAGGGTACACGAAAACATTCACGAGTTCACACTTACATATAATTTATAGAGAGTAGATTTAAATGCGTATTTGGCGTGCTGTCCAGGGGGGATGGCTTCAAGCTCGGACTTTAGCCCGAACCCAGATTATTTTCTATACGTCAGTTCAAAGTGACCATGTCTGTCAAGATGCCAGATACATTTTTTAAATCAACCATGTTGCTGATTTAAAGATGTTTCAAATGGGTCAGGAGTGTTTTGTGGTCTGTGCCTACTCGCGCATATGATCCGCTCTGTGCTATTGTGCCTCTGCCAGAGACTCTGGACCAGAGCACCAAACGCAATAAGCATGTGCATGACGTCACTGTTTTCGCAGATTAGTGTTCTTGCTGTTTACATAGAGACGATAACGGTCTTGTTTTCAAAAACTTGCACTTTGAAACTAGTTTTCAAAGGTTTGCTTTTTCAGGCCCCCAAAACCCCATTGTTGTGTAAATCAACGGCAAAAACACATGAAAAGTTGTCAGTTTTTAGTTGAAAACGGTGTTGTGTACAGACAGCCTTTTTTAACTAGTTTTCTGTTGGCGGTGAGTGTTACCTGTTTTAACCGTCTGCTGTGCCTCACGTTTGTGTAGGAGCACTCTGAGCGCCTGAAGTTGAAAAAAAAAATCAACTCTGAGCAGAAAAGCGCCCGACGTCATCACATTTTTGTTTTCATAGTCCAATCAAATGAATGGAGAGGCGTGGCTTTCTGTTGTGATGACGGAAGTTTACAGTTGCTCGGATCGGCCGGAGAGACTGCAATGATCGAGGAGAAACCTGTGGTGGCTGTTGCGGGCTACCCGGAGCTCTATGACTTCACCAAGTCAAGTCACCTTTATTTATATAGCGCTTTTAACAAGTCCAGTTGTTTCAAAGCAGCTTCACATTGTTAACAGGAAAATAATGCAACAGAATTTGTACAGCCGTTCTGGTGAAACGGTGATGTTATCCAGCTAATTTCAAGTATCATATAGTGTCAATGCGGGCAGATCGGTAATATAGATGAAATGTAGGTGTCCCCGACTGAGCAAGCCAACCGTAACTACCACAATATAAACAAAAAAACTGGAGTCCTGGAGGTACATTAGTGTGGCAATGGATTTGTCGGGTAAGCTGCTTCATTCATTTAAACTGTACTAACGTTAACAGCAGTAGCAACAGTTTGTGGTCTCTAAACTGCTTTCATGCGGATCAATGTTAGGTTTTAGCTATTAGCTCATTTGTTTTTTTTTACCTTGTGTTGGTAGAGGAGGATTGATTCAAGATTCAAGAGTTTTATTTGTCACATACACAGTTATATACAGAATATACAACCAGCAGTGAAATGTAAACAGGTCCGCTCCATGGACAGTGCAAATTCACAGTTAAAAACACAAGGAGGAAATTATAATAGAAATAGAATAAAAAAGTACTATATATATATATATATATATATATATATATATATATATATATATATATATATATATATATATATAATGTAGAATTATAAATAAATCAAGTAGAAAAAATAAATAAAGAAGTGGAATAAAATAAGTGAAATAAACTGTGCAGTGAGTAAACTGTAGACTTATAAATATGCGGTTAACAGAAATGTATAAAGAAGTATAATGTGCAAACAGGTTTATAACAGGTTGTTACACAGTAACAACGAGAACAGAAAGTGCAGTGCAATGTCAGTGTATCGATGGTCACGTGATGTTAGGTGACTGAGTTCAGGAGTCTGATGGCCTGGGGGAAGAAGCTCCTCCTGAGTCTCTCAGTTTTGGCCATCAGGCTTTGGAAGCGCTTACCAGATGGCAGCAGCGTGAAATGAGGGTTTGCAGGGTGATTAGAGTCCTTGATGATTTTAGTAGCTCTACCTTTGCAGCGTTTGGTGTAGACGTCCTGCAGAGACGGGAGAGCTGACCCTGAGATACGCTCGGATAAGCGCACGACTCTTTGCAGGGCTTTGCAGTCATGACTGGTGCTGTCTACTGGTGATATCTAAGACGCAGTGGCTTCTCTCTCTCCTGATGGACCGGTGTTTTTGTGTTTTTCGTCGTGTAAATCACAGTGTTTTTGTACGTCCTTGTCGCGTCCGTTCATCTGCAAACTCAGCTACAGACGTGAGTTTCTGCTCGAGGTTGGAAAAACTACAGTCTTCAATCCAAGATCGGCGCTCGCTCAAGATCTGCGGGATCATGGCCTTCTCCGGGGGCCTACCCCATCACCGTCCCCCACTACTGCACCTCTCCCACAGTGGAGGCGCCACAAACGGGGTGAGAAGAAACAGAAGAGGGGGAAGCGCGGAGGTATCCGTGTCAGGCTAGCGGCTAAACCACACAAGCCGGCTATCCCCACCATCATTCTCGCTAACGTACGCTCATTGGACAATAAACTGGATGACCTTCGTCTTCTTTGCTCTACTCGGAAGACTGTAAGAGACTGTTGTGTTTTTGTGTTCACGGAAACATGGCTCAACAACAGCGTTCTGGACCGTGCCATTCAGCTCGATCAGCGCACATGCCATCGGGCGGACAGAGTGCCCGTCGAGGGAGGTAAGACCCGCGGTGGCAGACTCTGTGTTTACACCAATGATGCGTGGTGCCGCGATGCTGTTGTGGTCTGCAAACACTGCTCACCCCTGGTGGAGTTTATGATTATTAAATGTCGGCCGTTTTATCTACCGCGGGAATATTCAGCTATTATACTTGTTGCTGTATACATCCCCCCAGCTCCAACAACAACAGGAGTGAGGCACTAAATAATCTTTATAAACACATCAGTGATCAGCAGACAGCCCACCCAGATGCTTTTCTCATCTTGGCTGGAGATTTCAACCATGCAGACTTAAAGAGTGTGCTTCCAAAAATTCATCAACACATTGACTTCCCAACACGTGGTAAAAACACTCTGGACTTTGTGTACACTACACAGAGAGGAGCTTACAAAGCCCTTCCCCTCCCCCACCTTGGTGCTTCAGATCACATCACTGTTATGTTAATGCCAGCATACAGACCACTTGTGAAAGCCACCAAACCAGTCCAGAAGCAGATTCAAGTCTGGCCTGAAGGGTCATCAGAGGCTCTTCAAGACTGCTTCGACACCACTGACTGGGACATGTTTAAACAGGCTGCAACCTACCACAACACCACCGACCTCCAGGAGTACTCAGAGACTGTTACTTCTTATATCACCAAGTGCATGGAGGATGTAACAGTCACAAAGACCATCACCGTCTGGCCCAACCAAAAACCGTGGCTGACAGGAAATGTCTACAGACTTCTGAAGACGCGTAACGCTGCCTTCAGAGCTGGACAGCAAGGGCCAACCTGTCACGCGGCATCAGGAAGGCTAAGAGACAGTACTCCAGGAGGATAGCCCATCGTTTCAGCGACAGCAGAGACACAAGGAGCCTGTGGCAGGGTATTCAGACCATCACAGATTATAAGCCCCCTGCATGGACATGTGACAGCTCCACCCCCCTGGTGAATGAGCTGAACACTTTCTTTGCTCGCTTTGAAGCTCACAACAGCACCACTGCACAGAAGTCACCACCTCCTCCCGATGACCTGATGTTGTCACTGCCCAGGGACAGCGTGAGAAGATCCTTCAGCAGGGTCAACGCACGCAAAGCTCCAGGTCCTGACAACATTCCTGGACGTGTATTGAGAGACTGTGCAGAGGAACTCACTGATGTCTTCACAGACATCTTCAACATCTCACTGAGTCAAGCTGTCGTCCCCACATGCTTCAAAGCAACCACCATCATTCCAGTCCCTAAGAAATCATCTCCATCCTGCTTCAACGACTACCGTCCAGTCGCACTTACCCCCATCCTTATGAAGTGCTTTGAGCGGCTAGTCATGCACCACATTAAGTCTGTCCTCCCCCCCTCCCTGGACCCCTACCAATTTGCATATCGGTCTAAACGCTCGACCGATGACGCCATCGCCACCACCGTCCATTCAGCACTCACTCACCTGGAAAATAAAGACACTTATGTCAGAATGCTGTTCATAGACTTTAGTTCAGCATTCAATACAATCATCCTCTACAGCTCACTCAAAAACTGTCACAGCTGGGACTCAGCACATCGATGTGCAACTGGTTGCTGGACTTCCTGACGGGAAGACCTCAGGCAGTTCGGTCGGCAGTAACTCATCCAGCTCCATCATCATGAACACTGGAGCCCCTCAGGGGATGTGTGTTGAGCCCCCTCCTTTTCACTCTGCTGACACATGACTGCACACCCATACACAACAGCAATCTCTTCATCAAGTTTGCGGTTGACACAACCGTAGTTGGTCTCATTAGCAACGATGATGAGACAAACTTCAGGAGCGAGGTGAGCCGCCTGGCCAGGTGGTGTGGCGACAACAATCTCTCTCTGAACGTGGAGAAGACGAAGGAGATTGTTGTTGACTTCAGGAGAATGCACACCCAGCACGCTCCTCTGACCATCAACGGTGTGACGTGGAAAGGGTGAGAGCACCAAATTTCTGGGTGTACATATCACAGAGGACCTCTCCTGGACCGCCAACACCACAGCACTGACCAAGAAAGCACAGCAGCGACTCTACTTTCTCCGCAACCTGAGAAGAGCCGGAGCCCCAGCCCCCATCATGCGCACCTTCTACAGAGGCACCATCGAGAGCATTCTGACCAGCTGCATCACTGTGTGGTACGGCGCCTGCAACGCATCCTACCGTAAAGCACTTCAGCGCATAGTGAGAGCAGCTGAGAAGATCGTTGGTGTCTCTCTCCCACCCCTTCAGGACATTTATAACTCCCGCCTCTCCTGCAAAGCCCTCATCATTGCGAGAGACCCCACCCACCCATCGCACAGCCTCTTCAGTCTGCTGCCATCAGGGAGGAGGCTTCGCACTCTCCAAGCAAGGACCAGCAGACTGAAGGACAGCTTCATTCCCCAAGCTGTCAGGGCATTGAACTCCCTCCCGACTCTGCCGACCCTCCCCTCTTCTGCCCCACGCACCTGATCTGGGAATCACCCCCCCCCCAGTTCTCCTCCCTTCATCTACCTCATTATATTGTCTCTCTGAGGAATTGGTCTCCCCTCTTACAGACTCTTTTTTTGCACACACTCTTATAATTTTATTTTATACCTGCACTGACTTAAATCTGAAATTGCACTATTGTTTGCACTATTTGCCATCGCCACTTTACCTCTATAATTCACTTTATCCACCTTTTTTTAATCTTTCTTCTGTTGTTGTTACTGTTAAACTTTTGTTGTTATTGTTATTGTTTTGTTGTTGTTGTGAGGCACCTAGGGTCTGAGAGTCATAGAATTTCAATTCTCTGTATGTATGTACTTCACGTATGGCAGAATTGACAATAAAGCTGACTTTGACTTTGACTTGACTGTTCCCATACCACGCTGTGATGCACTGAGTTAATACACTTTCTATTGCCCCTAAATAGAAAGTTTTCAGGATAGCTGGTGAAACCCTGAATTTCCTCAGCTGGCGCAGGTGGTACAGTCTTTGCCTGGCTTTTTTCACCTGTGTCTGAATGTGTGCAGTCCAGGTCAGGTCCTCGGAGATGTTTACACCCAGGTACTTGAAGCTGCTCACTCTCTCTACTGGTGACCTGCTGATCATGAGAGGGGAGTATGTCTGTTGCTGTCTCTTCCTGAAGTCCACACTCAGTTATTTGGTCTTGCCAACATTCAAAGAGAGACAGTTGTCCTGGCACCATGATGTTAGTTGCTCCACCTCGTCCAAGTATGCCATCTCATTGTTGTTGGAAATGATGTCCAGGACAACAGTATCATCAGCAAATTTGATGATAGAGGTGGAGCTGTGTGTGGACAAACAGTCATGTGTGTAGAGAGAGTAGAGCAGGGGACTCAGGACACAGCCCTGTGGAGCTCCCACACTCAGGGTGATGGAGGTGGAGGTGAACTGGCCTACTCTCACCACCTGAGGCCTGCCAGTGAGGAAGTCTTCAATCCAGTGGCAGAGAGAAGAATTCAGGCCGAGATCCAGGAGTTTGGCGGTTAGCTTAATGGGAACTATGGTGTTAAAGGCTGAGCTATAGTCAATAAATAGCAGCCTTATGTAGTTCCCACTTTTGCTGTCGATGTGAGTGAGGGAGGAGTGGAGGACATGAGAGATGGCATCTTCAGTCGATCTATTGGGACGATAGGCAAACTGAAGAGGGTCCAAAGTGTCAGGAATGAAGGAGCAAATGGTGGTTTTAATGCGTCTCTCAAAGACCTTCATGACTATAGACGTGAGAGCCACTGGACGATAGTCATTTAGGCAAGAGGGTTTACTGTTCTTAGGGACAGGGATGATGGTGGATTTTTTGAAGGAGGTGGGGACCACAGATGTAGCGAGGGACCATCCGGCACGGCAGCTTTCCTGACGTCCACACGCTTGAGTGCCCTCCGAACTTCATCCTCCGAGACAGAGATCACGTGGTTGTTGCTGCTCTGAGTGATTCCCTCTGACGCGCCACTTGGCGGAGTCGCGCTGCCGTGATTACAATCAAAGCGAGCATAGAAAGAGTTTAACTCGTTCACAAGCAACGGATCAGCTCTCACCTCTTTAGATTTAGGATTAGATCTCACCTCTTTAGATTTAGGATTTAGATCCAAAAGCACTTATGGTCCTCAGTCCCTGCCACATGCCCCGGGAGTCGTTGAGTTGGAAATGAGACTGCACTCGATCCTTATAACGGAGCTTTGCGGCTTTAACTGCGCATCGGAGAGCATAGCAGGATGATTTGTAGTCATTCATATTCCCCGTTAGGAGGCCGGCGTTGTATGCGGCAGTGCGTGTGTTCACTGCAGCGTGGATTGAATTGTCCACCCACGGTTTCTGATTTGAGAAGGACGTTATTGTTATTGTTTGTGTGGCTTGCTCTGTAAGCGTGTTGATGAAGCAAAGCGCCACATCCGTGAACTCGCTGACGTCGGATGAACTCGCCCGTAACATGTCCCAGTCGACGTCATCAAGAGCTGCCTGTAGCGCGGTCTCTGAATGGGGTGACCAGCGTTTAACTTCCCGCCTCACCGGGGGTTCCTGAACGAGCCTTTGTCTGTATTCAGGTGTGAGGAAAACGCTTTATAGGCATTCTTAAACGGAGAGTAGCAATGATACAGTGTGTTTGCTCCTCGTGTAGGACAGGAGACATGCTGGTGAAAGTTTGGCAAGACTTTCTTTAGGTTTGATTTGTTAAAATTGCCCGCGACGATGAAAGCAGCATCGGTGTGTTTGTTTATGAAGCCGCTGGTAACATCATGAAGGCCAGATAAAGCCAGCCCTGTGTCTGCCTGTGGTGGAATGTAAACGGCAGTGCCGATGACCGAGGAAAACTCCCTCGGCAGATATAATGGGCGGCAAATGATTGTTAAATGTTCCAGATGAGGCGAGCAGGATCATGAAAGAATGGTGATGTTCCTGGGGTCGCACCATTTCTTGTTGATCATGAAACACACTCCACCGCCTTTAGATTTACCGGCCTCGGCTGTTCTGTCCATCCGAAAAACAGAGAAGTTCTCAGACGGCGTCACAGCTGTGACCAGTCTCTCATGTCCCGTTGAAAACTTATCCTGGCTCTAAGATCGTCCATCTTATTCTCCAAGGATTGGACATTTGCGAGCAGAATGCTCGGCAGAGGTGGGCTGAATGCAGAATGCAGAATTCCATTTTCGTCTGCATTCAGCTGATATCTGAGAGACAAATATTTAAAAGAAAGGAGGACAGAGAAGGAGAAATGGAGAGGTGCTGCTGAAGGAGGCAGTCATAACAGATGGAAGTTTATGGCCATTATGTCCTTTCTTGAACCTCACATGAAGGAGAGACCAACGACTTCCAATTGTTATTTTGATAGACCTATAGACAGTCAGGACTGTACCGTTGAATCTCTCCTATGCCCTATGGTGTCGCAAGTTGAGGTAGGTGCTAAGTTTAGGAGTCTAGGGTGATGTGGTCAGAGTAAATAATGTGATGACATGTCAAAATGACTGCTGTGTTTAACCATGTTTCAGTGTTTAACACTTGCATATGACATTGTCTTAGGAGGATGACCTGCTGACTGGGACCTCTGAGCCAACCTCCTTGTTTCCTACACTACCATCTACATCAACATCTACGACATTAAAACCAGCTATGTCAACATCTACGACACCTCCACCTAGTGTTCCCCAGGCTGCGGAGACTCCTGTCCAATCCAACACCAACAGAGAGAGTGGAAGAGGTCAAAAGAGGAGAGCTGACAGACTACCAGAGAGAACTCCTGCAAGTGTGAACAAACCTCTTGATGAGGATGACATTTTTTTATGAGTTTGATCCCTGCCATGAAACGTTTGCCCAGGGAAGAGAGCGGACATTAAACTGAAATTTATGCAGCTCTTAACTGAAGCAGAGTTTGGTGACGATGACTAGGTTTAGTTTTCTTGAACACACACTCACACACACACATACTTAAAGGGATAGTTCACTCAAATATGAAAGTTATGTCATCAATTACTCAGCCTCATGTCGTTCCAAACCAGTAAGACTCGTTCATCTTCAGAACACAAATAAAGATCTGTTTGATGAAATCTGAGAGCTTTATGTCCCTCCATTGACCGCTACGCAACTACTATTTTGACGCGTATGTAAGTAGTCATAGCAACTCACTCTCATAACCTTCTCCGGAGCAGCTTCTGTTCCAGGGTTTGTCTGCTTAAGAGGTATTCAGATGTGTGTTATATAATTAATATAGTTATATTAATATAACTAAATTTGTTATATAGTTACAGTTATATAATATACAATATTATTTATTAATTCTAAATCACTATTATAACAAGGTAATGTTTAAATGTTAGTTCAATTCAAATATATTTATTTTATTGTCATCTCACGGATCTGGATTCAATTAATTAGCATCAAACAAACAATATAATCTTTATTCTCAGTGAATAAATATTACTTATTAAACGAAAAGATTAAATAAATGATTGCACAACCACCAAATAGAAGGACATAGAATGGCACGCTTTATCTTAGCGTCTGTTTCCATGGTGAATCATCGATTCATAGCTCTGTTGAGAATGTCTTGTGTGTTAATGGTTAACATACTCTTGAAGTTGTCTGAACTTACTCCCAGGCTCGTTTTTGGATCCAGCATACCTTGAGTAAGCAAGGTTTAGGTTAATCAACCGAGAGTTCAAGGTATATGTGGAGGTAAGTTAACCTAACTTTCTGGAATATCCCCCAGGACACTTCACCAACAGAGGAGGAGAAATAGGTGGTAAACTTCTCTCTCACAGCCAGCGTTTCTTTATCAGCCGGTGTTGTTGCTGCCAACCTGGGTGATACCCTGCATACCAGCTGATGGCTCAGTATACAAGGCTGTGCTGCTTGGGTCCTCTTCATCAACACAGTGCCAGTGAATGAGGTTGTGCAAAATGCATGTTGCCTTCACCACAACTTCAGCAACTTCAGGTGACACTCCAAGGACTCGCTTACAGTCACCACTGTGAAGCCAGGATACCGAAGGCACACTCCACCATTAAAGACCCTCTGCTTGGATGACAAGTTGTGCCCGGGGAATGACCTCATCATGTTCCTCCGCAGAGGAAATGCCTCGTCTGCCACAAAAACAAAGGACATGGCTCCTTCAGCTCCTGGAAGAAGTGCATCTGGTGGGAGGTTGAGGGCAGCATGACGGAGTGCTTGACAAAAGGCTGATGCGGAAAGCGTACCTCCATCACTGCTCTTGTCATATGAGAGTGAGTTTGATTGTGCGCGAGAGTGAGTTTGATTGTGCGCGAGAGTGAGTTTGATAGTGCGCGCGAGAGAGTTTGATAGTGTGTGTGAGAGAGTTTGATAGTGTGTGTGAGTGTGCGTGAGAGTTTGATAGTGCGTGTGAGAGTGAGTTTGATAGTGCGCGCGAGATAGTTTGATAGTGCGTGTGAGTGTGTGCGAGAGTTTGATAGTGCACGTGAGAGTGAGTTTGATAGTGCGTGTGAGAGACTTTGTGCGCGAGAGTGAGTTTGATAGTGCGTGAGAGATAGTTTGATAGTACGTGTGAGAGTGCGCACGACAGAGTTTGATAGCTACCCTGTTTGCTATTGCTGCTGTGCTCGCATGTGCTCTGCTCTTTTGGGATTTTTATTTGATATAATTCTCTATTGTTTAAACTGCTAATTATAACCTACTCATCTTCATATATTGTCTAACATTGCCTACCACATTAAATCTGACATCACTAGCTTTTAATCTAAATCACTATCACACGTTAGCTTTTCGCTAGCCTGTTAGCTTGCCATCTCTGCACCCGGGTTTCCTGTTTTCTGAGTTCACTAAACAACTGTGGTGAGTTGGATTAGTAAATAGACTTCTTCTCCAGTCATTGTCACTTGCACCGCATGTTTCATGTTTAGTGTATCTGTCTCCGTTGGCGAGCGGGCTTCACATGTGATAAATGTAAGGAGATAGTCAGGCTGATGGAGAAGATTTCAGAATTAGAGACACGCATCCAGACTTTATTTGAGAGTAGTGAGAATGTAACAGCTTCAGACACTGCTTTGGATGCGACTAGCTTAGTGAACGTTGTACATTGTTCGGTTCTGGCTGTAGAGTCCGTGCAGCAGGGCACTTGGGTGACGGTCAGACGGCATAGTTGCGGATCAAAAAACCACTCTTCCGTTCCGATTAGAACATCAAACAGGTTCTCCCCACTCAGTGACGCACCCACTGAGAATCCTGTTAAAAGTGCCCTAGTTATTGGTGATTCTATTACACGGAACGTGAAAATAGAGACACCAGCCACCATAGTCACATGTTTACCGGGAGCCAGAGCGCCTGACATCAAAGCAAATTTAAAAGTGCTGGCTAAAGCTAATCGTAAATTCTCTAAGATTATTATTCACGTCGGCACTAACGATGTTCGACTTCGCCAGTCGGAGATCACCAACATTAACATTAAAGAGGTGTGTGAACTCGCAAGTACGATGGCAGATGCAGTTTTTTGTTCTGGTCCGCTCCCTGTTAAAAGGAGTGATGAGATACTTAGCAGACTATCATCACTCAATGGCTGGTTGTCTAAGTGGTGTCCGTAAAATAACATAGGGTTCATAGACAATTGGAAAAGCTTTTGGGGCAGACCTGACCTGTTGAAGAGGGACGGTATCCATCCTTCTTGGAGTGGTGCTGCTCTTCTCTCTAGTAATTTGGCATATAGTCTTAAAGCTAAACCTTGACTAACTGGGGCCCAGGTCAGGAAGCAGAAGGACTGGCTTACCCGACCGTCTGCTAGCTGTCTCCCATTACAGAAGTCAGATAAATCCCAACACATAGAGACTGTGTCTGTTCCCCGAATTAGTAAATACAAAAAAACATCAAGACCATTTAACAGTAAAAACTTAATTGATGTCAAACAAATAAACAACAGATATAATACAGATGAGCAAATGATAAAGCTCGGGTTGCTGAATATTCGATCCCTTTATCCAAAAGCACTTTTTGTTAATGATATAATTACAGATAATAATCTAGATGTGCTGTGTTTGACAGAAACCTGGCTAAAACCTGACGACTACATTACTTTAAATGAGTCCACCCCACAAGATTATTGTTATAAACACGAGCCGCGTCTGAAAGGTAAAGGGGGAGGGGTTGCTGTCATTTATAATAATATCTTCAGTATTACTCAGAAGTCTAGTTTCAAATATAATTCTTTTGAAGTTTTGGTGCTTTATGTAGCATTATGTAGTGTAATTGATAAATCCCGTTAGACATTTGTGCTGGCTACTGTATACAGGCCGTCAGGGCACAATGTAGACTTTATCAAAGAATTTGCTGACTTTCTATCCGAGTTAGTACTGGCTGCAGATAAAGTACTAATTGTTGGTGATTTTAATATCCATGTAGATAATGAAAAAGACGCATTGGGATTAGCATTTAGAGACATTCTAAAATCTACTGGAGTAAGGCAACACGTGTCAGGACCCACTCATCGCCTTAATCATACGTTAGACCTAATATTGTCACATGGAATAAATGTTGATACCGTTGAAATTCTGCAGCAGAGCGACGACATCTCAGATCATTACCTAGTATCGTGTATACTTAATTTAGCTAAGGCTGCAAAGCCGTCCCCTCGCTTCAAATATGGCAGAACTATCACTGCCGCCACTTAAAATTGCTTTTTAAATAATCTTCCTCATCAGTTTCATCTCCTCAGCATCCCAGATAGCCTAGAGGAACTCGATTTTGCAACAGAAACTATTGACTCTCTTTTTTACAGCACTTTAGACACAGTTGCTCCCTGGCGCTTAAAGAAGATTAAAGAAGATAGTCCAACGCTGTGGTACAACGAGCACACCCGGGCCCTTAAAACAGCAGCCAGAAAAATGGAGCGCAGCTGGAAGAAAACAAAATTAGAGGTTTTTCGTAATTCATGGAAAGAGAGCATGATCGCATACAGAAAGGCCGGAAAACTGCTAGATCTGCTTATTTCTCGACTCTTTTAGAAGAAAACAAACACAACCCTAGGTATTTATTTGATACAGTGGCTAAGTTAACCAAAAATAAAGCTTCTACTTCTCATGGTTGTAAACAGCACAGCAGTAATGACTTTATGAACTTCTTTACGTGTAAGATCGATAATATTAGGAAGAAAATTATAACCATGCAGCCGTCTACTACGGTGTCACATGAGACAGAGCATTGTTGTGTCACTGAGAAAAAATTACATTCATTCACTGCTATAGGAGAGGAAGAATTGGCTAAACTCGTTAAATCATCTAAACAAATAACATGTATGCTCGACCCTATACCGACTAGGCTATTAAAAGAGATGCTACCAGAGGTCATAGATCCTCTTCTTAATATCATTAACTCATCTTTGTTATTAGGATATGTACCGAAAACTTTTAAGTTGGCTATTATCAAACCACTTATTAAAAAACCTCAACTTGATCCTACAGAATTAATCAATTATAGGCCGATCTCAAATCTACCCTTCCTGTCAAAAATACTGGAAAAGCCAGTGTCTTCACAATTATGTTCCTTTTTAGAAAGAAATGGTATCTGTGAGGATTTCCAGTCAGGATTTAGACCGTATCATAGTACTGAGACTGCTCTCATCAGAGTTACAAATGATTTACTCTTATCATCCGATCGTGGTTGTATCTCTCTATTAGTGTTACTCGATCTTAGCGCTGCATTCGATACTATCGACCACAACATTCTTTTGAATAGACTCGAAAATTATGTTGGCATTAGTGGAACTGCATTGGCATGGCTTAAATCATACTTATCTGACCGTTATCAGTTTGTAGCAGTAAATGAAGAGCTGTCACACCGATCACAAGTTCAGTATGGAGTACCGCAGGGCTCAGTGCTAGGACCGTTGCTCTTCACCCTGTACATGCTACCACTGGGAGATATCATTAGGAAGCATGGCATTAGTTTTCACTGTTATGCTGATGATACTCAGCTCTATATTTCTTCACGTTCTTCATTTCTTCAGTTCTTCAAACTTACCAATTCACAAGATTAACGGAATGCATAGCTGATATAAAACATTGGATGTCTAGTAATTTCCTGCAACTTAATTCAGAAAAAAATGAATTTTTAATTATTGGACAAAAAAACTCTGCAAGTAGTAACCTAGAATACTGTCTAACACTCGATGGCTGCTCTATCAAGTCCTCGTCGTCAGTTAGGAACCTGGGTGTGCTCTTTGATACCAATCTTTCATTTGAAAGCCACGTTTCTAACATCTGTAAAACTGCATTCTACCATCTTAAAAATATATCTAAATTACGGCACATCCTTTCGATGTAAAATGCTGAACAGTTAATTCATGCGTTCATGACCTCAAGGCTAGATTACTGTAATGCTTTACTGGGTGGTTGCCCTGCTCGCTTAATAAACAAACTCCAGCTGGTCCAAAACGCAGCAGCTCGAGCTCTTACTAGAACAAGGAAGTATGACCATATTAGCCCGGTTCTGTCAACACTGCACTGGCTCCCTATTAAACATCGTATAAATTTTAAAATCTTGCTTATTACTTACAAAGCACTAAATGGTTTAGCTCCCCAGTACTTGAGCGAACTCTTAACGCATTATACTCCATCACGTCTATTGCGGTCTCAAAACTCTGGCCAGTTATTAGATATTAGTATTAGATAATACCTAGAATATCAAAATCAACTGCAGGTGGTCGATCCTTTTCCTATTTAGCGCCTAAACTCTGGAACAGTCTTCCTAGCATTGTTCGGGAAGCAGACACACTCTGTCAGTTTAAATCTAGACTAAAAACGCATCTCTTTACTATGGCTTACACATAAAACATTATCAATTTCTATTATACAAATCAGTAAATGATTGTTAGGCTGCATTAAGTAGGTCAGCCGGAACCGGGAACACTTCCCATAACACCTGATGTACTCGTTACATCATAAGAAGAATGGCATCTACGCTAATGTTAGTCTCTCTGTTTATCCCGAGGTTTACTGCAGTCAGCCGGATCCGGGCCGTATCCAGATCAGATGGTGGACCAGCGCCTGGACATGACCAACGCATCCCTGAAATGTCTGCAGAGAGCATGTCAAATAAACTCCCCCCGTAAATGCTGCATCGACACGACATCCTCATTAAACCTGTCTTTGGCGTGATGACTCCAATCTTTCGAATAATCTTACAAATATCTATTTGCCTAATATGAATTAAGACCTGCTATGTTGCCAGAATTATAATCATACACTGTTTGTTCGTCGGCCAGAGGAGAACTGGCACCCCGACTGAGCCTGGTTTATCCCAAGGTTTTTTTTCTCCATTCTGACCCTGAAGGAGTTTTGGTTCCTTGCCACCGTTGCCTCTGGCTTTTGGCTTGCTCAGTTGGGGACACCTAAATTTCATCTATATTACCGATCTGCCCGCATTGACACTATATGATACTTGAAATTAGCTAGATAACATCACCGTTTCACCAGAACGGCTGTACAAATTCTGTTGCATTATTTTCCTGTTAACAATGTGAAGCTGCTTTGAAACAATTGGACTTGTTAAAAGCGCTATATAAATAAAGGTGATTTGATTTGATAGTGCGCGTGAGAGTGCGTTTGATGGTGCGTATGAGAGTGAGTTTGATAGTGCATGTGAGTTTCATAGTGCGCGAGAGAGTTTGATAGTGTGCGAGAGAGAGTTTGATAGTGCGCGAGAGAGAGAGTTTGATAGTGCGCGAGAGAGAGTTTGATAGTGCGTGCGAGAGAGGGCATGCATAGGCACTTCTCCCGGATATGCGTGTGAGCACATAGAACAAGAGCGTCAACAACGAGCTTTGTTTGGGTTACGAGAGCCATTGTCATTTTGTTTTTAGACTACAAAATCAACAATGTCACTAAAGAAGTGTGTTTCTGGTTGTGAGGGAAAGAAAACCTTGTTCAGCTTCCCAAATAACCCAGCGTTAAGGAAATAGTGGATGCAGTTTTTTTTTTTTTTTTTTTTCGGAGCAGCAACAGAGTTTTGCAAGTCTGTTTGTTTGTTGCCGGTCGTGAGTCGAAACATTGAAGCAATGAACAACTTCAGGTACTAAAACAGTATCATCTTTGGTTGAAATGATAGTTACTGAGTTCATCCCTGATCAGCTCTTCTCATATGCTAAACTTAATTACATGTACAACAGTGAATACAAGGTCTACAGTGCTTCCTGAGCTCCTATTGGACCGTCCAAGAACCTTTGTGTAGCATTGTCTGAAAAACCTAGTGGTAGCTTGTTGTTATTATACCTCCCAACTGGGCTTTATGAAGTCCACAGTGAGCAGTCGTGTGAATGGTAGATTTGGATTGTGGATCCAAATCTACCTGTGGATTTTGGAGACAAAGAACATTTTCCATCATGTGAATGCAGATCTTTTAAATCCACTTTTTTTGCCCAGCAAGCTTTTTTTTATTTATTTATTTTTTTGTGCTATTTTCAAACACACTGACAGCTCATGGTACTCATTGTGCCCAGATTACATCAGCAGTCCATATGTAACTCTTGACTTGATGTTGTGTCAAGTCAGAAACATTTGGAGGTGAAAGAAGTGATTCGAAGACAGATTTGGAGGCAAATGGAGTTTCCAATGCACAATGTACCCTACGAAAGACACTGAAAATTCTCCAGGATCTAGCATACATATGCATCAATCATGAGTTGTCACTTAAAGCAACTGCAGTCATCCATAAAATTACAGGGAAAATGAAATGCTCTGTCCCAAAAGAAGACTCACTACCACTTCTAAGACTGTTGTCTGTGTCCATGTTAACAGACATCATTCAATGCAATTATTTTTTATTTTGTACGTGACACGTGGGTATGTTAAAGGTGGGTATGTTGTAGGTGACTATGTTAAAGTTGTGGTAAAACACTTTCGAAGGCTTGATTGTGTTTGTGGGGTGCACTGTAATGTGTTCATGCTTCGTTTAAAAAAAAAATTTCATTATTTTTCACATATTTTACCTTTATTCTACACTGCTCTGTCCCTCCTTGTAAAAACATGGATGGTTTCCGGGTTCTATGAAGCCGGTCCCTCAAAAATACGCAATGGGCTCAGATTGGTTAGCTGGCCCAGTGTGTTGTGATTCGCTAACCGCAGTGCACATTTTTTGGAAACGTCACGCCCCTTACCTTTACCGGTAGTCTGTGCTTTGGTAGTATTAGAAACAATGTTGATTCTAGCGATTATAGGCAAATATCTGTCGCAAGAACTATTAACCCAAAACGAACACTAAACATTGGCTTTACTATAGTAGCCAAATCAAACACAGAACCATGTTTAGCATGCCTGTAGATAAACAAGCATGTAGATAAACAATACATAAAAGCTCTAATCAAAGAATAATTTATACTAATTCCAAATTCGCTGTTGAGAAAAAGTTGTAGCGTTAGGTGTTTGTCGGATAATGAATGAGCATTTAACAAACTGGTTTGCAGAGCCGAACAGCGTTGTCATTTGTTTACTTCCTTGCTACAACGTACAATTAACAATACAAACTATTACAGGAAAACACATCGACGAAAAATAAATCATACTTACAGGTTGTGGCCTGTAAACAGCTTCTGTTTTTAAAGTTGGGACTGCTCCATCTTTCAGGACAAGCCGTTGTGCTAATCCTGCATTGAACTCGCGAAGATTGTGGAAGCTTTCCTCCATAAAATGTGCAGCACAGAGAGCGAGATTTGGGTAATAATTATGAGGGAATACATTTTAACCATTGATCCCTAACTCCCCCGTCCCTAGGAAGGCTGAACAAAGTGGACCTGCAATCCTGATGAAAATAACAGCGTTTCGTTGGCATTGCGGAAACAACACTCCAGCCTACTAACTATACCACAACAACTCTTCTCCACAGCAATAAAAAATGGCCTCGCCCCCCTTATTTAATATTCTCGGAGGAGGGGTTTATGTAAATATTGAGGTTGGTGATGTCAGCAACCCTGGAGGAATGTCTGTAGTTCCTACCGGCCGTTTGCTGTAGTCCTTAGAAATTGACTTCTTTAAAAGCAAATATCTCCCTTTGCTTTAAACTTTGAACGCTGTAACTTTGCAGATGTTGTTTATGCTCAAACAGCAACATTACACACTAGCTAAAGTTAGAAAAGTGAAATCGTGTTTTACCACCCCTTTAAATGTATACATTCATTAAACTGCAACTACGGTGCTGGAAATAATTTAGGTGTGTTATTGCAATATGACATTTAAAATATGGTATTATTTGGCTGAGACACTTCTGGCAGAGCTGAGCAAGCATGAGTTTGAGGTAGACAGTGGAGTTAGATTGTCTGCGGACAGATGTTAGAGTTTTGATTTTGAATCTCTGAAACATCCTCGCTGGTTATAAACCAGGTAGAATTAGGCGTCATGATAGGTTAAAAGGGAATAATAATAAGGTTGATGAAATCTTCAAAATTAATTTTCTTTACTGTTTGTCACAGGTGATAAATGCATATTTGGATGTTCGAAAACAACACCAAAGCCAACACTGACTACCACTGTTTCAATATTTCTACATACATGCCTTTGCTTTAGAACTGTGACGCATTTGATGCCTGGATGTTTGAAAAGGTGATTATGACTAGTACTTATATATTATTTATATTTTACTATGTTTATATCAAATCATCAAATCAAATCACCTTTATTTATATAGCGCTTTTAACAAGTCCAATTGTTTCAAAGCAGCTTCACATTGTTAACAGGAAAATAATGCAACAGAATTTGTACAGCCGTTCTGGTGAAACGGTGATGTTATCCAGCTAATTTCAAGTATCATATAGTGTCAATGCGGGCAGATCGGTAATATAGATGAAATTTAGGTGTCCCCAAATGAGCAAGCCAAAAGCCAGAGGCAACGGTGGCAAGGAACCAAAACTCCTTCAGGGTCAGAATGGAGAAAAAAACCTTGGGAGAAACCAGGCTCAGTCGGGGTGCCAGTTCTCCTCTGGCCGACGAACAAACAGTGTATGATTATAATTCTGGCAACATAGCAGGTCTTAATTCATATTAGGCAAATAGATATTTGTAAGATTATTCGAAAAAGATTGGAGTCATCACACGAAGACGGGTTTAATGAGGATGTCGTGTCGATGCAGCATTTACGGGGGGAGTTTATTTGACATGTTCTCTGCAGACATTTCAGGGATGCGTTGGTCATGTCCAGGCGCTGGTCCACCATCTGATCTGTATACGGCCCGGATCCGGCTGACTGCAGTAAACCTCGGGATAAACAGAGAGACTAACATTAGCGTAGATGCCATTCTTTTTATGATGTAACGTGTACATCAGGTGTTATGGGAAGTGTTCCCGGTTCCGGCTGACCTAGTTAATGCAGCTTAACAATCATTTACTGATTTGAATAATAGAAATTGATAATGTTTTATGTGTAAGCCATAGTAAAGCGATGCGTTTTTAGTCTAGATTTAAACTGACAGAGTGTGTCTGCTTCCCGAACAATGCTAGGAAGACTGTTCCAGAGTTTAGGCGCTAAATAGGAAAAGGATCGACCGCCTGCAGTTGATTTTGATATTCTAGGTATTGTCAACTGGCCAGAGTTTTGAGACTGCAATAGACGTGATGGAGTATAATGCGTTAAGAGTTCGCTCAAGTACTGGGGAGCTAAACCATTTAGTGCTTTGTAAGTAATAAGCAAGATTTTAAAATTTATACGATGTTTAATAGGGAGCCAGTGCAACCGGGCTAATATAGTCATACTTCCTTGTTCTAGTAAGAGCTCGAGCTGCTGCGTTTTGGACCAGCTGGAGTTTGTTTATTAAGCGAGCAGGGCAACCACCCAGTAAAGCATTACAGTAATCTAGCCTTGAGGTCATGAACGCATGAATGAACTGTTCAGCATTTTGCATCGAAAGGATGTGCCGTAATTTAGATATATTTTTAAGATGGTAGAATGCAGTTTTACAGATGTTAGAAACGTGGCTTTCAAATGAAAGATTGGTATCAAAGAGCACACCCAGGTTCCTAAATGACGACGAGGACTTGACAGAGCAGCCATCGAGTGTTAGACAGTATTCTAGGTTACTACTTGCAGAGTTTTTTTGTCCAATAATTAAAAATTATTTTTTTTCTGAATTAAGTTGCAGGAAATTACTAGACATCCAATGTTTTATATCAGCTATGCATTCCGTTAATCTTGTGAATTGGTAAGTTTCGTCAGGGCGTGAAGAAATATAGAGCTGAGTATCGTCAGCATAACAGTGAAAACGAATGCCATGCTTCCTAATGATATCTCCCAGTGGTAGCATGTACAGGGTGAAGAGCAACGATCCTAGCACTGAGCCCTGCGGTACACCACACTGAACTTGTGATCGGTGTGACATCTCTTCATTTACTGCTACAAACTGATAACGGTCAGGTAAGTATGATTTAAGCCATGCCAATGCAGTTCCACTAATGCCAACATAATTTTCGAGTCTATTCAAAAGAATGTTGTGGTCGATAGTATCGAATGCAGCACTAAGATCGAGTAACACTAATAGAGAGATACAACCACGATTGGATGATAAGAGTAAATCATTTGTAACTCTGATGAGAGCAGTCTCAGTACTATGATACGGTCTAAATCCTGACTGGAAATCCTCACAGATACCATTTCTTTCTAAAAAGGAACATAATTGTGAAGACACTGGCTTTTCCAGTATTTTTGACAGGAAGGGTAGATTTGAGATCGGCCTATAATTGATTAATTCTGTAGGATCAAGTTGAGGTTTTTTAATAAGTGGTTTGATAATAGCCAACTTAAAAGTTTTCGGTACATATCCTAATAACAAAGATGAGTTAATGATATTAAGAAGAGGATCTATGACCTCTGGTAGCATCTCTTTTAATAGCCTAGTCGGTATAGGGTCGAGCATACATGTTGTTGATTTAGATGATTTAACGAGTTTAGCCAATTCTTCCTCTCCTATAGCAGTGAATGAATGTAATTTTTTCTTAGTGACACAACAATGCTCTGTCTCATGTGACACTGTAGTAGACAGCTGCATGGTTATAATTTTCTTCCTAATATTATCGATCTTACACGTAAAGAAGTTCATAAAGTCATTACTGCTGTGCTGTTTACAACCATCAGAAGTAGAAGCTTTATTTTTGGTTAACTTAGCCACTGTATCAAATAAATACCTAGGGTTGTGTTTGTTTTCTTCTAAGGGAGTCGAGAAATAAGCAGATCTAGCAGTTTTTACGGCCTTTCGGTATGCGATCATGCTCTCTTTCCATGAATTACGAAAAACCTCTAATTTTGTTTTCTTCCAGCTGCGCTCCATTTTTCTGGCTGCTGTTTTAAGGGCCCAGGGTGTGCTCGTTGTACCACGGCGTTGGACTATTTTCTTTAATCTTCTTTAAGCGCCGGGAGCAACTGTGTCTAAAGTGTTGGAAAAAAGAGAGTCAATAGTTTCTGTTGCAAAATCGAGTTCCTCTAGGCTATCTGGGATGCTGAGGAGATGAAACTGATGAGGAAGATTATTTAAAAAGCAATTTTTAGTGGCGGCAGTGATAGTTCTGCCATATTTGAAGCGAGGGGACGGCTTTCCAGCCTTAGCTAAATTAAGTATACATGATACTAGGTAATGATCTGAGATGTCGTCGCACTGCTGCAGAATTTCAACGGTATCAACATTTATTTCATGTGACAATATTAGGTCTAACGTATGATTAAGGTGATGAGTGGGTCTTGACACGTGTTGCCTTACTCCAGTAGAGTTTAGAATGTCTCTAAATGCTAATCCCAATGCGTCTTTTTCATTATCTACATGGATATTAAAATCACCAACAATTAGTACTTTATCTGCAGCCAGTAGTAACTCGGATAGAAAGTCAGCAAATTCTTTGATAAAGTCTGCATTGTGCCCTGGTGGCCTGTATACAGTAGCCAGCACAAATGTCAAACGGGATTTATCCATTACACTACATAATGCTACATAAAGCACCAAAACTTCAAAAGAATTATATTTGAAACTAGACTTCTGAGTAATACTGAAGATATTATTATAAATTACAGCAACCCCTCCCCCTTTACCTTTCAGACATGGCTCGTGTTTATAACAATAATCTTGTGGGGTGGACTCATTTAAAGTAATGTAGTCGTCAGGTTTTAGCCAGGTTTCTGTCAAACACAGCACATCTAGATTATTATCTGTAATTATATCATTAACAATAAGTGCTTTTGGGGAAAGGGATCGAATATTCAGCAACCCGAGCTTTATCATTTGATCATCTGTATTATATCTGTTGTTTATTTGTTTGACATCAATTAAGTTTTTAATGTTGAATGGTCTTGATGTTTTTTTGTATTTTCTAATTCGGGGAACAGACACAGTCTCTATGTGATAATATCTAGGTGAAAGAGTCTCTATGTGTTGGGATTTATCTGACTTCTGTAACGGGAGATAGCTAGCAGTCGGGTAAGCCAGTCCGTCTGCTTCTTGACCTGGGCCCCAGTTAGTCAAGGTTTAGCTTTAAGACTATATGCCAAATTACTAGAGAGAAGAGCAGCACCACTCCAAGAAGGATGGATGACGTCCCTCTTCAACAGGTCAGGTCTGCCCCAAAAGCTTTTCCAATTGTCTATGAACCCTATGTTATTTTGCGGACACCACTTAGACAACCAGCCATTGAGTGATGATAGTCTGCTAAGTATCTCATCACTCCTTTTAACAGGGAGCGGACCAGAACAAAATACTGCATCTGCCATCGTACTTGCGAGTTCACACACCTCTTCAATGTTAATTTTGGTGATCTCCGACTGGCGAAGTCGAACATCGTTAGTGCCGACGTGAATAATAATCGTAGAGAATTTACGATTAGCTTTAGCCAGCACTTTTAAATTTGCTTTGATGTCAGGCGCTCTGGCTCCCGGTAAACATGTGACTATGGTGGCTGGTGTCTCTATTTTCACGTTCCATGTAATAGAATCACCAATAACTAGGGCACTTTTAACAGGATTCTCAGTGGGTGCGTCACTGAGTGGGGAGAACCTGTTTGATGTTCTAATCGGAACGAAAGAGTGGTTTTTTGATCCGCGACTATGCCGTCTGACCGTCACCCAAGTGCCCTGCTGCACGGACTCTACAGCCAGAACCAAACAATGTACAACATTCACTAAGCTAGTCGCATCCAAAGCAGTGTCTGAAGCTGTTACATTCTCACTACTCTCAAATAAAGTCTGGATGCGTGTCTCTAATTCTGAAATCTTCTCCGTCAGCCTGACTATCTCCTTACATTTATCACATGTGAAGCCCTGCTCGCCAACGGAGACAGATACACTAAACATGAAACATGCGGTGCAAGTGACAATGACTGGAGAAGACATGGCTTACCGTATTTGTTGATTAATCCAATTTACCAAAGTTGTTTGATGGAGTCTATTTACTAATCCAACTCACCACAGTTGTTTAGTGAACTCAGAAAACAGGAAACCCAGGTGCAGAGATGGCAAGCTAACAGGCTAGCGAAAAGCTAACGTGTGATAGTGATTTAGATTAAAAGCTAGTGATGTCAGATTTAATGTGGTAGGCAATGTTAGACAATATATGAAGATGAGTAGGTTATAATTAGCAGTTTAAACAACAGAGAATTATATCAAATAAAAATCCCAAAAGAGCAGAGCAGAGCACATGCGAGCACAGCAGCAATAGCAAACAGGGTAGACAGGAGCAATCGAAGACAGGAGCAATCAATCCAAGCATATGAATATTTATATTTTACTATGTTAAAGGGATAATTCACCCAAAATTGAAAATTGAACATTTACTTGCCCTTATGTTGTTCCAAACCTGTACGAGTCTCTTTCGATTCTGTTAAACACAAAAGGAGATATTTTGAAGAATGTTGGTAACTACTGATGGTAGTCATTGACTTACATAGTGTTTTTTTTCCCCTACTATGGACGTCAATGGCTACTGTCAACTGTCTAGTTACCAACATTCTTCAAAATATGTTCTTTTAGTTCAACAGAAGAAAGAAACTCATTTAGGTTAGGAACAACATAAGGGTAAGTAAATGACAGGATTTAAAATTTTCACAGGTAGCAACTACTTTGTCATCTGAACATAGAGGCAATATGCATTCCTAACATTACGATCTAAAAATGTAATGCTTTTATAGTTAAATTTAATTGTAGTAACATGCAGGAATTGTTGCATCAATGGTGCGAACTGATTTGGGTATTTAAAGGCATGTTTAATGAGTCTTTAATGAATAGTTCACTCAAAAATGTTTTGCTCATTCTCATGTTATTTCAAACCCATATGACTCCCTTTCTGGAAACACAAATATTTTAGGCTTTTGCCATTCATTTTCTTTTTTTCTTTTTCCCATAAAATGAAAGTGAATGTTATCTTAACAGTTTTTTCTTGATGTCTTTTATTATGTGTGTATATTTATGTGATTGATCCCAAACCTTTGTATAAGCAGCTCTCTTGTAAATAAAAAGAAGAAGAAATACTAATTTCAACCTTGTAAATAATTGAATGTATTCCACTTATTTACTCGGGAAGTATATGGCTGTGAGGTACAGTAAGACAAAAGAATTGGGAGGATTCTGGAGAATGGTGGTCTCTGCTTTGCTCTATAATTCACTTTATCCATCCTATAATTCACTTTATCCATCTTTTTTTAATCTTTCTTCTGTTGTTGTTACTGTTAAACTTTTGTTGTTATTGTTATTGTTTTGTTGTTGTTAGGCACCTAGGGTCTGAGAGTCATAGAATTTCAATTCTCTGTATGTATGTACTGTACGTATGGCAGAATTGACAATAAAGCTGACTTTGACTTTGAAAAAAGATGGAAGCAATTGTGGGGCTTTTGTACTACTGGTAATGCATTACAGTAGCCACAACAGTAGCTATCTTCATAGCCACAACTTGTTTCGTAACATTGTGTGTAACATTTTCTTTTGAATACATAAATGGATGTCTTGATATTTTCATACCCCTTGCATATTGTAAATAAATTGTTTGCTTGTAATTCAGTTTACATTTGCGTACTTACCTTGTAACCCTCACCTGGTTATGACATGTTTGTATATGTGTCTTCTGCAATGTTTAATGTTACAACCTGTTACTCATTGATTCAACATTAATTTTGGGTAAACCATGCCTTTAAGCAAGGAATTTTTGATAAGTGAGTCACGTGCTCAAGGTTGCTAATACAAAGGGGAAACATCTGAAAAGTATGTAACTGTATGTAAGAACTGAGTCAATTACCAATGTCAAAACCCATTCACCTGAGTGTAAGTGTTGTGGCCCCACAGTGTGAAAAAAGCAGGTGGCAAGAAGATGGCAAGAAAGCAGACATTGTCTCCAGTCCTTTCCAAGAGATACCAGAAACGGAGAGAGAAGCTTCGGAAGAGGCTATCTTCAGACATGGACAAAATAAAGTCATGGTTCAACAAGGAAGAAGCCTCAAAGAAAGAACAGAGGAAGATGAAGTTCTGCAAAACATTGGCCACCAGTTATTTCTGCAGAGGAACGTGAGAAGAGGAGGACGTTCTGGGAGAGCCTGGAAGAAGATGGATCTCAAGCCACCCCATCCACATCCAAGCAGTGGCCTCCAAAAATGAAGACAGTCAAACTTTATGACAGTCAAAGACACATAAAGAAGATAAGAAGGCCATAAAGCATGGCAAAGATGCCGCACGAAGAAGGGATCCAAAAGGGTATCCATGCAGGCCCTGTGAAAATTTCCCTAATTTCTTCCCTCTTGAAGCCACTCTTCCAGTGTCTTTCCCTCTGCCGTGGCACAGAAGTAGACGATGCCCACCGTGGTGTGCCCAAACACTAATACTTTGTATTATATCACTTTTGCACTGAATTACAAAAAACAAGTTACCGCTGCGGTGAGGGTGTTTCTAATACAGCGTCTATGGCAATGATGGTAAAATTAACATATTTCTCTCTTTTCACTGCCGTTATCAATCTCACTCTATTTTTACCCTCTTTTTGAAAGTTGTGAAATCACTATTGTGGAGTTTTTCTTTTGCTATTTGAGCAAATGGGGACACAAAAAATATATTTAATGTATTCTCTCATTCACTGTTATAAAAGTTAACCCAACTATGACGACTTCCACGCTGAGAAACCCGGAAATGTGAAAAGGGTCTATTGATGTCATCTGCCTGGCTACAGGAAGCTGGGTGTGAGACACCATGCTGATCTGAGGTAAGGGCACACTCAGAGCCAGCACATCTGCTTCCACCTTCTTCCTGTTGTCGTTGTACCTGTTTGAAATGACACAATTAATAGGATGAACATAATCTGAAAAATGTAAAATGACTTTATAGCTGGCTTTCAAAGAAACTACTTACCAGACAGAAAGCGTCCGCTGATTAACCTCAAACAGCTGAATTCTTGTCCATCCCCTCAGTGCTGGGCAGTTCCATATCCATATGGCCTGGTAGTCATGTAGAATAGCAGCCCAGCGGTTCAGTGAAACGCCCCACTTCATCTTCCCCACTGGATGAATGGAGCAGAGCTCCAGACATACTGCCTCTACAATTCTACTAATGTTAGGCCATTGTGCAGGACCCAAGCACACACCTGTAAAATAAAATAGTGGATTTGAACCTGCCTTGCAAAAGTCTCGCCTTGTGTCTCGGCGGATAGGAAACACCCTGTCTGTCACTGTCCGGCAGTCTGTCCCACAGCCAAACAATATCAGCGGCTTCCCTGTCCGAGATGCAAGACTTTTCCCTCAGCTCGACAAGGCCTCTGGCTAGGTCCACCACTCTGTCAAACCCTGGAGTCCCATCTGGTGTTCTGCACACCTAACAAGAAGAAAGAAGATCAGTTAGTATGAAGGTACTCCACCCCGATGAGCTCGTCTGACAAAAGAAAATTGGAATAGAAAACAAGGCTGTTCAGAAGTCTGCATTACAAAAAAACATGGCATTATAGATGTATACCTGTGTACTGTCCTGGCATGGAGTAGTCTTGTACAGGACTACAGCCAAGAAGACACTGGCTGAGCTCATTGAGCTGTGCTGGAGTGAGCCACTGTAGCAGCGCAGCGACAAGGGAGCATCATGTGTGACGGCAGCAGCAGCAGTCCTTGTTCCACCGCTCCAAACCCTCAAGCAGATACGCCTGAAAATTTTAATTCCTGAGTTTAAAAAAATGTCATTAATTACAAATGACATGAAATAGACTATCAAAAAAACACACTTTAAGGTGGATGTGTGTAATCTTACCGGATATAAAGCGGTTGAGGTGGTTATGGAAGGACTCCAGGGAAGTGGGCCCCCGAGTGCAGTGGTAGACAGGAAGTGTGAGCCCTCCCTTTGTAACACTTCCTGTCTGGGTATATAGCTTGCACTCCAGGATAGTCCTGGATGCAGGGAAGATGGTGCCTTTGAGTGCCCCAGATGACGTCCATCCTCTCCTGCTCCACCTGGGGATGCCCATGGTTTCCCTGGCGTCCTTGAAGGCCTCCATAATCTGTCCAATCAGTCTTCTCCACGCCACGTGTGCAGCGGTGGCAGTGCTGCGCCAACTGTCTGGAGGTGAGCCTGCCGGTCAGCTGCTCATCAGTGAGGCCTCAGATGCCCTGCTGTTGCTCCAGCTCCCTCCTTTTCACCTCCCTGAGCAGGGCCACATCTCCGTCGTCCCAGAAGAAAATAGAGGCAGAGAGCTTTGCCATGAACAGGCCGTAGAGCAGGTGGCTGTCAGTCTGCAGACCTGCAGCAAAGCGGTGCATGACGTGCCACACATCAAGACGAACCACCTGACCGCTGAACATGGCAGCTGCTCTGGATGGTCCCACAGAAGAGCAGCTGTCTCTGTCCACATGCAGGAGCGTGGGGGGAGCGACTCCAGCCGCCTCATAACTCCTCATCAGGCCCGTGGTCATGGGCAGCAGTCCCTGACCCTAATGTGAGGTAAGCACAGACATAAGGACCTCCTGTCCGTGCTCATTGCCCACATTGGTGACCCAGGCTGCAGTCCCAGCTGCAGCTCCCACCAGTTTTTTGACCACCTGTTATCGGAAAACAAACAATTCACTGAGCTCCAAACATGCCTTACATGTACAAAGGATCAAATCTATATGTACAGTTCTATTTATAATAATCTGTGATTAATATGTTACCTGTTTTGTGGAGTCCATTTCCAGGATTGACCCAAAGACAGAGGTGACCCTGGCTTTTTGCTCACTATAACAGGACCGGACATCCTCCACGTGAGGAGCGAGAGGAGCCACTTGGCAGTCGGTACATGTGGCATCGGAGGTGGAAGTGTTATGGGATGTGTGATGGTGCCCTGGAACCGGTCACATGCAGACCGGTACAGCAGGGTCCTCTCCACCCAGTCCTCACTATGCTATTCGCAAAGTTTGTGATATAGCATTGGGTCCCTCATCAACTTTGCCACATGCATATCGCAAGAGAACCTGTTAAAATAAACAGACAAACCAAGGCAAAGTTTATTAAAGTTCATTGAAAGTTTTTTTTTTTTTTTTTTTTTTTCTAGAGCAAAGGTGTGATGTTTCCCACACACACAAAAAACTTGGCTCAATGGGGGGGCTGTTAACTCCTGAATAGGTGACAGTTATAGCTGCTCAAGTTGTTGGAATGCTATTGTTCTGAGTTTGACACCTTTGAAAGGTCCGTTCTCATTGCCCACATTGATGACCCAGGTTGCGGTCCCAGCTGCAGCTCCTGCCAGTTTATTGGCCACCTGTTGTTGGAAAACAAAACAATTCAATGAGCTCAGTTAAACAGAGTAGTTATTACATTATAACATTGTTATAATGTAATAACTACTCTGTGTAGTAACATTTTAGTAGTTAAATGCATCTGCCTATGTATTTTTGCCTATAGTAAGAATTCTTTTTTCATGACTCACCGGTAAGTGAGGATAGCTGGGAACATCCTGCAGTGAGCCGGATCCAGCTGGTCTAGGTGTTGTAGGACCACACGGCCAGCTTTTTATGGCAGCGCTGACACTCCAGGTATTCCGTCGCCAGAAAATACCAGCTGTGAAGGTTCAGCACCTGCCTCACTGTCTTGTAGAGCCCACAAGTCAGTTGCTGACCAAACCGTCTGCAGTTTGGCAAGCTGCAGATCTGCTTGTAGGACCACATCCTGTAGGGCATCCACAAACACAGCAGCCAGGTGAAGAAAATGTCTGGCGATGCTGGAGGTTGATGATACAGCAGACGTAGCTGGGGAGGGTACCACCACATCTGTAGGTTGTCCGTCAACACTGCCCTTCTACCCTGGCTTCGGAAGAGGGAGTGGCCGATCCACTCATGTTGCTCCTTTGGAAGGCAGTGCTTCCAGGCCTCAGGGAGAACAACCTATACACAAAGCCCACCAGACAGTCACCCTCACAGCCAGGTAATGTTCCCTCTCTCTGCCTGGGCACTTTGAAGGCTTCTGAGACCTTCTTGAATGTGCAGGCATACTTGAGAAAGGCATCTTTGTTAGCTATGAGGGCACCTCTGTCCAACCTGATAGCCTCGCGCTCCTGCTGATGCCCAGACAGGACCATGAGGGAGTAACCAAGGTCATTCTCCAGCATCCACTTTAAGGTTTCCCCCCTGTATTGACCAAACTGGATGGCACTTTGACTTGCCACCAACAGGTCATCAGAGGGATCCCCTCCACCCTGATAACCCTGACCTTGACCAGCCTCAGGGTCCTTTGGCACAAAGGGCCCCCCTTTGCCACTTGTGAAAGGTGGACTTCTCCACAGTGGCTGCCTTCTTAGACGGCCTCAGCACCAGCTCTCCAGCCTCAAAACGAAGGTTAAACTTGCTTTCCATTCTGCAACAGTAAAGCAATGCACCTGTTGTTATGACAAACAATGCACTGAAAACCATACACAAATTAAATATTTATGGGAAATTCATTATTATACATTATTAAGGGTAACTGGTGGCATACACAAACAAAATACTTTTGAAAAAGATACATTATTAAGGTTGTTGTAGGTTTTTTATTGTTTTTAAACACATTTTCTTTTTCTTTTCATCATTATAGATTTTTAAAACAGACAAAGTGAATAAAGGGTAAAATGAACGCATCAGAAAGAATCTGCATGTATTAAGTTACACATATTTAAAGGGAAAAAAAAAGTGAATAAAATTTTCTATGAAAATCATGAATTAAACTTTTTATACTGAAATCTATGTTTTAGGCGGGTTAAACATCATCATAACTTTGCAAACGTCTCACTACAACCATTTTTTCTCCCGCCTCTTCTGCATGCATTACACACATAGATAAAACGCTTATTATATGCCTATTTAAAACAACAACAACAAAAAAAAAAAAAAAAACGGTTCAGATTAACCAGTTCCAGTTCAGATCAAGGACAGAATTTATCCTAAAAATCAAGAGGGGTGAAGATTTACAAGCAAAATGAAGAATGGAGAAAAAACGACTGTGTTTTGTGCTTTTGTTGTCGCCTGTTTGGTAACCGAGAAGGTATAACAGCTAAGTGTGGATGGGTTCAATAACTGGAAAAATCTTTCAGCCCATTTGAGACAGCATGAGAGGTCTGCAGAACACAACACAAACATGGATACTTGTCACAATCTTTCACAGAAATTACAAACAAACACAGCTATAGATCAGGAAAACCAATATTTAATTGCTCTTGAAGTAAACCGCTGGAAAGAGATTTTAAGAAGACTTATTGCAATTGTGAACCATCTGGCAGAGCACAATCTTGCATTTCGTGGCCACTCCCACAGATTGTTTGAGTCTGGTAATGGAACATTATATGTAAATTACATACTTTTGATGACCTGCACTAAAAGAAATCACTATCTTTAAAAAACTAAATGCCATTGACTAACCTTATTCCAGGTGTTCAACCATGATGTTTGGCCAGAGACAGTGGAGGAGTTGGTTGATTATGGAATTGAGAAGAGGTCCACTTCTTGTTGGACCATTTTAAAGTTGTACTGGAAAGGTAATTCAGGGGTAATAATTAAAATATAGACTTTTGATAATTTTTGTTAAAAGCTTTAATCATTTAAGAGCCAACAAGTTACAGTTGGGTTGTATCTAATTAAGGAATGGCTGTGACTTTGCCCTTGCTGAGGAGGAGTTTCAGGCCTTGAAAACTCTGGTGTTCATGTCCTTCAAAGACAAGAGCTACCACAGGTTATGGGAAGCCCTTCTGACCAAGGAACCTTATTGTTCAGATTTACAGGTAGGAAATGTAATATAATGTCTCAGTAGTTTGATTATCAATATATTTTAGATTGTTATAATTGTTGCATCCTTCATCTGGTAAGGATCATGATCCTTCCCATGTCTTCGGCACAGTGTGAGAGAGAGTTCTCTGTACAGAAGTGCATAAGAACCTGTACCGTACCGTAGCTTGAGAACCTGGAAATATATATGCAAATAAGGATAGTAATAAGAGTTCTTTATGTATTGTTTTTATATTTGTAAGAGAGGTGGAGCTATATAAATAGAACAGACTTTAAAATAATTCTGTATTTGCAAGATTTCATACAGGACGTATGAAATGTCATCAGAATGTTAGTGTTCTGGAAGTCTAAAATTTAACAATAACATTACTGTCTGTGTTCAATGACTAATGAATAGGTTATTTGTAGGGCTGGGTATCGATTCAAATACAAATACTATATTTATAAAAAGAACAGTGAACTTAAGTTTACAAGTGGGTAATTCAAAAGAAATTAAGAGCCACAAACCTGTATATTAAACTCTTTTTATTTTAGGTACACTTGGGTACATTAAAACAGAACCCATCTCTATATTTTAAATGCATACAATTGTTAATTACAATACAATTTTGATGCAACTTTATTAAAAAAAAAAATCTTATTTTTATGGATATTTTGATATATTTATTCTAAAACATAAGGATAATTTTCAGCAATATTCAGTACACGAAAAGGATACAAAAGGCGACAACGCACCGGAAGCCGCCATTTAAGCACTGAATGAATGAATGACAGGCGCGCCTCTCGCTCCTTTGTAACATAGCGCGAGGCAAATAAGAGGGTGACCTCTAGTGGAGAAGACTCCAGCCCTAGTTATTGGTACCATGAGTGTGACAGGAGTGTTTTCTTTCAAATATATTGTGCATACCTAGAATCTGTCTGTTAACATCACAGACTGTCACGTATCATTTTAGTGTTTTGGTTTTGTTTCATGTCACATTCATGTTTCCTGTTTTGTCATGTATTCCCTTTTGTCATGTTGGACATTGACTAGGTACCTTGACTTTGCACTTTTATGGAGCGGCTCTCCGTTTACTGTAGGAATTTCGAATGAGGAGCCCTGCAATTCCACAGTATCCACTAAGATCCAGAGTCTCATCACAAGATGGCCGCCGCTCCAGAACCCTCTGCCAAGATGGCCGCCACACCAGAGCCCTCTGCCAAGATCTGCCAAAAGCCTGAGTCTTCAGAGTGTGCAGCAATGACCACTGAAGTCAAACAAGCCTATAGTGTTTTGGTTTTATTTTGTCACGTTCATGTTTCCTAGTTTGCCATGTGTTCTCTTTTGTCATGTGACTTCCTTGCCCTCATGTGATCATGT